>SPJY01011014.1:221073-435324 GCA_005191435.1 Raddia distichophylla | reverse complement strand
TTGAAATTCGAGAACTTTAGTGATCGATCAAAACCGTTGATCTTGTTCATCTTGTCAAAACGTAGCCAACAACCAAGTTTCGTATTTTTTCGAATGTGTTTGCTATTTTTTTTCTAATTTTGAAAATCAGCCTTCTAAATAGTCGTGGAGCGTCCAAAAACTGATTTTCAAAATTAGAAAACAAATAGCAAACAAATTCGAAAAAATACGAAACTTGGTTGTTTGCTACGTTTTGACAAGATGAACAAGATCAATGGTTTGGATCGATCACTAAAGTTCTCAAATTTTAAAAACCCGTCGAGTTTACGGAGGGGTCCGTGAACTCGAGTTCACACTAGCAAATCTCTCTCTCTCTCTATGTGTGTGTGTGTGTGTGTGTGTGTGTGTTGGTGTGAGCATAAAAAATTATGGGACATAATGTAACCAAGGTTAATGAACACTGTTAAATTTAATTGTTTTTTGTAAAAAAATAATTGATAATTTTTTTCAAGGTGAAAAATTTCACCGATGTGATTTTTTAAAGCACTTTAAACAAGATGATTCAAGCAACAACAAATCAAAGCTAACATACATAACAACTACAAACTTTATGTCACTATTGTAAAAAAAAGTATATACATTGTTAATTATTGTTACAACATCGTGATAGCCACACCAACAAATTTGATAGAGACATCAATATACAAGTCAATAGAGAATAAACCTGGTAGCACAACACTATAACAAGGCGATAGGAAGGGAATCGAACGAATAAATGAGAAAAGTGGCAAAAAAACAATAATATATATAGGAGAGTGTGCCTCATAATGTCCGGATTAATTGGAAAAGGGAAAGAGATCGAAGTTATGTGTGGTTCAAACTTGAGAGAAACTAAATATCAAGAAATTAGATGTGTAAATTATTTGTGTGATGGAAGAATTTTAGAAAAGAATGCATGTGCATCACTTAAAGAGATCACGCCCACCTATTTGTTTCGCACGCTATTGTGTAGAGGGTCCCCCATTTTGATTCCTCCCCCATTCTTGACCTGTTATAGCATAGCTTTGATAGCACCCATAGTAAAGCATGCATGCCTAAAAAAGGTGTAAGGGTTAGCCTTGTAGATGGTAATGAAGTGTATTAGGGGCCTATTTGAAAACAAAGTATTTACATAGTTTCAAGGCAATAACATGGTATTTTATAATATGAGGTGTTTGCTTGCCTCTCAAAAAACTCTGTTTTGAAGACCGTGGTTTTGGCAAAACCATGGTATTTTAAAGTATTGGTATTTTAAAGTATTAAAATACCAGTCTAAGCTAAAGTTTTTATTTCTCTTCTTTAGCCATGGTCAATACTTTGGTAAAAAGCCATGCAACCAAAAACAGTTGGTAGTAAAACAATGGTATTCTTGATAAAATAATTGATTAGAAGCCATGGTATTGTAAAACCATGATTTTCTGACATCAATGCCACTAACAAAAATTAGGGCTCAACGATGCTCACAACTATGCTTCCAAACAGAATATATCTTAACTTGTTTCTTGCAAGTCAACAAATATATCTAGAGATGGTTTTTACTATGGCATGCTACAATTATAAGGGAAAAAGTTCTTCTTATTAATTGTTTGCCATATGGTAAAAAAACAAAAATAGCCACACACAAACATCAAGCGGTTTATGTGTATAGCACTTGGAGTAAGCTACCTATGAAAGCAGTGACCAGAAAATGCTCTTAGAGCTACATGATATATACAAGTGTATTATTGGCATAAAGTAACGTTTATATGAAAGAGCTACTGTAGATGCAAATATATAGCTAGCTAGGCATCATATTTGAACAACTGTATTAGCAAATGGCAGTGTTAACACAATTTACATATCACAGTTCATTTATTCTATCTTTAGTACTTTTAATAATATATTGAAAAGTACTGGTAATATGTTTCTCATATATTTGTACTGTGGCGTAAGGCATGAATAATAAACATAAGCATATAATAATTAATAAATCCTTCTAATTACTTAGGAAACCATGTTTCGTTTTCATGTAGCCTAAAATAAATAACGATGTGTAATTAAAGTACATTCCATCATTTTCATCGTGGAGCATATACCCTTCTCACTTCCATTGCATTTGCACGCTTGTTTCTTTTTTGAAGGCAACGTTAACATCTAGCTACAATAATTAAGTTCGTCAAATTGAAGAATATATTGTAAAAATGTTCTTGCGCGCGCGCGCTCACACACACACACACACTGTGTGTGTGGTTGTGATAAACATGTTATGCCATCAAAGTTTAGGCATATACAAGCACAAATATGGGGATAGAAATTGTAATTCAATTTATTTTGCTGATCATTACTTTGGAACTAATTAAGCTATATAGCCAGCTAGCTAGTGATAGATGTACCCCATAACGAGAACCCCAGTACATATATACTAACGTCAACATCTAGCTACTCCAATAATTAAGTTCGTCAAATTGAAGAATATATTGTAAAAATGTTCTTGCATACACGCGCACACACACGTGTGTACGTGTGTGTGTGGTTGTGATAAACATGTTATGCCATCAAAGTTTAGGCATATGCAAGCACAAATATGGGGATAGAAATTGTAATTCAATTTATTTTGCTAATCATTACTTTGGAACTAATTAAGCTATATAGCCAGCTAGCTAGTGATAGATGTACCCCATAACGAGAACTCCAGTACATATATATACTAGTTGCATCACGCGCGCCCGTAGCGAGCCCAGCCGAAAAAGAACAGCAGCGACGCGCGCGCCTAGCGAGCGAGCGAGCGAGCGCATGGGAAAAAAGCACGGCCGAGCGGCGAGCGCGCGGGAAAAAAGCGCGCGCGAGCGCTAGGAGCGAGCCACGCAGCGAAAGCACAGCCGACGCGAGCGAGCGAGTGGTGCGTGAGGAGGCAGGCGACGCGAGCTGGGCACGCGTGGGCCGCGCGGCGCGCACGGCAGGCGGCCCGAGCGCGGACGAAAAAAGCGGGAAAAACATGCAGGATGCGGGATTCGAACCGCGCTCGACGGAGCGAGATCCGGCTGAGCTATCCAGGCGGGCAAACAACTTGCATGCCTGGCATTTGTGGCAAAAAGATTCTTTTATACATTAAGTCGAAACGGACGGGCTGATCTGCTCGTCTCTCCCGATCGGACGGTTGCGGCGGCATCGGCCGGGCAGGCGAGCCACATGGCCGGCCCGGGGAGCGGCTGCGAGCCACTCGGCTATGTACTATTTATAGATACTATGTGCTTCTTAGTTATGTAGTGTTTGTTAACAACTCAATTTAATTAGATACTGGGATTAATCTATCCCGTTTATGTACTCCCTCTAGGGACAAGTACATGCCATTTTGACATTGTGACCGGAGAGGGTGCTACATATATATGTTTTTGTAACGGAAGGGAGTGCTATATATGTACGTATATATGGTTGATAATTCCTTTTTCAGTTGACTGGTCTATATTTCAACCCAGCTCAAATCTTCTCTTGTATATATAAAAATATGCACTTCTCTACGGTGATGGAAACATATATACTCATGGACTAAGACTAACCTCGTAGGGTAACATCATGCATATTGCATAGGAAGATGATGATTGTGCTTTCCTTTTAACAATGACATTAAACAAGTGTGACGACTCTGGTTTTTGGTGAAAGTGACATGATTCTGGTGAGCATGTTGCTCAAATACTAGAATACAATATTTTCTGGAACTGGTCAATTTGTTCCTTCTACATACGCACATATACATTTGTCTTCACTATGTAACTAGATGTCGC
Organism: Raddia distichophylla; assembly: GCA_005191435.1. Taxonomy (NCBI): domain Eukaryota; kingdom Viridiplantae; phylum Streptophyta; class Magnoliopsida; order Poales; family Poaceae; genus Raddia; species Raddia distichophylla. The sequence goes on along the minus strand of SPJY01011014.1, from coordinate 431,545 downwards.
ATATATACATACCAAATCTTGGATTGTTTGTCCAATATCAATGCACTGGCTGATCATCATACATATATGGAACACACTACAGGAATCGGGATCTGTGTCAACCAGCTGACGACACAGGTCTGTCGACGACACAGACATTTGTGGCGGGCTCTAAAATTTAAATTTTTGGACGCGCGCAGACGGAAGCACGACAAATGTCGACAGTTGTTTTAGGACCGACGACACAGCCCGCCCTGCCGTATGTTTGTTGTCGGTTTCGTCTTAGGCCGCCCACATTTACCGTCGTCGGTTTTTGTGCCGCCAACATAGATATTTTGGCCGCCAACATAGTTCTTGTTTCCTGTAGTGACACATATATGATATAATTGATGGAAACCAAAGCAGCGTACCAGATGATCAAAATACAATGCCAACCAACCTGTCCTTCACAATTGTTCTTGATGTGCTGACAATGAATATATGCTATCCTCTATTCCTTTGGAATAACAATATCAATCCCTAGACTAAGACAGTTGGTTTGGATTCCTGAGTTTTCAATCGCTTTACCCCCAAAGACAGAGCATCTTGCTAACTCCCAATCACATATATACACAACATCAAAAACAGGCCTGCCATGGATGCATGCTACCTTAATTAGCAGGAACAGTAATATAATATACATACATGCATGTGAAGTCGACCAATTTCATGCACGCATGTACAAATTAACCACAAACGTACTTATTTTTTATATAAAACAAGACCTAACAAATTGACAGGAGCTAAGAAGAAGAAAAAGAAACGGTACATCAGCAAATATAAAAGAGAGATATCACACATACGCAATCCCAAAGACCAGATAAATAAAGCTCTGACCTTGAGACCCGGACGTGGACATTTCATGGTTCTTCTTCTGACACACGCACGCATGTACACTTGCATGGTCAGTCAGGCCTGGCCAGTGGCCAGGAGCTCAGTGTCAGTGTGGCAGTGTTCATATATCTACGCATGCACACATATACATGCATAGAGAGTGTGTAGAGAGAGAGAGAAAGGGACATTGCTATCCTTCTCTCACCATATCTATCTCAGTTTTTGTGCCCTATGACCTGCAGCCCTCGTGTGGCAATAGTACATGTACACCCACATATCCCCATCCAACTCATCCCACACCTTTCTTTCCAATCTCTTTCTAAGCTCCCCTTGAATATCACTCTCCCCTCCCCTTCTCTCTTCACTGGTCTTGTGCATGTGGCTCTGCAGCAACTGCAAATTAACAATGGTGAGGAAAAAAAACTAAGCTTGTCAGATGGCATGAACCCTCAAGCATTAGTACTTATTAGAACTATTTATGAATGTGCATATATGGACTCTCTTTGATTTGCGGTTTGATTTGGTTGAGGCAAAAGTTAAGGGCCTTTAAAAAATCATGGAAAGACTATAAATTATCAAAGAAAAAATGTTTTTGAGATGTCTGAGAAAAAACCGGACGCCACAATGTCCTGGAAAAAATTATTACAGAATGTTACACTCAATGGTATGTATAAAAAATAAAATATTTTGACAATCAAACCAAACCGTGAATTAAAAAAAGGCCATAGTTTATGTTTCTTGGCTATGTGTACTTTTTTGTTATGCAAGTGAAACACACACCATAAAGATGCAATGTACCGCACGACGGCCATATCACACAGAAAACCACACACCTTGCGATATAATCGGTGCCTAGCTAAGTTATTTTTTTCATATGGATTAAAATTTGAATTTTGATAAAACTTTTGTTTTTTAAAACTAAATACATTGGAAAAAAAAACTTTACCCGACAATTGCTTTTACCAGTCCAACCGTCGATTTTATTTTTTTTGGGTCATGATTGCTCCTCTTACCATGGCACCACGGAGCAGCACGGTATGTTGTGTTCCCTTGCCGTCTTATTTACCGTATTAGTTAGCAGATGTAAAATGTGCACACAAAGTTATTTACCATCCCGTTACTACAAGAGAAATTACTGAACTTCCCCAAGCGAAGCTGCTTGCGGTAATTTCTCAAGCAAATAGTATATACTAGAATGATTAATTGCTGTAGTATATTAAGGGATGCAAACTTGTTCAAACATCTATCTATGTGCTGATTCACTGATGAACGTCTTTAATTAACTACTTTGTAGCAAGCACTACATAGGAAAAAAAATCCAGCACAAACATGTGAGAGCACAATAACTCCTAGCTGTACTACACACCAGTCCTTCCAATGGCCTTGTTTGCTCAAACTAGTCACCAAGGACAAAATGGTACAGCTGATTTCACACCAAGAATTCATGCTTGATGAGAGAGAGAGGGAGAGCTAGAGAGAGAAGATGAGAGAGAAAAAAATCTTCTGCCTACAGATCTAGCCAGAGAGAAAATAAAAGGGGAAGTGGGGGAAAAGGGGTGTGTGTGGGGAGGGGGGAGGGGGGGGGGGGTTGTGAGGATAATGGAAGTGGGAGGTGGGGATCCCTCCTCCACTGCCCTTTTCATCCCTCTCTCTCTCTCTCTCTCTATCTCTTTCTCTCTCATAAAGACTTAACTGATTGGGTCTCCCTCTCCCTCTCTTCTTTTCCCTTTCAGCTGGAGGAGAGAGGAAAGATATATAGGCCGGCGTGTCTTCTGTAGAGAGCAAAAGGGAAAGAAACTTGCAGGTACTTAGCACTGACATGAGTGATCTCATGCCCTCTTGATTCTTCCTTGGCAGCCTTACATCACCCTTCTTCTTCCTCCTCCTCCTCCTGCCTCTCTCTAGGTTCTTCAACTCCCTTGCAGTCACTGGTAGAGAGAGAGAGAGAGGCTTGCATGCATGGATGCAGGCAGCTCATGAGCTGCATCATCAGTTCTTCAGGGAGGTAAGGCAGGCAGCATGTAGATATGGTAGCTATATAGTAGAGAGAGAGAGAGAGGGAGAGAGAGAGAGATGGAGGAGCAAGCACAATGATGTGTGTGTGCTTGTGTTGACATCTGTATGCACATGTGCACCGCCTCTTTGTTAAATCACTTGATGAAGATGGGTACCTCCCTTTTTCTTATTTATATATCTCTGATACTGATGCCTATTCTTCCTACATCTCCCTCCTTCCCTCTCTCTCTCTCCATCCAACTTTCTCTCTCATCCTCTCTTCTTCTAGAGCTCAGAGATGATGCACTTGCATGCATGCACTCCACTTCTAGCTCTCTCCAGCTAGTAGCTTCCTCACTCACTACACTCTCTCATGGATCCTCCAATTTCACCTCACAATTCAGTGGATGCACAGCATCCTGAAAAGATTGTCATGGTGATTGTTTTCCTCTTGGTGTTTGTATGATTTCCTTGTTCTTGATTTATTTTCTTGGTTGTTTCTTTTCTTAATGTTCAGGCAAAGGCAGAGGCTTGTGATCCTGCACTGCGTGTAGAGAGAGAAAGAGAGGAGATTGAGGGGGGAGAGAGAGGCATTTGGATCAGGGGGAGTTTTTGGCGGCGCCGGCGATCACGATGGCGGCGTACTACCACGGCGGCGCCGACACGGACATCCAGGCCGGCACCGACGGCCTGCAGACGCTGTACCTCATGAACCCGAGCTACGCCGGTTACGCCGACGCGGCGGCGGGGGCGGCGCCGGCGGCGGCCAACATGATGCTCCTCAACTCGGCGGTGAGCTCCATGACCCCGGCGTCCTTCGGCCACCACCACCACCCGGTGTCGCCGGCGGCGGCGGCGCAGCACTTCGTCGGCATCCCACTCCAGGCGGCGCCGCCGTCGGGGTACAACCTTTGGACGCCGGCCGCCGCCGGCGGCGGCGACATGTCGCCGCCGCAGCAGGTCGCCGGCGCGGCAGGGGTCAGTGCTGTCCTCAGCCTGTCGTCCCGCGAGCCGCCGCCGGTCACGGTGGCCGCGGTGGCGGGCGACGAGGCGAGGTACCTGGGCGCGCCAGCGGCGGCGGCGGCGCCGACGCAGGGGCACACGGTGATGAGCTCCAAGTACCTGAAGGCGGCGCAGGAGCTTCTCGACGAGGTGGTGAGCGTCAGCAAGGGCGTCGAGGACGCGAAGGCCGCGGCGAAGAGCGCCGCGGCGGTGAAGAAGAAGGAGGACTCGGAGGGCGTGTCCGGCGGCGGCACGGAGGAAGGCGGTGCGGCGAAGAGCGGCGCCGCCGCCCCGGAGATGTCGACGGCGGAGCGGCAGGAGCTGCAGATGAAGAAAGGCAAGCTGATTAACATGCTGGACGAGGTCAGTAATTAAACCAGATTAAACCCCATCTAATTTAATCCCTTCTTTTTGTTCTTTTCTGCTTAAGAAATGTGCTGCTTTTCCACTGATTTAGGCTTTTGATTTTTTTTAAAAAATGTTTGTTTTCCTTCTTTTTTTTTGCTGGTCGATGTTTCTTAATTTCTTTTATGATGAACTTAATTTGTGTCTCTGATGAAGATTTAAAATCTTTCTTTTCCTCAAAAAAAAAAACAAAGATTTGAAATCTTCCCTCTCAATTTGGGAGGGAGAGATTGGTGATGCCTTTGCTATTTGCTTAATTGCCTCTATTAGATTTAGGCTTCGGTGTTATTGATGGGATGGGAGTAAATTTGCTTTTCGGTTATCTTTGTTTTGTTGTTTCTTTTTGTGAAAGATCAGCGACACAGTTGTCGGGATAGTAGACCTCTGATTTGCTGGATATTCCCAAACTTTTTTTTTTTTGCAGCTTTCCTTTTCTAATCACTAAACATGTTTTATCACCTAGTGCCAATTATTGTCCTTCTAATCATGTGATTTGCAAGTGATTAATTAGTTTTTGATCCTTAAACACTTCATCACTACCACAATTTTCTTGAGGGTAGGGTAGGGGATCATTCACAACTACAGTTAGGGGATAGGTAACAAAGAAAAGCAAAATCAGTTGTAATAGTAACCTGAAAACTATGTGGAATAAAGTGAAAGGTGATAAGAATATGTACACTGAAACTATATATCAATAAGTAAGTAGTAACAAGCTAGTGGCTATCTTCTTCTGTCCTTTTTTTTTTTGGGTGAGGAACAAGTGGCTCATTGTTAATTACTCATTGAAATTAACAAGTGGGCGTTGTTAACTAATTTTTTGGAGGATAAGAAGACCATGCGTGCATACAAATTGCAATTCTTTAATTTGGTCTTTCTCTGTCGATGCCACTAGAAACAATCTTAAATTCGTTGCCGGATCAAATGCGTCTCTTTTTGTTTGCAACAGCCTAGTCTATATGCAGTTGCACCATTACCCAAAAAAATATAATAGAATCAGCAACTACCGAACACTGTAGAACTATATAATATATACACAATACCACTCTATAATATATTTTTCATAAGGGTGAAACAAATGCAATTTTATCGCTTCTTTTTAGATAATGGGAGAAACTCATGTGTGCATATGGTCGATACAAACAAGCTTAAAATCAAAGCAAAATGACAAACCTTTCCATTTTGTTGTTACCGGCTCCTTGAAATGATATAACATGTATTATCATAGATATTTAAATTATGATACTACAGTGTAAAACCTAAGTGCTCGATGATCCCTGTGAGTTGTGACGCCATTGTAGGACGTAGCACTGCTAATTTTTCAAAAAAAAAAAAAAAGTTTCTCGGCTTCGATCGATTAATCATCAGAAAGACAGGCCACACAAGGGTAGTTAGTCGTGTGGTTGTAATTAGTTACCCCTAATCAGCGTCGGTGAGCTAACTAATTCGGCAGTTAATACGCGGCATGGTGAAACCTAAATGCTCTATAATACGAGTACTTTTCTTTATAGCTAGCTCCATGATACTTTAATATGTTGTACGTATGCTGTTCCAAAATCAAAATCTATCGCACTGTGTAGCATTTAAAAAATTGTATTAGCTTCTCGGCTTTGGTAATCATGCATATGACGAACACAGGGCAGACAAGGGTGCTTAATATATACAGTACTCTTTTTCACACAAAGACAAGAGTGCTTAACCGTGTGCGTGGTTGTGATTAGCTGCCCCTAATTAATTAGCTAAATTAGCTTAGGCACGGATACTGTATATATTAACTGCGGTGTTCGTGCTAATTAAGTGGGCAGTTAATACTTAGCTTAGGCTTATTAAATTAGCTAAGAAAAAAAGAACATAAACAAAGTATATATTTATTTTGCTAGTTTTCAAACCGTACAAACGTATATGGATCTTTCGAAATTCAATTTAACATTCAACTCAGTTCATCTCAGCTCGCCGAGCTTATTCATTCGGCTCAGTTCATCTCAGTAATCCCTGATGGTTTGGTGGGACGGTGACGTGGATGCAGGTGGAGCAGCGGTACCAGCAGTACCACCGGCAGATGCAGGTGGTGGTGGCGTCGTTCGAGGCGGTGGCCGGCGGCGGCGCGGCGCGGACGTACACGGCGCTGGCGCTGCGCACCATCTCGCGGCAGTTCCGGTGCCTGCGGGACGCCATCGCGGCGCAGGTGCGCGCCGCCGGCCGCGCCCTCGGCGAGCAGGACGGCGGCGGCGGCGGGAGGACGGTGGGGTCGCGGCTGCGGTACATCGACCACCAGCTCCGGCAGCAGCGCGCGCTGCAGCAGCTGGGGATGATGCAGAGCAGCGCGTGGCGCCCCCAGCGCGGCCTCCCCGAGCGCTCCGTCTCCATCCTCCGCGCATGGCTCTTCGAGCACTTCCTCCACCCGTAAGCTATTCTACCACGCACCCCCATGCATATATGCATGCATGCATGTATACACACACCACTCCGCTACAGACAGGAATCGAAAATAGATTCGACCGCCGGTTAAAGTCTCGACGGCCAATTAATGTTCAATCGTCGAGGTCAAAGTCTCGACGGTCAATTAATGTTCAGCCGTCGAGACTGATGCAGTCTCCTACAGTGCACGTACGTATGTGCCAAGTATATATGCCAACCTTGCATCTCACGAGTCACGATGCAGAGACCGCACACATGTAGGTATGAACCCATCATGCGTTTCAATACAACCCTTTATATGCATTGTCGAAAGAAAGTTGTCGTTTTTGAGGTATATATATGCGTGTGCATGAGATGTGGCCGTGTGTATGGCTGGTTGATGTTGAGGTTAGAAGTTTATTCTATATCTCCGTTATTAAAGCAAGTAGGAGTAACAATCGTACGCATGCCCCCTTGTTGGCTTGTTCATTGCTGGCATGTGTTTTTTTTTTAAGATGAATAGAGAACTCTGGCTTCTACGTCTGGAGATGTTCATAGCCAAATCATACATACACATACATATATGCTATGCATTTTTATACCGCCCGACCTCTATATATAACATGGTCAAGGAAAGCTGTCATTTTGATGCATGTACACATAGTTAAGCTTTTCAAATTCAAGCAATCTGTCTTTTAAGATATTTATGTGAAATAGGCCAACATCACGCATGCAAGATATTTGACTCGAAAAAAAAAACAGTTCTACATTACTACTATTACTCAGTAGTTTTTTTAAAAAAGGGGCAGGAGAACTGCCGTCCTATTTCATTAATCAGCAGGAGAAAATAAAAAGAAAAGCCCGTGCAAGCACGGGGTACAATCGCAGCACCTCGCTGCAACCCTGGCCAAAGCCAGACACCTCCGACCACCGCCGGAAACACCACCTACAAAGGAGAAAGAAGGGAATGTAGCCCCACCGCTGCCACCTAGGCCAAAGGCCAAACAAGAGAGAGATACAAGAGAGGGAGAAGGGGAAACGCCACCAACACTCACACCGCAACAAGTGACTCCTAAAGCAGTAGACCAAGCGGAAACCCAAGGCGCAAGACGGCGATCACGACGCCTCCAACTAGGTAGTGACCGGGAAAACCCGCCGCCGTCGCAAAGCCGCTAGAGTTTTTACCCAGAGCAGGGAAAGGTCATCGCGGCGCAGGTGCGCGCCGCCGGCCGCGCCCTCGGCGAGCAGGACGGCGGCGGCGGCGGCGGCGGGCGGACGGTGGGGTCGCGGCTGCGGTACATCGACCACCAGCTCCGGCAGCAGCGCGCGCTGCAGCAGCTGGGGATGATGCAGAGCAGCGCGTGGCGCCCCCAGCGCGGCCTCCCCGAGCGCTCCGTCTCCATCCTCCGCGCATGGCTCTTCGAGCACTTCCTCCACCCGTAAGCTACTTGTACATTTGTACCACGCACCCCCATGCATATATGCATATGCATTTAGGGCGTGTTTGGATGCTGGCCGTGGGCTGCCGGGCCAACCGTCGGTGAGCCATGAAATTCGGCGCTCGTTTGGATTGCCGCCGCCAAAACGCGCGCCCACGTACGCCAATCCATCGGCGAGCCAACGAATTTTAACGTGAAATCGAGCAGCGGCGCGGGCGAAGGAATTGGCCGCCCGCGCCATACGTTGGCTCGCCCTCGAGCAGCGTTGGCACGGCGACCCAACCGCCGCGGGCACGGCAAGCCACGGCCAGCATCCAAACAAGCCCATAGACACACGCCGCTACAGGAATCGAAAATAGATTCGACTGGCGGTTAAAGTCTCGACGGTCAATTAATGTTCGGCCGTTGAGACTGGTGCATGCATGCAGTTTTCTGAAATGCACGTACGTGCCAAGTACATATATATGCCAACGTTGCACATCTCACGAGTCACGATGTAGAGACTGCATACATACATGTAGGTATGCACTCCATCATGCGTTTAAATACAACCCTTTATATGCATGGTCGAAAGAAAGTTGTCGTTTTTGAGGTATACATACGCTTGTGAGATTGTTGGTTGATGTTGAGGTCAGAAGTTTATTCCATATTTCCGTTATTGAAGCAAGTAGGAGCAACAATTGTACGCATGCACCCTTGTTGGCTTGTTCATTGCTGGCATGTTTTTTTTTTTAAGATGAATAGAGAACTCTGGCTTCTACGTCTGGAGATGTTCATAGCCAAATCATACATACACATACATATATGCTATGCATTTTTATACCGCCCGACCTCTATATATAACATGGTCAAGGAAAGCTGTCATTTTGATGCATGTACACATAGTTAAGCTTTTCAAATTCAAGCAATCTGTCTTTTAAGATATTTATATGAAATAGGCCAACATCACCCATGCAAGATAAATATTTGACTCGAAAAAAAAACAGTTCTACATTACTACTATTAATCAGTAGCTGAAGCTGCATTTTTAAAGGATCATATCAATGCCTAAAATGCATGCATCCTTTTGTGACGGGAGGCTTAACACACTTAAAATGTAACTGCAATGATCATATTTAATTGTTACATTTGTACGAGAGTACGTGACACTATACATGCATGCACAACATTTAAATGCAAGTACATTGGATATTCGGATGCATGCATGAGTCGTGATGCGTGCATTTGCATGTACACAATTGCGTCGTCGTGTTCGTGTCGTCGTCTCACTGGCCGCCATGGATCCCCATGTTGTCATGTGCAGATACCCCAAGGATTCGGACAAGATGATGCTCGCCAAGCAGACCGGCCTCACCAGGAGCCAGGTGAGGAAACAAAAAAAAGCTGATTTTTACTGCATTCTTGCGCTGCAATGGCGAATCGGCGGCGTGTGATCGACGGCGAGGTTTGGGTTGATCAGGTGTCGAATTGGTTCATCAATGCGCGGGTGCGGCTGTGGAAGCCGATGGTGGAGGAGATGTACCTGGAGGAGACCAAGGACCAGGACGCCGCCGGCGGCAGCAACGCCGGCGACGGCGCGGACCCGCCCAAGCCGGACTGCGGCGCCGTGTCCAAGGCGGCCGCGGCGGCTGAGAGCGGCGGCGCGAAGGACGCCGTGGTTCACTCGTCGCTGCTGGAGCTCGCCGGCGACCACCACGCGGGGTTCTACGATGACGACGACGACGGCGCCGCCGCCGCGCTGGAGCACAGGCTGAAGAAGGCCAGGGCCGACGAGGACGAGCAGCCGGCGTTCCACGTTTCCGCGCTGCACGCGCAGGCCGCGGCCGCCGCGAGGCAGCAGCACGACGAGGTGAGCCACCGGGAGCTGCTCATGAAGTTCATGGAGAGCGGCGGCGGCGCCGCGGCCGGCGCAAGGGACCACCACCACGACGGCGGCGGCGGGTACTCGCTCTTCGCGCCGGCGCCGTACGGGCAGTTCGGCTCGGAGGCGCCGTTCGCGTTCGCTGGGCACGCCGGCGTGTCGCTCACGCTCGGCCTCCCGCACGGCGCCGGCGCCGGCGCCGGCGAGCAGACGGCGTCATTCCTCATGAGCGGCGGCGACGCCGGCGACTCCGGCGCCGCCGCAGGCTACGACATGAACATGCAGAGCACAAAGTCCTTCGCGGCTCAGCTCATGGGGGACTTCGTGGCCTAGTGTCCCATACACAATACACCTCAATTTATTAATCAAATCAAATCAATTAATTAATCTAGGGCTTGTATAGAAATAAAGGGTTAATGCCTAGGCACGCTTAAGCACTTAAGCTTGGTCTATAGGTTTTGGGCATGTAAAGATGGGACAGTGTATATACGGATATATGATCTATAGGTTAGTTAAGTTAGTTAATTGAAAACCAAACATTTTACAAGATTTTATAGGGTATAGGGAGAAGAGGGGGGTATACCATATGTGAAGGGGTATATGAAATTGCATCTTACAATTAAGAGTGTGAGGTAGTTGGTTGATTGGTAATTTAGTATTAGTTTTGGATATTGTACTAAAATTTAGCAGAACTTTGCTCTCCTGTCCTTGGTTCCAAAGTGCAAGAGATGGCATATCCAGTTACATACCTTTTGCAATTCATTTGTCGTACCGCGTGCTTAACCCTCCCATCATTGTTGCTGGATGAAATGTTTTGAAGATTATGATTCAGTTAACCTTAGCTTCAGATAGTGTCAGTGTATAGTGTATACCCCGTTGCTCATAAGTCATAACCAAGAATGGCAAGTGTCAGTAATACTTGAATATAGAAGTGGAGCAGAGAGCACGGGAGATACAGGACACGAAATCAGCATCTGAATGTTGATAGCAGACAATGAGTGTCAGTATCACATAATCTGTTTATACATTAGCTTGTAGCTTTTCACAGGTCATAGTAAGAGAAATCACTGAAATCACACGCTAACATTTCTGCTTCTAGCGGGGTGAGACTTACAGAAGAGCTTTTCCATTCCCATTGTTAAGCCAATCAACTTAAGGATTTCCATTCGGGACAACAGTGAAAAATCAACTAATATATAACAAAACAGCAGGAGCAAAATAAAGCTAAGATTGTACAAACAAAACACTGCATAATGATCATTCGTTAAATCAACGGTCCTCATCTTCAATGCATCTCATGGTAAGCATTCCGCGCAAGAAGATGCACATTTGAGCAGCAAGGTGGAACTCGAGAGCAGGTGGTGCACTGGCAAATTGGCAATGCTAGTCATGGCAGGAGTGTCTGGACACCTGCTCTTAGCACTTGAAAGATGATTGCTTAATGGTTCCGTCGACTTCTCACTGGATGAGACCTGTTGCTGGGATAACAGGTTGGTGTACCAAGCCAAGTGGCATGTTCACATTGTTAGCATTCTCTGCTGCCCCACCGTTGGGTTGCAATAAGCGCATAAGTGAGAGGGAGATATCCATTCTGGTGACGTCTCTGTTTGCCTGCATGAACATACCCAATCAAAAGGTGTTCTTCATTGAAGTGGAGCAGCAAGCTAAATATTCAGCAGATGTGAAGGAAGCAATACAAACGCGTTCAGCTTGCAAATTGCAATGCCAACTCATCATGAGCATAATTTCAAAGTTTCAATGATGAAAATGGTCTTTTTTTTGTTACTCAGAACTTTTGAGCTAGAAATTTCCTGGGGAACATATTTAGCTATATTACCTCAACAGTAAAGCGTGCCCAGATTTTACTTTTACGTGCTTCCATTACACCCCTCAGGATGGTAAGTCCAAGTCCTTTGATGAAATCAGCTATCTCCAGGAAGATGCCTCTATCCTCGCAAAGCATCTGCAGGGACACCCATGTCAACACATTTGAACAACAATTACATGCTATTACTGATAAATCATAAATCATTACCTCAACTAGCATCTGACGAGGTCGGTCAAGATCCTCAACAATGATTGGGCATGTCATAGATTGAGAGCCAACATCAAAGGCCCAGGTTGCACCAGCACCACCTTCAGTGTAGTCTTTCCATATGGGACCATTCTCACCACCAAGTATCTGTTTCAAGATGCAACACAATATAAGAAGATATTTTTTGAAACTAAAGAGAAACACAGGTGCCAGTCTACTGCAGCAAATAGCCACAAGCTATATTTCTTTAAAATAAGTCGTAACCCAATGATAAAACTAATATGAATGTATATACCTTAGATTCAGCAGAATCCTTGAGCTTGTCTGCATGCTTTGTCACACTTTGCAAGAAGAGCATGTGCTTAACTGTCTTCTCCAACAAAGCATCAATGCTACACTGTTGACACAAATGAAAAAGATTGATCTTTGATGCCACAACACTATACTCGACTCAAAGTCACAATAGATATTTAAATCAGCAAGTCTACAAGAGGATACCTTAGCACCATTAGGTACCATTTCTCGGAGCTCCTTTATGCGATCTTGTATCAACTGCCGATCCTTTGGTCGTGGCCTAGGGCTCTCTCCGGGTCGAGATCTCTTTCGACTTGCCTTGCTTGGTGTATCAAGACCTTTGCTATTAGAAGCTGATGCGCTTTCACATTTCATGCTCTGACCACTCTCAATCCAAAGACGTATCTGAGATTTGTGCATTCCATTATTTTGGGAAAGGCAACCGTCCTCCACCTTATCAAAGTAACATGGTTGTTTAACAAACTGTGTACACTCATGCTTGATTAGCGTTGAAGGAAAACCAGAGGAGTCACATTGCTTCAACTCTTTCGAACCAATATAAGAAGTGCTTGGAATGTCCGTCAATGAAGTCTTGCACGATGTGTTATCATCGGAGCCCTGCTTACCACCTGGATTGACATTTGAGATGACAGCATCCAATAGCTGGTCAGTATCAGTTAGTGAGAAGATCCCAGAATAGGGGAACTCGTTGTCTAGTGAACTGAAGTGAGAAGAGGAATCAAGGTAAATCGAGGATTCAGGCACATCTATATCTGAACTCTGAGATTTTGCATCACTCCAAGGGACCAAATCAGCACCCGCATTGTGGCACAACTGATGAAAATCGGGACCAAGTATATCAAACAAGTCATTATCTGCCGTAGGCTCTGAAAGCAAAGAGGAAGCTCTCTCGCTGGGCATGCCTGGAAGTGTGCATTCATCTCCTGTCTTCATACCTTGAATGCTCGTCATAACACTTGGATCATTTACTCTATAAACCTTTTGATCTTGGTGGCCATGGTTTGACCTACTCAATTGATTCTCTTGAGAAATGCATGTGTCCAATTCATTAGAAGCTGCAGGAGCCTGAAATGACCCTCTTTCAGGGCTCCTCATTCTCATAGCAAACTCAGAAGGTTGGGTAACATTACAAGAAACTGGAGGTTGTTTCTGCAGCAACTTTCCTGAAGTGGAATAGGTTCTTCGGTCTAATACTTGACTTGATGTACTGGTACATAAGTTAGCCCTGACTACTCTGGCATCTCGGGGGAGGAAATCAAAATTCCCACTACCATACATGTCATTGGATGCCCCATCTCTTCCATGGAGTATATTTACGTTTGCATTTTCATAGGTAAAAGGGTTCTGGTATACAAGTGACTTTAGCATGACATTTCTCGGCAAATCTGATAATGAATCTGCACCATTACCAAACTCTAACTGCCGAATGTTGTTCATCAACATTGGCTGTTTTTTCACCGATGTCAAGCTTGATGAGATCAAACCTGAACTCATAGCAACACGTTGTGTACTACTTCCGAGCCGTCCGTCACAATGTGACGCTTGTTGTACGAACCTAGCATCAGGCTTGGCATAAACAATGTGTTCTCTAGGTTGACCATTCTGTTGTGCAACCTTGAGCAAAGATGTGCTATTTGACACAGTTGCAGTATCAGCATGACTGTATTGTTCACAAGTCACTGGAAATTGACAGAAAACTTTTGAGCAATCTGCAGAGTGGACATTTGGGCCACCATGCAAAGAGCGTGACTGACCCTGATTACTTGAAGCATTTTTAACTGAAGTAGATGTAGCCATACTTGATCGATTGTTCAGTTGAGAGCACAATTTCTTTGCATGCATTACAAAATTCGTGTTCTCAATAACCTGACAGGAAAGTAATAGATGTTAATTCAAATATATGGAGAACAGAAGTGCCAACAGAGCCCCAGTTATAATCATAAAAGTTGAAAGCAAGCCCTTTGATGATACCCTTCAAAAGTTCAAAGATCTTTTGTTTATAATGTTCACAACAGTCTCTTAAGTACGGAGCACAATAAAAAAGCGATAATTAAAACTTCTCCAGTGGCATATACTAATTTGTCCATGCATCATTGTCCTTTCCAGTTCCCACTATCATCCATCCCAGGACTATCAATTTTATTATGGAACCATGTGTGACTTATATTCTTTCACATAAGAGATATTGGACCACAGTCAACAACTTGGCAGACAAGTGGTACCAAAAAATCACCAAACTTCAAACAATGGAGCATTGTTTACCCTAAATTCACTAAGGGAACAAGGCCTGTATTTAATTAAATCTTGGATATCATATTCATACCACACCAGTAGAGCCCAACTGTAGCACACCACGTGGTAGCACAGGAATAATCGCTATAGTCTGCAGGAAAAGATACTTAAATGAATTCTCCATAGGCACTTTAGTGAGAAAACAATAGGTCACTCACAATGTTCAATTCTACTCACCTGAATGCCAACTCTGAATTGATTAATCATCTCAGCAGCTACCTGCCATGGTGACATCATAGTGTTAGACATCAAAAACAAAACAATCAAAACACATAATCGATCACAATACAGATAGCAAGAATATCTAGTTGCAATTAGCATTGGTGAACACTCTAAGACAAAACAGATTAATATTCGAGTGTACTCTTTTTCATACAACAGGAACAGGCCCATGTGTGTAGTGTACTAGTGTGTTAATTTTTTGAACAAATACTAGTGTGTTAATTCAACTAGCATATCCCAGTGAGCATTTGCTTTGCAGCCACAGACACAGTTAAATGCCAAAAAATCTTTGAGCAGAAGGCTCCTCCCCTCCCCACAAAAGGTTTGCTGCACGATATAATAAATTCACTGGCTTGATGCTTTAAATGAGGCCCCAGCAAGATCGAACCAGACAAGACTGAAATCGGCTCGCATTTACACCATTTCACAAGGAAGCAGGTACTACCTCGGATGAGAGCCCGTGATCATTGGCAGTACCATGGACGATCCATTGATGAATGCCAGTGAATGCAGCACGGCCTACGGTCCTGAAAGAAAAGAAAAAAACACAAGCAGCCGCAGCAGGCATGAATCAAGGGAGCAAGAAACCGAGCGGCGCCGCATCTGACAAAGGTGGGAGATGGGGATGACCAAGAAACCGCATCTGACGAAATGAAGTTAAAGAAGTCGCTCACCCCTGTCCGACGACATGGACCTGCGACGCCATGGCCTTCTTCACGAGCGAGCACATGGATTCAGCATCAGCAGCAGCAGCGCACCCGGCCTCGGCGGCCGGAGCTTCAGAAGCGTCAGATCCCGCGGGGCATGACGTGTGACCACAGTACCCGTCCTCCCACACCAAACGCCTGCACATCATCAAACAAACGAGAAATGCGCAAGAAGTTACTACTTTTTTTTATTAACAAACAAGAAGTTACAAATTAAGGAGACCAGGATTTCCAGGAAGCAATATGAGCAGCACGAAGCCATGTTCAGTTCTGAACACAGGCACCCAAGATCAGCAAACGAGTACAACCTCTCAGTCTCTCACCCCTCATGAGGCCACACGGTTAAATTTGGAAGTTCAAACTTTGGGGGTCGTAAAAATTACTAAATTTGCAGGAAAAGACTGAACACGCTCACTCAACTTAAAGCACAGGAACTATGCAAATCCAGTCACTACTCACTACATAGCCAAAAAAACACAGAAAAATCGGACCTTTGGAACCAAACAAGCAAACAGAAACAGCACAAAAAAAACGGACATTTTGTGTGGGGGAATGAGCAAAAAGCTGAGATTTTTACAGTATAGAAATGAAGGAAGAGAAGGGAGGGAGAAATGGAGGTTGCTTACACGGGGTCGGCGGCGCCGATGGCCTTCCAGAAGACGGCGTACGACCACCCGATCTCCTCGCAGAGCCGCCGCAGCGCGTCCCCGACCGCCATAGCCTCCTTCCCCCCCGCGCGCGGAAACCCCTAGCTCAGCTCCGGCGACCGCCGCCGGCGCCGGCGGGAGGCGAGAAACGCGGCACCAGGTGGGACTGGAGTTGCAGCTCAGGCGCCGCGGCAGCTGGCGCGGCCGGCCTGCTTCGCGCGGAGACAGCCGCCCCTCCTCGCCGGAGCGCCGCCGCCCCTCCTGGCCGCCGGAGCGCGGGCAGTCATCGCTACGCCGCTGCGCGTGGGGGAGGCAGCCCGGCTGCCGGCGTCGGCGGCTCGCTGCAGGCGCAGAGGAAGCTCTCAGGGGCGAGAGGTTCTTGCAAGAAGCGGCGGCGGCGGCTTGGGAGAAGCTTTGCGTTTGTGGCGTTTGTCTTCAGATCGCCTTGTCGCTAGCTGCTCGTGTCTTAGCTCAGCGTTGCTCTCTCTCTCTCTCTCAACATCTCTCTCTGTCCTCTCTTCACTTCAGTTTTGGGTTCGCACTGTTCTTGTGAGAGTTTCTCTCTGTTGGTTTCTTTACCTTTTTTTCTCTCGCTCGCTGCCGTCGCGGCTCCCGAGACGGCCATCATTCCCTCCACCGGGGGCAAAACGGGGATTTGCATCCAAGTGCTACTTTTTATTTTTGTCCGTGCAAAATAACTTTTATCCTCGGACTATCAAAATTATGTAATTTTGGTCTTTTTATTTTTGACCGTCAAACATGATGGTTTTGGCGGTTTTCCTTCACGGCGTCCCGTCCATGCACGCAATTAATAGGTGGCAAGATGGCCATGTAATATTACGTATACAATGCGCTAACACCAGGTGTTCTTCGTGCGACGCGTGGCTTCGTCCAGAACCGTCCAATCGCTTCAGAAATCAATCCCGACCATCCATATCAAAATAACCTTTAAAAACATTTTTCTACGTACTTAGGCAACACGCTTTTTTGCGCCTGCTATGCTGTACACGCGCGTACAAGGCTGTACGCTCATGTACACGCGCGCCTCCTGTACGCGTGCACTACTCGCTCGGCTGTAGGCGCTTGCTCGCTCGCCTCTAAATTAAATCTATTTCGGAATAGCAAACCTTCAAAGATATTTTGTATTTTATAATTCGTTATATTGGAGCGGCCGGCGGTGAGGGCGCCGCTGGCCGGGGCGGAGGAAGGAGGCGGCGGGAGGAGGGGATCGGGGAGAGGGAGGCGCTCGGGTCGGGCTGAGGAAGGAAGAAAGGATAAGGGGAGGGGTCGCGCGTTTCTGCCGTTGGATTTTGATCCAACGGTCACAAATAGTGCCTGCAAAAAATCTCTCCCTGCAGGCGCCTGTACAGTAGTCGCTCCCTTATTTTATTTTTTACCGCCAAACATAACGGTTTTGGCGGTTTTCCTTCACGGCGTCCCGTCCATGCACGCAATTAATAGGTGGCAAGATGGCCGTGTAAACTGTACGTATAGAATCTATTTTTCTAAATTCTTTTAACAGTAGGCTCGTGTTACCTTTCTTTTTATTTTTTTTCTACCTTCATGGCTTCATCTCTCGGTTCTCTTCTATCAATTGGTAAACTTAGGCCCGATTCCTCTCTTCGTTTTCTATTCCTAACCGGTAAACTTAGGTCTGATTCTTTTCAGTTTAACGTAGCGTACCGTTTCATTATAGCAAAATTTATTTATTTTTTATATAGCCTATTTAGTGTAATAATTTATAATGATTTTTTCAGCTTTTTAATAGTTCTCTTAAAGATCCTGAAACTATTTTTATTATTTTTTAATAATATTTAAACCTCTTTTTAAAGGCTCTTAAATTTTGCTATAATAAAACACTACGCTAAGCCAAATATACAAGGCCTTTGGTGACATTTTACCTTCGAGAAGAAAGGAGGAGAGTTGTCTTGTGAGGAGGCGTGCTAGCCATGATGAGGGAGCACCAAGGCCATGTAGTATCCACGAACAGTATTGGTAGAGGATCAACAGATGCTCCCAATGGTGCTCATGAAGTCCAACGATCAAGGAAGATGAGGCGGATGACCCGTGGCAGACCCATGAATTTTGAATAGCCTAGGCGAGATTGTGAGGAGACGGCGAGGGTCGAGGAGGCGAGAAAGACGGTTGGACGAGGTGTCGCCATTGCCGATAGTTCAGGAGCAGGGAGCGCCAAAGGAGCACCCAAGCAACCGCTTGTGCTGCCTGAATGCTGTGTCCACCCATGCGGATGACATGTCATCTTTAACTCAGCTCAGGAAGCATTAGACAAATGGCGTCGATAGTAACATCGCGTTTTTTGTACAACTCCATGAAGGCGAGGCACAACTATTCGACGGGGAGGGTGACACATGATCATTTGGCACGAGGGAAGCCTGAGCTAAAAAAAAATAGGAAAAGAAAGATAAGAAAAAGAAGTGGCCCCCTCCCACACTGCTCAAATTTCCTCGTCACAAAAAGGCGTCACCCAAAACATTGCCTGAGTACAACTCGGGCCGATTTTACATACCAAGGATCAAATGACCAATATATATGATAATAACATGTAGGGATACTTTCCTCCTCTTTCCATTTTCCTCTCACTTTCTTATTTTACTTACTCATTTGATACCATGAATAACTTTTTACTTATACATATTACTTTTAGGTCAGGCTTTGTGCTAAGAGAACACCTTCTGCCTATATTCCACGTAATGCTTACAGGAACATTACCCAAAACTGGTAAACATTATCTTAGGGCCACTTGGGAAACACGAGAATGTTTCTTTTCTGTTCCTACAAGAATTTTAACTGTTAATTTTTGAAATATATATCCTCGTTGTTTTAGACTAGCCATGTAGACACCTCATTCACAATGTCAACATTACATGTTTTGACCAACTTTCAACCGCCATCATTGAACTACTGGTAGGAGCTTGTTTGGAATGCAAGAATTTTGCAAAGATTCTATAGGGAATGATCCCTTTTTTAATTGGAACAAGACATTTCTTCTTTTTTCCATGCCTAGCCGAAACTTTCTTGTTGACCACTCTATAAGACTAACTAGGCAAAATCATGCTGTTTGTACGGTCACACATATTATTTGGATCTAATATAAAAAAATCGTAAAATCAAGGGTTTTGAATTCAATACGATTTTTAAAAGATAAAATTCAAGGAAAAAAAAACACAACAACTACTTCAAAATTGGTTTCTTTGAAAAGTATAGCATAATTTTTTAAAAAATCAGAGTTTTCATGGCGATTCTCACATGCCATTTAATCAAATACATCTCGCACACGCGCACGGTCAGAACCTCATGCATTTTCCTGTTTGTATCCTCGTAAATTTCGTTGGCGTGCCGAACCGAGAAATTTTGGATCATATCCAAAGGATTTTCACTTAATATGAAGCGATTGTCGACACTAAGGCCTTGTTCTTTTCAGCGTATTATACCGTTGTGTTTTACTGTATCAATTTTTGTTATTTTTATATAGCTTATATATTATGATAATTTTTAACGATTTTTTCATGGTTCTCGTAGTCCTTCCAAAGATTATAAAACTATTCTTAAATTATTTTTAAAAAATTTTTAGACCTGTTTTCGAGAGCTCTCAAATTTACTACAGTAATACACCAACGCAACGATACGCTGAAAAGAACAAGGCTTTTATCCTGTGAATATTGAGCTTCCATAGTTGCTTTTCGTTGTTTGATTAAAATTTTGAAATATAAACATCGCCCAGTCTTTCATGCTAATTGCTTAATTTTTGTGATCACTTGGCAGATATTTTCAAGGTGCACGTCCGCGAATTAGGAACTGAAAAGTTCATATTTACCCACTTACAAGTTTTTCTTTGTCGTGTACCTTGGAATGCTTTGATTAAAAAACTGAATTGCCATATGCTAGTTACACATTGGCTAGTGTCACTTTTTATCTGTCCCATGTTAAGTTAACTGAAGGCATCTCATCATGCCAGTTGGGATGATTGTAATTTTCTTCTTTAATCCCTAAATATTTTGTTCTCTTTCTATTGTCATGTGTTCCATGTTACAAACTTTCTGCAAAGCTTTTTATATATGCAGCCACTGAAAGTTCTTTCAAGCAAGACAATAAGGATAACATAGAAAAAAGGGCATGTAGCAATTGGAATGTCCCAGAAACACAAACTAAATATTTGATTGCTTTTATGAGTATACTCAATTATGCCCTTTGCATTTTGGGGCAGTTACAATGATGCCAACATGGACCTTCAAAAGGAGGGCATGGAGTACTACAAATTATGTGGTCGTGTATTCTTTTGAGGGTGGTGGTGGGGTAGTTTGCAATTAAACAAATGTGTAGTATTGTTTTCCATAAAGAAGAGAGGGGGGAAAAGGCAGATGCTAAGACGTTCAGATGGCAGAGGATGCCTTTGCTTAATTGAAGCCTTTTCCAATAAAGCTGCATTAGCTGAAATGGATGCTTATAATTGTTTAGAGCTTAATTAAACCTGTCAAGCTCTCTAGTCTCTGACGGTTAGATTCTTAGATGTGATTGCTTGTCGTGGTTAGATAAGCTTGACTGCCTGACTGACCATCAGTGCGAGCTGGAGGGCTATGATATGTCAGTGTTTATGAAAATTAATGTTGCTTGTCTACGTTGCAGCAACACTCCCTTTCAAGCTTTTGCTCGATGAGATCTTTGTCGTCTGATTTCGTTCTCTCTCTGAAAAAAGGTTCGGTCTTATTTGTTCAAAGATCTTGTATATTCTCCTTGCATATAGGATATGGGTTGCAAGGACTAGCGGAATTTTCTGTGCAAATAAACTGTGGTTTTCTTATGTAATTATTATTAGAAAAAATACTCGTTTGTCATGTGCAACTGTAATATTTGCACATGATTAATTAGCACGTACCGTTGTGATCTGGCTTGATCCAATGAAGCGAGTGGTGTAGAATTTATATATTTTTTGTTTGATAAAAAAGCTTTTTTAAAAGAAGCTTTTATCTGATTTAAGGCTTACGTAGATTAAGATAATTTTTTTGACCTTGATGCAAATGAAATATCTAGATACGATGTGTTCATATTACAAGATCTATATATCCATAAACTAAGGAAGTATCCCTTTCAAGTATGACGCAAGAGGCTTAGATAAAAAGTGCTTAGCTCTTGACCAGTCCAACACATGTGAAAGATGCATATTCGAATTTAGGTTTAAAGGTTTTTTGTTTGCTTCTCCAATCAGTTAGAAATTCACAAAACTTTAGGATAAAAAAACCACTACGTTACTGCACTAACCAAACAATTAATCAAAGTACTAATTTCCACTTTCTTGCTTGCAAATCACAGAACAAAGCATGCACCCATTCTTGAAGATGTGGCAATTCTTTGTTTAATTCCTTTTGCTCAAAAAAATTTCTTTGTTTAATAAGATAATTATTATTATCTAATCCAATCCAAAATAGGTGGTCCTGACAATCCAAGAAAGATTATGCTGACTCATGAGTTGGGACTTGCAAATGAAAGTTCAATCACATCTCGTTCTCAAAACAAAAACAGAACAAGAGAAACAAAAGGAGTTCAGTCACATCTCACATGGAGCCAAAAGCATAAATTACTTTGGTCCAATTAACCCCATTCTTGTTGGAACACACTTACAGTATAGATAAGCCCAATAGCTACACATCACCATCTAGTGAAAGATTGTGACTAATCCATTAACTATGTGAGAAGAAAATGAGGCAGGTGGTAGCACAGAAATAGCATATGAGGAATGAGAGGAGCTGTTGGGTGCCCTGGGCAGGAGGGAAAGGGGGGATATTGAATTGGCTAGGCACCAACCCACTACAAGACATGATCTGTATGAGAATCTTGACCTTGGCCTCTTGCAAATAATACAGGCCCTACGCACAGGGCAAGCATTCTCTCCCTCCCCTCTCCCTCTGATCTGAAGGATTTGCTTTGCTTTGCACTGCTCTGCACAAGCTTCCCCACCAAAATCTGATGGTGATATTGGCCTCAGCAGGAGGGCACATATGGATCAGCGGTGACACCAGTGAAGCTGGGACCCTTCACACCCCTCTCTCTCTCCCCTCTCTTCTCTCTCAGTCTCTCTCTCTCTGCGCTTTTCATTTGACATGATTATTTGTCAGTGCCAACGGTGTAGCATTATCAATCCGGTATGGTTGGATAATCATATGGCATGTACAGGGTTATTTTTTTTGACCGACTTGACATCAACTAGATGACCGAGAGTAGTTCAACTCAGTCGATTTTCCATACCGTAGATCAAACATGTTCGTATGACATATAAAAAACCCAACGAAAGCATCTAGGTACATGATAAAATCGACTGAAACTTCTCTAAAAATCAGTCGCCTAATGATTAACAAAAGTGTATTTTTTTTGTTTGTTCAGAAAAATCAGATGAAAGTGAAAAAACCGATTTCACCAAAAAGCAGAAAAACTTTGGTCATTTTTTTTAAAAATATATTTCAATTTAAATAAAAATAAAGTTTTTTTTTTATAAAATGAAGCAATTGGGTATTGAACATGTAGCATCTAGCCTTCTAGAAGTAAAGACCATTCAAGCTATGCAACCTTACATAGTGAAAATTTTAACACTCATTTACATGTTTGTGTAAAATTTATCTAAAACCAAATTTTTTTAGCCAAGCAAGTAAAAAAAATTGCGCAGAATTTATCCAAAACCATTTTTTTTACCTCGGGAAACCCAATATTCATAAAACAAAAAAAGTTTTCTCAGACCGAAGAACATAACCATGGGCATTATGCCATAGTTCTAAAAGGTTTAGTTGATTTGCTGAAATCTATATTTCCAAAATTTCTAAGAGCGGCTTTGAAAAGCCAGCCCAATCGATCCAGCTTGTTTCTATATATGTGTTCCAAGAGACTTTGAGATTTTCGAAAAACAGGAGTTGTCGATGGTTGTTAGGCCACATCGTGCACGATGCATATGCACCGATATATGTTTAAGGAAAAAATATTGACACATCACTAAGCAGAAAGCACCTAAACAGAAAAGTTAAATTACAATGCAAAGATGTGTAAAAGATGCTTACACGGGTGTCTATATTTTACAACTTGCACTAAACACCGTCTAAATATTCATACTTAGCTAAGCGTCTATCTTTCATATATATTTAAGCATCGGATGCTATCTTATGTGCAAAAGAATCAATTTTTTTAGCATGCATATCCTTAAACACCTACGTTGTGCATGGCCTTAATAGTCGATGGGCAAGAAGAAAACATGGAAAGGAGAGGGAGGCTAGCTACACGGGTTCATGGCAAGGCGGATCCATGCATGTACTGTGCACCAACAAATCTGGTGCTTGCTGATGGCGATCATGATGTGTCTCCCTCACTCTCACTTACTCTTCTTGGTTTCATTTTTGTTCGCTATACTTCCCATGGATTAAAGCCCTAATCATGGGCGCCAAGAAAGGTGGCGATCGATGCAAAGGCAGCAGGACGAGGATGAGGGCATGGCTGCTGGTACGTACCAGCAACGACGTATATTCCCCCTTCTGCTTTCCCTTTCGTCGTCCTTCTCTTCTCTTTTCTTCTCTTCCAATTCCAACATGAAAGTACAGTAAATATAACGGCATGCATGAACACCTAGCTTGGTGCATGCAGCGAAATGTTCAGACAGATCAGGCGTCAATCTGAAGCAAAGGGTCGGCAGGCATTGTAGCGTTTCTTTCGACAGGCAAGTTATATCTGACGGTCATGGTGAAAAAAAGGCGAGCTTTGCGTATTCTGTTGGCGCGAACGGCCGGCAAGACCGACGGGATGAAGACGAAAAGGAGGAAGAAGAAGATGGCCATGACGTCTCGTCGGTCATCACCTCCCATTGCGTTGGACGCGCGGTGGAGCTGCTTCTGTTCTAGTGTAAGATAGCGTCCGGTCCACTGATCCATCGCACTGATGCCAGTTTTTGAACGGGAATAATTTTGAGACACAAGTGGTAAAAAATAAGAGACAGAGAGAGAGAGGACAATCCATTGGTCAAGAAACAGCGCTCATCTCTTTAGGTCTCGCCGCATCCTCTGTCTCCATCAGGGATGTGATCGGATTGGATAAGTCGGATATCGTTCTATCCATATCCGTATCCGTATTTTTTACCGGATACAAATTCGAAAACGACTGTATCGAATATGAATACAAATTCGAATAATACTGGATAACATCGGTTACGAATACGGATCGAATGCTGATCGGATAACACAAGGATACGGATATTGTTAATCTAATAGTTAAAATTAATTTTCAAAAATCCGTTGCAAATTTTAACAAAATATTGTCAAAATTTAAATTTAAAAGTGAAAATTTATAACATTAGTTGAAAAACATTAGAAAGTCTATACATGAATATTATTAATTTAGTTTAGGTTTAAAAATTCAAAAAATAAATTTAAAAGTTGGGAAACTATTAATGAAAATTGTAGAAATACATTAAAAAAATCCAGAAATACATTCGGATAATATCCATATTTTATATTCGGATATTATCCTAACAAAAACTCAGATATTCCTTATCCACCGAATAATCAGTGCTCCGTATTCGTATCCATATCCACGCCAAATTATCCATATCCATATCCTTATCCATAAAAATGGTCGAATATCCTTAAAACTATCCAAATCACTATCCGATCAATTCGGTCGGTCGGTCGGTCGGATAATATCCGTACCATTTCCATCCCTACTCTCCAGCGGCACTTCGACACCGCCAAGGTGGGGATATAGTTGGTGATCCAGCGACACTTTTGACATATGTACATATAGAACATTCGAGCTTTTTTTAAAAAAACATTGTATTTTACGGGATGGATGAATCATCGTCGAACATGTTGTTTTTATGAGTATTTTAGCTTGTTACATCAATTCTTTTGGCATATGTGTTTCAATCCTTCCTTTTATGTTCGAACAATTCGAAATCGATATGCATCAACACTTGACGACCGTAATGTATCGTTCCTTTGTCATGTTCAATCAGTTTTTCTAACGTGTTCCAATACTTCTTTTGCCATGTTCCAACACTGGCTGACCATGCATGTCTCATTATATTCCATCATCATAACATCATGTTGCAACAGGCATAATCAAACGTGTCACCACATTGTGTATGCCGCACTAAGTGAGGTATGTATGTTTGAAACAAATTAGGTACATTTGAAACAAGCGTCCCGATGTCCGACCTGCAGCTGCTCCCATTTTCTTCCGAGGGTAAAACCACCTATGGAGGCTCTTGCTATATGTATATAATACCTAAACGTCGACCCAAACATGGTGCAATCAAAACGCTAGTCTCAACAGTGAAACAAAGAGAGAAGAAAGACAAAGGTGAGGTGCGGTCACTTCACGGATCCCAGCAAATCCGGCTGGCCGGTTGCTCACCGGAGAAGCATTGAGCAGCAGCATCGCCTTGTCCTCCTCCTCACTCATGGCTGGAAGGAAGAACACCTTGCCCTCTCTATATATACGGCCTTATTACCTAGTACCAGCACTGAATGCACTTGGTACGTGATCCTCGTCAAGATCTCCGGATTCGACATGAGTTTTTCTTCTTCTTCCTTTTCTTTTTCAAAATTCATTTTTTTTGTTTGGTTGATAGCTGTCGGTTCAACATTGTGGAACACAGTTCAAGTTCGAAACAGGTTGATACTAATCAATCGATATCGTCTAGGGCTGTTTTTTCTTCTTCCATTTTTTGGAGGCCATGGGGGTAAAGCAAGGAAATGTTTTCCCAATGTTATGCTTAACATCCGACGAAATGAACTCCGATTCCTCGATCATTTCTTCTCAAGGCCAGGATTTTGCCATTGTTCCATGACAAAATGCACACGGTGAAGGTGAACCCAAAAGTCCAAAATAAGTAGGTTAAGGGTATTCCCAATGCCATCCTCTTTTCCCCCTCATTTTCTCCTCAAATCAACGTAGCAATCAATTATAAGAGAGAAAAATGTACGGAGAGATTAAAAAATAGATAATAATAATAAGATAGAAAAAGTTTAGAGATAGCATTGGGAATGCCCTAATAACAAAATAACAAAACGAAGGGAATAGTTCCATGGCACCGAGGAGCTGCACAGCGTTGCACTGCACAGGCAACCCCTGCAGTAGCCGCCCGACCAAAGCCAGCAGCGATGGCAGGGGCAGGGAAAGGCCCACGTGGACCTGCCCATCCTGGGAGGGCGGCGTGGGCCCCACCCCGGCAGCACCTCTGCTGACTGTACCTGCTTGCTGGGCAGAAGTGACATGGCATGAATGAGCTGATCACTCGAGTCATGGCAGCTCAGCCAGTCAGCCTCTACCACCCACTGTCTCTGCCTCTGCATCTCCCTCTGCCTACCATATGCATCTACGTGCTGTCCACCAGGAATTTTAATTGCACAATCTGCAACACTATTTACTGCATATTCTATTCATTCCTTTAGATTTTTTTTTCATGCTTTACACTATACTTAGAAAAATTCGTCCCCTCCAGCAAACACTCTATCCCTGAACACTTTATTTTACAGTTTCTTTTCCCGATGCTCCAAGCATCTCCACATATAGTTTTAAATGCATATTCGATAATATTATTTGCTGCACACTCTATCCACCCCTCTAAAATTTATATCTCCACATATAGATTTAAATGCATATTCGATAATATTATTTGCTGCACGCTCTATCCATCTCTTTAAAATTTATTCAGACTTTACACTACACTCGAGAATTTATTTTCTTTTATCCACACTCAAATCGACAGGCAAACATGATCCCAAGCTCTACAGCTAGTGGCAGTACCTGCAGTCCTGCACTGGCACGGGTGATGGATTATGGGACTACATGGCTGCTGCTGCTGCTGCTGATGGACAGTGCCACAGTGCAGGGTGGAGGCAAAGCAGTGGCAGCAGTGCGATGCGGTGCTAAGCAGCATGGCTTCTTTTGGTGCGACCACAGGAGGCCTTTGGTATGGTACCAGCCACCCGGACAGACAGATACCCTCTCTACCACAAGTGCAGACGCAGCAGCAGCATGATCATGATACATGCGCATGCTTTCGTTTCGTTTCATAGTTCATACCACCCCAGAGAGATCCAGGATTAGGGATGTGCCATCCTAAGCTGTTAAGCATAATCCTGAAACTGATTGATTTGAGCTGAACGAGTAAACTGGTTGAGCTCAATAAGTTGAACTTCGAGAGGTTATTAAATCTGCTTCTCGATGCGACGGTCGATTCGTCTAAGCCATTTTTAGGAGTCTTTAAAGGTGGTTTTAAGATATGGAAAAAACTGGAGTAATAAGGTTAAATTAGTTTTTTGCCCAAATAAGATTAAGTCAATTTGAACATACTTAAAGTTTTTGGAAGGAAAAAAGTTTACTTTATTTTATACCTTGAACTAGTTGCTTCGTCTATTTAACCCTCTAAATTATGAAACCAGGTATTCTATCCCACCAAACCAAAAAATGTGCAAAAGTGGCCTTGTTTGTTTCAGATTAATGTAGAGTTGCATTTTACTGTAGCAAATTTGTGACCCCCTCAAAATACGTTTTAACGAGTTCAAAAATTATGAAAGAAATATTTTACAAACTTAAAACCCCACAAGAATGACTACAAAACATTACATCATTTGGCTTATAAAAAAATAACAAATTTTCATTTAATTTAATTTAATCTGAAACAAACAAGGCAAAATTGTTGAGCATCGAAATCAAGGGCCTTTTTTTTAATTAATGCTACAAAGTAGTTTGTAGTCTGTAATAATGAACAGGGCTTGCCACAGGATTGGGCAGCAGGGAGTAGGGCAAAAAGACTACTTTTTACAAGTTACAGAGATATCTCCTACTATGTGCTAGGAAAAGGCCAGTGGTATGTATGATCTTGTTTATGTCACCAGCCATATATAGGGTTCTGTACCTGGGGAGGCAAGAGGTGCAGGTCCAAGCTATGCTGCTTGTTGTAGTTGAGGGCACCGGGTATTGCCCTAGTGGACAGCCTGAGGAGCTCGTTGCCCGTGAAACAGTAGTGGGGAGGCAAGAGGTGCGGGTCCAAGCTATGCTGCCAGGGTTTATGATGACCTTGTATCTGGAGAAGGAAAAAAATGGAGAAGCATTCAGGTCAATGGCATTGTATTGTATATTGAGGAAGATATAGATATGGGATTAACGAAGGCATGTGCTTTGCAAGTTGGGTGGTTCCTGTTCTTACCCATGAAGAGAATCGTCTGCGTGATCCCAGCCTTTATGAAAGTTGAGGTTTAAATCCAACTTCTTGGCCGTCGATTGCACTTTGTGTCAATCTTCACCGTTTCCATAGATGTCCAACCTGAAGCCCTCCAGATCACCCTTGTGCTTCGCAAACAAATCTATCAACTCTCTATAACCTTTGGCCCACAATCTTCCCCAGAAAATAAGCTCCTTTAAAAAAGGACTGCTGCCCAGATGCCATCTCCGCTGCTATTCTCTCCAACCTCAAGGAATTTGGGATTAACTCCATGTACATTGCAGATGATGGACTTGGGTAGCCCCTGACAGTTGCAGAGCCTGCATAGTATCAACACCATCAATTCACAAAGGAAAAGTCCTATCACATACTTTTTAAAAAATGTGTGTCAAAAACAATTCAAACTGCCTGACAGAACATTATAATGGATGCAAAAGTCACCCTACTTAACTAACTACCTTATGGCAATAAGCTCGGGTAACCAGGTTGCTGATGTGTTTGACAAAAAAAACTTAAAATAGCACCATTCTTCTCCCTCTTGATGTACTCCAAATAGTTTGTATGTACAACACCAACAACATGATTAAATTTATCTGTCCAACGTTTCCCATGATGGTACCAGTTCAGGTGCTCAGGATCTTCCAAAATAGCAATGTCAGCTTCTTTTGATGGTATGAATTGTGAAGTGTCCCCGGCAAGAATTATACTTCTCCTTTCTTTTCGAAACTATAGTTCGGAAAAATGACATTAGACAAATAATACACGAAGTGTTGACATAGTGTGCTGAAAAAAGAAACCTAAAAAATTGAGATACACAAAAAAAAGCACAAAGAATTGACATAACGTGCTGAAAAAAGAAACCCTACCTTTCCAGGGTAGAACGATATTTTGAAGTCTGTCTTGAAACCAACTCTTTCCTTTAGCCCATCACTCCAAAATCCACCTTCGTAATGGTGTCCTGTAATTTGTAGGACACTAGCTATTCTTAGGTCAAGCTCATCGCCAACACCGTCATTTCTAAATAAAGATGATTCACTTGCTGCCAGAGAATTAAACACAAGGTGGTCTTTGCGCTTGCTGCATAAAGACTCTTATCAAATTATCGCACACATCTATACCACATAAGAAAAAATATCTCAGCACAAGCTAAACATTTCAAATTCCTTGAAGAACTATAAAGTCAATGATATCTAACAAAAATCATGTATAGTACCTCTTTTTATACCAAGTTGGTTGAACAATGGTCCAGATTGCTTTAGAAAATATGCAAAGAGTTCACCTAAATCCAGCGGTGGAACTTCCAGCATTGCATCAACACGGATTAAAATATGAAAGAGTTTCCTGAGTTCTCTATCTGCATTTTAAGAACCAGACTGAAGTACATATCTTGCTTGTCAGTTCTGACTAATATTAGGCTTTCATATAGAGCAAACTAAGTTCCTTAGCATAGATAAATGAACGCTAGTATATGCAGTTATGCACGAAAACAGTCAAGATTTGTTGCACAGTGCAAAAGGATGCGAATCCAGATCACTAACCTCAGATGCTTCAGGTGCAAAGCTCATCGATTTCTGCAACAAGAAATGCAATGATACATCAGTTTGATGTGCTATATCTGTGTGTTCAACCAGTAGTCCAGTATAAGAGCAGCATGAAATCCCAAGACAAGCTTATCTATGCATTTCCAAGGAAGCGCTTGAGGGGCTCGCCCACACGCTGGGGCCTGCTCGCCCGCCTGACGTGTGGGGCCCTCGCCCGGTTTTCCCCAAGACTCTTTACACCCCGGTATTTATTATACCGACAGTTGTAACGAGTAAGTATGCTCCGGATCATGTAAAAAACCTGGCTGAGACGTTTCGTAATCTCACCAGGCACAGAATTAAATTAAATCCAGAGAAGTGTACCTTTGGTGTTCGATCCAGAGTGTTGCTTGGTTATGTAATCGGTTCGCAAGGGATTTCTGCTAACCCTGAAAAAATCGAGGCCATTGAAAACATGCAGGCTCTAACTACCGTTAAGAAAGTTCAGAGCCTAACAGGACGGATGGCTGCCTTGAGCAGGTTCATTTCCCGTCAGGGCGAACGCGGGTTGCCCTTCTTCAAGGCACTGCGCAAGCACAATGCTTTCGTGTGGACGGAAGAGGCTGATAGATCTTTTCAAGATCTAAAACAATACCTGTCGAACCCACCTGTCTTGACTACCCCGCGACATGGCGAACAGCTTTTGTTGTACCTTGGCTGCACGCCACAAGCGGAGAGCGCTGTCTTGACGGTGGAGAGGGAAGGCATCCAGCGGCCAATCTATTACGTGAGCGAGGTACTTCATGGATCAAAGGAGCGCTACCCGGAGGTCCAGAAGCTGCTTTACGCCTTGCTCATGTCCTCCAGGAAGGTTCGGCATTATTTTCAGGCGCACCAAATTTTGGTCCCAACCAAGTTCCCTCTGGGAGAAATCCTAAGGAACAAGGAAGCTGGCGGACGCATAGCTAAATGGGCAATGGAAATAGCAGAGTTCGATATTCTGTTTGCTGCCCGAACTGCTATTAAATCCCAGGTCCTGGCCGACTTTGTCGCTGAGTGGACTTGCCTGCCCAAATCCCAGGAAGCTCCCGACCAACCTGAAGAAACCCCATGGACCATGTTCTTCGACAGTTCACGCACTGGAAACTCGGGGGCTGCCTTTGTTCTCATCTCCCCTCAAGGAGAGCAACTCTAGTATTCTATCCAACTACACTTTGTGGTAACTAACAACGCTGCGGAGTACGAGGCCCTCCCCGTGGGACTAAGAGCGTGCAAGTCGCTTGGCGTCCAACGGCTAACTGTGAAGAAAGATTCACAGCTGGTCATCAATCAGGTAAACAGGGAGTATCAGTGATGCGATGACTCAATGGCGCGATACCTGGTTGAAGTGAGGAAGTTGGAGCGGCACTTTCGATTTTTCGAGGTGCTCTTCGTGCCCAGGAAGGACAACTTCTTGGCCAACCAGCTATCCAAGTATGGATCCTAACGCGAACCTGCCCCGGCAGGGGTGCTCGTTGAGCACCTATACAAGCCCTCTATCACGTCTCCGGACGAGGCAACAGAGACAGGTGGTGCTGTCTCCGTCATCGAGCAGGCTGCAAACTGGACAACGCCATTTGTCCGGTACCTTGCAGATGGGACCCTGCCCGACAACGAAGCCGAGCATTCCTGGCTTATAAGGCGTGCTAGTCCATACAAGCTTGTGGACGGCATCCTTTACCGCCAAGGTGCTCTGGGAGTTCTCTCCAAGTGCATCTCACAGCAGGAGGGTGTGTTTCTTCTTAGGGACATACACGAGGGTGCCTGTGGCAACCATGCCTCCTTCAAGACTCTGGTCGGCAAAGCGTTTCGCATGAGTTATTACTGGCCCACGGCGCTACAGTTTTCTCGGGATGTGGTAACTAAGTGCAAGGCATATTAATTCCACGCCCGGAAGGCCCATAAGCCCGTCCAAGAGCTCCAAACGATCCCCCATCATGGCCTTTCTCCACATGGGGTCTGGATCTGCTCGGCCCGTTCCCTAAGGGGTTCAAGGGCTGCACACACTTGCTCGACGCCATCGACACCTTTACAAAGTGGATTGAGGCTGAACCTGTGTCATCTCTTCACGCCAAAACGGCTGTGCGCTTCTTCAAAAGCAACGTGATCACGTGCTTCGGGATTCCTCACAAGCTGATCACCGATAACGGTACCCAGTTCAGAAGCGAGCTATTTCAGGAATACTGCGAACAGCTAGGCACCAAGGTCTGCTTCGCCTCTGTGGCACATCCACAGAGCAATGGAGCAGTTGAGCGAGCTAACAGACAGATAGTCCAGGGTATAAAACGGCGCGTGTTCGCAGCACTCAGCGAGCACAACAAAGCCTGGGTCGACGAAGTTCCTTCTGTCCTCTGAGCCGTTCGCACCACGGCCAGCCGGGCAACCGGGGAAACTCCTTTCCAATTGGTCTACGGTGCAGAAGCTATCTTACCCGCCGAAGTAGTACTCGGCTCGCCTCGCACGAGCTCGGTCAACTTAGTTGACTCAGAGAAAGAGCGCTTACTCGAACTCGATCTCCTCGAAGGCACACGCGAACGGGCACAAGTTAGAATAGCACGCTACCAGCAAGATCTTCGCCGGCACGCTGCCAAATCAGTTCGACCAAGGTCCTTGAAGGCGGGTGACCTCGTTCTGCGCCGCGTCCAGAACCTGTCCAATGCCAACAAGTAAACTCCCCGATGGGAGGGCCCATTCACGGTCGTTTCTACTGCTCGTCCGGGGGCGGTTCGCCTGGCAATGGAGGACGGGAGAGAGCTGACCAGCACTTGGAACATCGATCAGTTTCGTAAGTTTTTTGTGTAGGTCTTTCGTTTGTTTGCTTAGCTTTGCACTTTTTGTCAAACTTCGCGCCTTTATTCGTCCAAGTCTCTTGGGCTGCATTGTAAAGTTCAATCCAATAAATAGTGAATGTTCGCGGCCCCTACGGCCCTTTTCACTCCTTGTCTTCTCAGACTGCTTTCTCTCTCTGGTAACACTTGATGGCTGTCTGGTCTTGCGAACACTTGGCTTCGCGATCTTCAGGATTTCCCTGCCCGTATCTAGTTTTCGTGAATTCTTAAACTCAGGGTTGCGTAAAAAGGCTTTTTCACCTAGCAGTTAAGTCTGCTCTCGTAAGCCCTCTGCGGCAGAGGCACTTAACGTTAGGCACAATCACTTGGCAAAGACTGCTCTTGTCAGCCCCCGCGGCAGAGGCACTTTCCTTGTTCGATTACCTTTGAAATCGCCTAACTTACGTTGAAGAGCAGTTTGTAGAATGAGTCGATCAGGATGTGGGTGTCGCTCTATCTCTCTACGCACGTGCTCGAATTCGCAAACTTAGGTCTTCGAGCATCGTCCGTACCGGGGGCTAAGGTGTCGCTCTTTTGCTTGTGCACCTGCTCGAGTTAGCAATCTTAGATTCTAGAACAGATGCGCAACGGGGGCTGGGAGTTAGGCTATCGCCCTACCATGTTTTCCGAAAAACTCTTTAGCGCTGTTTAGCCTTACTCTTAGTTTCCTGTTCGTTCTTGTCTTTTTATTGCTCTTTTTTGCAGGAAAAAAGGTAAGGCTTTATTTACATTAACCAAAAGTTTCACAGGTACAAGGCCCTTCTCGGGTGTTGCCCTACTGCTACTTCTTAGAAGCAAGCTGCTCCCACAGCTCCTCAATCATTAACTTGAGGCGCAGCACTTCCCCTTGGGCTTTGATCCCTTCTCTGGCTTCAGCTCGGAGACGCTCGGCTTCCTCCTTGCTGTGCTTGGCCTGCTCCTTGGCCTCCGCGCGAAGGTCTTCGACCTCCTCGGTCAAGGCCCGCAGGTCCTCGGTCAGATTTTCTCTCTGACTAAGGCGTTTCTCGGCGGTCTTGAGCTGCTCGGCCAGCTGTTTGACCCTTTCTTCCGTGGCTTGCGCCCTTGCGGCCAGCTCGCGAAGCTCCTCGACATCTCTTTGAGAGAGCCACTGGGATGGCTCCCTCTCCTCGGCCAGCTGGGCCTTGAGCTCCTTCACCTCTGCTGCATATTGGTTCCGGCGCCTGGCCACCGCCGCGAGCTCATCCTCGAGCCACCTCGTGCGGCGTCGCCCCTGGAAGGTTCCCAACATGGCGCCACGCTCTATGGTGACGCCTTCTTCGAAGTCCTCCATGGTGCCCCGCAAGACCTGAGGAAGAGAAGAACAAGTCCGTTACATTGGATTGCCAGTGGCTAGCGCGGACAGGTTTTCTTGGTTTAAGATTTACCTCTCCAAGCCTGCGCTTCAGGTTGAGGCGTATGCGCTCCCCAAGCCCATGGGTGGCGAAGCCCGGGTCGCTCGCTCGGAGCGGTCGCTGCGCGGCGTTCTCTCCGCCGCGTCTTCTCCTTACGGGAGCGCGTCCGCCTGGAGGCAGTGGCGACGGGCGAAGATCTTTCACCCTCGAGCCCCTGCTCTCCTTCCTCTTCTTTCGCCCGATCACCCTCGGGCAAGACTGCCGTCGCTCTGCTCGGCGATGACGGTAAGACCACGGGCAGGGCACCCTGTGCTTCCTGCTCGCGATCATCTTCTTGTTGACCGGCGACAGGCTGATCGCCTTGCTCGCCGAGAGTTGCCGTCGCCACAGGGATGGGTTGCCCCTGCGACGAAGTGCTTGGCAGGACCGCCTGCTCGGTCCCACCCCGGGCAGCCAGCAGGGCCAAAACCTTGGCGCCACTCTTCGTGGCGCCGTGTTTTCCTTCTTCCTCCTCCAGCCGCTCCACCGCGCTCTTCAGCGCGTCGACCTGATCGGTGGAGCGCTGCCCAAACTGCCAGCCTGTCCTTGAGGGCGGCCAACCTCACTGCCCGCGACGCACCGTGTAGGTGCTCGAGCAGCAGTGATCGCTCATTCACCGCGTCTGTGTCGTCGGTGGCGATCTCCTCCTGGGCGACTGATGAAAAAGAAATGATTTAGCTCCTATGTAGTTCCGTAGAGTGTAAAGGGGAGGATTTCTCCATTACATACCTGCCACAGGGGGCTTGGTCTTCTTCTTTGCTCCGTGACGGAGCTTGCGCCTCTTGCTCGGCGGGTCCTCGGCTCCTTGTTCGCCTCGGCCCCCGGACGCTCGCGGCGACAAGCTCAGCTCTCTTGTGAGCTGAGCACTTTTTTCTGCCCAACGCAAGAAGAGCTTCCTTGCGCGCGACTTCTTCCTCGAGCCTCTTCTGTTCGGCTACCTGTTGTAGCCGTTCCATATGACCCGGGTGAGCCCGTGCATAGCGCTTAAGCCATAGGGTCATGTTTTGTACCTCTTCGTCGCTCTGCTCGATAAGGAGGGAGGGACTTGGTCGTCTCCCGCTTGGCTGGCCGCGCTCGCGCTTGGTTCGCTCGACACGGATTGTTGCCGTAGTGGGCTTCGAAGGAGGTTGACGGCCGCCATGGCGCGGCGAGCTCCGCGTTGGCTCGGCAGCCACCTTGGGTTGCGCGGCCACCTTGGCCTTGCCCTTTCTCGCCTCGTCCTTGTCGGACCCTGAGAGCTCATCGACGATCCCGCCGATAATGAGCTGCTTGTCCTGCACATAGGAAAGCGACTGAAAGCGTGTCTTAGTTGTGTGAGTCTAGCAAGCTAGAGGGAGTTCTTTGGAAGTTACCTCCGGTGAGCGGACGAGCACGTTCCTGGGGTAGGTATAGGCCACCTCGCCGGTGATCTCGCTGTCCTTCCTGGCGGCCTTCAGCATGGCGTCGACCTGCTTGGCCACCCATGCGTCGGTTGGCTTCACTGCCCGAGCAGAAGAAATCGTTAGTTTCTATGCGGATGAATCACCAAAGGAAGTTGAGCGTTTTGTGGAACTTACCCGAGCTCTCCCTGGTGATGTCCTCCCAATCTACTATCTTGTAGAAAGGGTAGGATCTCTTCCGCAGCGGACATATCCTGTTCGCTACGAAGTCCCAGATGATCTCTCGACCTGTGAGCCCGGGGCCCACGAGGGAAGCGATCTTCCGGGTAAGATACCACTCTTCGCCGGTCGGCTCCGGCCGTGTCATTTGTGTTCCCTTCGCCGGCGCCTTCCCGGTGAAGATGAGCTTGCTGTCGTCGCCTTTCTTGGTGTAGAACCACTTCATCCACCATGGCCCCAACGAGTCGAGCAGTGGTGGATGAGGATAAGGCGCGTCGTCGGCGGTAGCCCGGAGCTTGAGATAGTAGCACCCAAGCGCCGAAGCGGCGGAGCTGCTCCTCGTCACTGTGTAATAGTGGAGGGACAGCCCCACCGACGGATCAACTCTTAGGTAGCCCTCGCACAGGTGTGCGAAGACGGCCATCTGCAGGAAAGAGTTAGGGTTGAGGTTCGCAACCTCTAGCCCGCTAATGTTCAGGAAGGCCTCCACGAAATCGCTTTCGGGAGACATAAGCCCAAACATCGCGAACTGCTCGAAGTTGACGAACTCACCCTCGAGCGGCTTCGGGATCTCCTCCTCCCCGGGCAGCCTCCAGCTGCCGGCGTCGATGTGTCCCTCCTCCTCTAAAGTCCTCAGATCCTCCTCGGTCATGCTGGTGCATGAGAGCTTGGCCATAGCAGTCCCCAGGGTTGTACGAGCAACTTTGAGGTGGGTTGTGGCTGTTTGATGCTTGCGCAATTGGAAAAGGGATTGGGAAGGAAAGGTGCGCGAGAGCGGAAGTGGTGAGCCGCGGGCGGCTTGGTGCTCTTTATAGCCGCAGACGAGCAGCTCTGCAATGGTTTTTTTACCACAAAACGGATAGTTTTTACTGCAACGGCTAGGTAAAAACGGTTGCCCGTTCTGGCTACGCAGCAGAAGTTACCGTTGAGATCTGCCAACGACTACTTTTTCCAGTATCTGCACTGAGGGCTAGGAGCTCTGTTCGGACGGATGTTGTTCCCTGTTCGACGCAACAGAGTTGCTCGGCACTGGACGGGTTTGTTCGGTCCCGGACAAGTCTTGTTCGGTTGAACCGTAACCTGTTCGGTATTCTGTTATACGTCTTTACAGCAGAAAAATTTCCCTCTTCATGACTTGGAGTCTCAAGAGGAAGACCCCACTCTAGTGAGTCCTTCCACTTGAGTCTCGGGGGAAGGCTGTCGGGGATAAAATCATGGCCCATTGCTATGGCCCACTCCCTGACGGCCCAGTCGAACAGCTTCCTAGGGCCTAGCTCCCTAGAAGGTTCTATCAGGCCCATATGCATCCTGCAGAACAGCCTCTGAGTTGGCGTGATGCGGAACGGCCAAGACTTCGTGTTTGAGTCCGACTCGAATAAGAGTTCTGCACGGCTACGTGAAGACCCAGACGTAGTTTCTCGGATTGGAGCAGACGTCGTGATCCCCAAGAATTGGAATATACCCTATGTATTTGGTATGTATATGAGTTCGTTATGTTCTCGTAGTTAGCCCGGTCCAATTATCCCTCGGTAGGTCGGTTGTTTACCACTATATAAACCAAGCCCCTATGGCGTTTAGAGGGCATCGAATATCAGATCCAAGCACCATCGCATTGTCGCGTGATTCTTATACACCCATAATCTCGCCGAGACCTGTCCGTCTCGTCGAGCTTCCACCTTGTAATCCTCTTTGATATAGAGAAAGGCTGGACGTAGGGCTATTATCTCTCTGAGAGGCCCGAACCAGGATAAAATCCCTGTGCCTCCCTGTTGCTCGTTGATCGTTGTTTGGCACTGCTCGGTAGGTCTTCTATCTTCCTTTTCAAAGAACCTTAGTCGACTTGGGGTCAATATCCCAATCGTCGACAATATTATATCAGCTTTAGTATTTATTCTGAATTTCTAACTTTTTTCAATCTAAGCTGCATGGATCTTTTTTTCTTACTTTATGTGAGAATTTCTTTGATTAATCTAGACTGTTATAATTTGGTCCCACAGTTGATCGAACGGCTAAAATAATCATATTATATCATATTTAGTATTTAATCCGAAGCGGCATAGATCTTTTATTTTTTTCTTGATTTATGTGAGAATTACTTTAATTCTTCTTGACCGTTATAATTAGGTCCCACCGTTGATCGAATGGCATAAATAATCTGGGTGATGTGAACTAACGTGATGGCTCCATTTTCCTCTACTTTAATAATATAATAGATAGATAGATAGATAGGTACAATGGAGTCTTTCTAGAACATCTATAGATTTACAAGAGCAATATCATCATCATCATCATCATCAATTAACAAACTTGGCATAAATATTAAAAGAAATCACTAGTTTAGCAAAGCAAAAAATTGCTAAATGTCTAAAGTCCGCTGATTAATATTCATCAATTAATTTCTGGTTAATACAAGTAATTCGATTAATCCTAATCCCTAACTCACAGTTCGATTACCGATTAGCGATTTCATTGGACCTTGATCTAGCTATGTCATTACGCGACAGTGGGTGGGTTGGCTAGAAGGGTGAGGTTTTCTCTCAACATATTTTTAAACATTTGCAGTGTTATAACTATCGAGTTCTGGAAGCGGTAGGGATGCATGTTTCTCTTGCAGTGATAATTTTTTATTTTATAATTTGTTTAAAAATAATACGTAGAATGATAGTTCTGGCAGTAGAACTGCACTCATCTTTATAAATACGGGCAAATAAAAAGGTATGTAGTGCATGCATGCATGGTGCCTATTGAAACATTTATTTTGGTTTCATGAAGAAGAACAGACACTAAAAATTACCACCGCGGATTTAATTCTTTAATTTCATCTCATGAAACAAATGATTGATATGTATGGAAATAAGCACATCACTCAAAATTACTATCGTAGTTTACTAAGCATCACTCCTTCACGTGAGAACATTGCCACAACCAACAATAATCACTTAATTAACCACCAGGCCACACACCAACTAATTTTCACGCATGCGTATACCTATTCAAATATGGCCACCAAACTAATTTCACATGTTACTATAGCATTCACATATGTATAAAACTAGCCGCATGGGCGCGCCCGCGGCGCGCCAAGGCTAGGGCGCACGTGGGCGGCGGCTAAACGCGTGCACGCGCTCGTGTGAGCGCGCCAGCGGCGGGGGACACGCGCGGGCGGCGTCCCAACGACACAGCGGCAAACGCGTATGCGAGCACGCGGTGGGAAAAAAGGGAGGAAAATCAGCGCCGCGTGGGAATCGAACTGCGCCCGCCGCGGTGAATGCTCGATGCGCTAGCCGTCCCAGCAAACCGCGCGAGCCGTTGTTTCCTGCATGAAAAAACTGTTTTAAACGTAAAAACCGAACGGACGGACAGATGCTGCAAGGCGCGCCTGATCAGATGGCCGTGGCTGGGCCGGACAGCCAGGCCAGCCACGTGGCCCGCCTGGGAGAGCACCGGCAGAGCAACTCGGCTTTGTACTTATTATTGACACAATTTTTTTTCACCGGCTCATATTAATTTACCACAAGATCAATTAAACTAAACGCGGGAAAAGAGGAAGAGGAGATGAAAAAAAAAACGCGGGAAAAGCACTCGCGCCACGTTCCCACTCTCCCATCAGCACGCACGTACCCACGCGGCCATAAAACCGCGCTGTAAAGCGGCTATAAAAACTGCGCCGGAGCCGGAGATCGAGCAATGGCCGGCTGCTGCGCGCGGGAGCTGGACGACGCCGACGCCCACCGTCTGCTGCCTCCGGAGATCCTCGCCGACATCGGCGTAG
Source organism: Raddia distichophylla (assembly GCA_005191435.1). Taxonomy (NCBI): domain Eukaryota; kingdom Viridiplantae; phylum Streptophyta; class Magnoliopsida; order Poales; family Poaceae; genus Raddia; species Raddia distichophylla. The sequence goes on along the minus strand of SPJY01011014.1, from coordinate 392,014 downwards.
GAGCCCGCCGCCACGCCGTCGTGGAGGAGCTCGCCGCGCGCCTCGCCGTCGTCCTCGGGCTCAATGGGGCGGGAGAAGAAACCGCTGCTGCTGCTCCTCCTCCGGCTACTGCTGCTCCGGTGAGGTACAGCCACAGAGCTCACGCCAGCAATAATGGAGGCGGCGGAGGAGTGGTTCACTTCGATTGGAGCAGAGCGCGGCCGCGGCTGCTGCCATTGCCATGGCTTGCACCGACCGCGACGCTCGCCGGTGGCGACACTCCAACGCCGCCGCCGCCGCCTCCGCAGATCGGCACCGGCGTGTTCCTCCCCCGCATCGCGATGTACCATTCGAGAGCGAGCCAGCAGCAGCAGCAGTGAGGAGGAGAAGAAAGCATCAATTGCGACGGCGACTGGAGTTCGCCCTGAGCTCCTCGCGCCGCCACTGGAATGCTGATGATGCTGCATGCATCAGCATCACCGATCAAATAACGCGTGGAATGGATGGATGGATAGAGCGTGTGTGCGAATTTATATACTCTGTAATAAGTGGCTGACGGGATTATATATTCGTCGATAACAAAAAAAAAATTTAAGTTACATGCGACTTCACGTATCATATTGATCACGGCCAACAAATGTATTTTCCTGTTTCTACTCGACCCTACTTTGCAGGGATGCAAATGGGTTGGAAAAATTTCCGTCAAATCGGAGCCCGGATTCATAAAAAACATGATTCAAATGATATCTGGTTATATCCGGATTCAGATCTGCCATTCTGGAAAGCATATGGGTTAGGATATGGAAAAAACAATATTTGATCTGTATCCGCATATCCGAGATATCCGGAAGATATCAGTGTAAATCAGCAAAAAAGACCGATTCATATCTGTATCCCAAATGGTCCGGATTCGAATCTATCCTGATTCGTATCCGAGAAAAAATATAAGTCACGACAGTATCCGTCCGTATCCGAGCTGTTTGTATCCTACTTACGGAGCCGGCCACCCTCTGGTGACGTAGCCGACGGCGACGACAGTCCGGTAGACGCTCGGCTAGGCGTGGATTGGCTAATTAAGATGAAGGCTAAGATTGATTAGTCTGACCGATGAGGTTAAGATTGATGTTATGGTCATTTTTCCCATATAACGGAAAGGAAAAATGATCAACATTGATACATATTATTTTGTACTGGTAGCTACCGCTAGATCTTGAATCAAGACCGGTGCACCACCCATTCTAGACATTTTGCAAAAAAGCACTTCATCTCTCTTTCTTACAAAACTTCCTCTCTCACATCTCTCTCCTTTAACCTCGCACGAGGCATAGCTCCGGTCGTCCTACGTGAAGCATAACCTCGGTACTAGAGTTGCTCGAGAAGCATAACCTCGGTACTAGAGTTGCTCAAGTAATAGCCCTGACCAAATTGTGCGATGCATAGCCCCGATCCTAAAATACTAGGGGTTGCACGAAGCATAGCCCCGGTCCCATTAAACTAAAAGCCCTATAAGGCACAACGCCAGTATCGATTGCATAAGATACAAACACTCGCCATAGCAGCGAAAGCGAACCAAAAGTATACAAATACTAGATCATTATTACATGTATACACGAGCATTACAAAAAGATAGAGCCTCTTTGAAGCAACACAACACATAGACATAGCAAAGAGATCCGATGTCCAAGGAAGAAGCAGGCAGCAACCCTACGGGCAAGCCCTGGAGGAGCAGAGGGCAACAACCCACTCAACGTCACGCCCCAAGGCTGACACTCTGGCAGCCGGCTGCGTCTAGGGATGGCAAAAATACCCATGGGTCCGGGTACCCGCGGGTACCCGACCCGATGGGTCCGGGTCCGGGTCCCATCAAGGACCCATGGGTATTACATTTTGGGTCTGGGTTCGGATCCGGGTCCGGGTCTCAAATTGGGCCCATGGGTACTCAGACCCGGACCCGAAATTATTAGACTGACATGTGGACCCGAGAGGATAGACCCATCTCCCCTCATCTAACCCTAAGCCACTGACTCCTCTCCCATCCACTCATCTAGTGAACCAGGCGCCGCCGCCTCTCCCCTCAGCAGCCCCCAGCCTGCCCCCTCGGTCTCCCCACAAATGCCACACACCAGCGTGCACCTCCAGGACCCGACGCCGCCTCTCTCCTCCGCCGCCTCCTTCTCCTCCAGGCCGTCGGCGACGAGGTGACGGGCACGGCGCGGCAGCGGAGCTCGGGAGGCGCGGCGCGGAGCTAGGGCGGCGGCGCGGCGGCGGAGCTCGAGAGGCGACGCTGAGTTTGGGCGACGGCGCGCGGGACACAGGAGCACGGTGCGTCTCCCCTGCGACGAGCACCTCCTTTTTGGCCCTCTCCCTCTCTCCCGCTCTCTTAGGTTGGACCCGACGGGTACCCGTTCGGGTCTGGGTACCCGCCGGGTCCGGGTCTGGGTATAGGTTAAGACCCGAGAGCAACTTCGAGTCCGAGTCTGGGTCCATAGTTCGGGTCTCGGGTCCGGGTCCACGACGGCTGGACCCGGAGGTACCCGACCCGATTGCCATCCCTAGCTGCGTCAGACCTCAAACAAACGATCTATGATACTGTAGTAGATATAGGGGGGCTGTTGGAGGAAAGAAATCTGGAGTAATAAGGTTAAAATTTTTTTTGCCCAAATAAGATTCACATTGAACAGACTTACGTTTTTGGAAGAAAAAAATGTTTATTTTACACCTTAAACTATGTTGCTTCATCTATTTAACCCTCTAAATTATAAAACTAGGTATTCTATCGCACCAAACCAAAAAAAGGTGCAAAAGTGCCAAAGTGGAGAGCATCGAAATCGAGGGCCTTTTTTATCTAATGCTGCAAAGTAGTTTGTAGTCTGTAATAATGAAAAGGGCGTGCCACAGGATTGGGCAGCAGGAAGGAGGGCAAAAAGACTAGTTTTTACAAGTTCCAGAGCTATCTCCTACTATGTGCTAGGAAGAGGGCAGTGGTATGTATGATCTTCTTTATCTCACCAGCCATATATAGGGTTCTGTACCTGGGGAGGCAAGAGGTGCAGGTCCAAGCTATGCTGCTTGTTGTAGTTGAGGGTACCGGGGATTGCCCCAGTGGACAACCTGAGGAGCTCGTTGCCCGTGAAGCAGTAGTGGACGAGTGCCAGCGCACCGTCTACAACCTCTGACATGCTTGGCACTGAGGCTGATCTCTTCATCTTCCTGTCGGTGCCTTCTGCACATTCAGTGCTGCTGCTGCTGAGGACCTGCTGAGGACCTTGTCCAGCTCGGAGTGCTCCATGAACCGCTGCGTCGCGGCCTCCCATGAGAGATCGTACCTCTGCTCCAGGGTGAGGGGCTGCGGGTCGCGGATCATGGCTTCCTTCACCCGGGCGACGAAGTCCTCCGATGTTCTGTATGTCAGGCAGTTTGGGAACGACCTGAAGAAGTCGTTGGATGGATGGTCAGCGCAGACGACGAACTTGCCCATCGCTAGCGCCTCGGCGGTCGCCGTGCAGAGGACATCGCTGATGCTTGGGTTTATGAAGATCTTGTATCTAGAGAAGGAAAAAATGGAGAAGCATTCAGGTCAATGGCATTGTATTGTATATTGAGGAAGATGTAGATATGGGATTAACAAAGGCATGTGCTTCGCAAGTTGGGTGGTTCCTGTTCTTACCCATGAAGAGAATCGTCAGCGTGATCCCGCCCTTTATGAAAGTTGAGGTTTAAATCCAACTTCTTGGCCGTCGATTGCACTTCGTGTGAATCTTCACCGTTTCCATAGATGTCCAACTTGAAGCCCTCCAGATCACCCTTGTGCTTCGCAAACAAATCTATCAACTCTCTGTAACCTTTGGCCCAGACCATCTTCCCCAGAAAATAAGCTCCCTTGGAAAAGGACTGCTGCCCAGATGCCATCTCCACTGCTATTCTGTCTCCAACCTCAAGGAATTTGGGATTAACACCATGTACATTGCTGATGATGGACTTGGGTAGATCTTGGGTAGCCCCTGACAGTCGCAAAACCTGCATAGTATCAACACCATCAATTCACTAAGGATAAGTCCTATCACATACTTCTTTTAATAAATGTGTGTCAAAAACAATTCAAACTGCCTAACAGAACATTATAATGGATGCAAAAGTCACCCTACTTAACTAACTACCTTGTGGCAATAAGCTCGGGCAACCAGGTTGTTGATGTGTTTGACAAAAAAAGCTTGAATAGCACCATTCTTCTCCCTCTTGATGTACTCCAAATAGTTTGTATGTACAACACCAACAACATGATTAAATTTATCTGTCCAACGTTTCCCATGATGGTACCAGTTCAGGTGCTCAGGCTCTTCCAAAATAGCAATGTCAGCTTCTTTTGATGGTATGAATTGTGAAGTGTCCCCGGCAGGAATTATACTTCTCCTTTCTTTTTGAAACTATAGTTCGAAAAAATGACATTAGACAAATAATACACAAAGTGTTGACATAGTGTGCTGAAAAAAGAAACCTAAAAAATTGAGATTAGACCCAAAAAAATGCACAAAGTGTTGGCGTAGCGTGCTGAACAAAAAAAAAAACCTTTCCAGGGTAGAATGATATTTTGAAGTCTGTCTTGAAACCAACTCTTTCCTCCAGCCAATTCCTCATATAGTTTTCTTGCTCTTGTGGAGAACTAAAAGTCATGCTATTGGGATAGACGAGCTCTTGATCTGATTTGCAAAGCCAGGGCACCACCAAGGTCACGTCTTGCTTGGAAGATTTAGCCAGGTACGCAGCTCGAAACAAAGGATTTACAGCTGTTCCAGTCATCCAGGGAAGACTGGCTGTAGTGACTATTGCAACATGCCTCTTGTCAGTTGTCTCGTGCTTTTGCCCATCACACCAAAATCCACCTTCGTAATGGTGTCCTGTACTTTGTAGGACACTAGCTATTCTTAGGTCAAGCTCATCGCCAACACCGTCATTTCTGAATGGAGATGGTTCACTTGCTGGCAGAGAATTATACACAAGGTGGTCCTTGCGCTTGCTGCATAGAGACTCTGCCAACTTATCGCACACATCTATACCACATGACAAAGAAAAAATAGCTCAGCACAAGCTAAACATTTCAAATTCCTTGAAGAACTATTATGTCAATGATATCTAATAAAAATCATGTATAGTACCTCTTTTTATACCAAGTTGGTCGAACAATGGTCCAGATTGCTTTAGAAAATATGCAAAGAGTTCCCCTAAATCCAGCGGTGGAACTTCCTGCATTGTATCAACACGGATTAAAATATGAAGAGTTTCCTAAGCTCTCTATCTGCCTTTTAAGAACCAGACTGGAGTACATATCTTGCTTGTCAGTTCTGACTAATATAAGGCATTCATATAGAGCAAACAAAGTTCCTCGGCATAGATAAATGAATGCTAGTATATGCAAGAAAACAGTCATGATTCGTTGCACAGTGCAAAAGGATGCGAATCCAGATCACTAACCTCAGATGCTTCAGGTGCAAAGCTCATCGATTTCTGCAACAAGAAATGCAATGATACATCAGTTTGATGTGCTATATCTGTGTGTTATAGGATTTGCTATAGCAATCAGCAGCATGAAATCCCAAGACAAGCTTATCTATGCATTTCCAAGGAAGGATCTATATAACTTTGCATATAATAAATATGTTTGATAGCCACGATTTGGTTCTCAATTACAGACCTCTGAGGTAAGACTTCAAGGAAGAATCTATATAACTTTGCATATAATAAATATGTTTGATAGCTACGATTTGGTTCTCAATTACAGACCTCTGACGTAAGACTTCAATGCTCTATTGGTACCTAAACTAACAAGTGGGTTACCATCCAACTATAATTCTAGCACTGTAAATGCACATTCTAAATATTAGAAATTATAAATTTGGCCACTGACAACATTTCACAACCTAAAGTTCAATTCTTTATATACATGGTGACATGAAAAAAACCTAGAATTGGAAGAGCTTTCATAAATCACTACAGCATTCTCAGATTATTTGGTCCACAAGATGTGATTTCAATTCATCAAGCTTGGATTAAGTAAAAACTAGCAAGGCATCGAACGATAGAACAACAACAAGATGTGATTTTCAGTGTGTACCTGTGGTGTTCTTAGACTCACCTAGTGCCCCTTTTCTAGCCTAATTTCTTCCAGCGATGCGGCTTTTTTTCTGAAAAAATAAAAGTTTTTCTTGCTTGACAAATTTGGGGGAGTCCCTGGCTCCCTGCCAACATCAACTTGAGTTTTTACATCTCAGTTTTTAAACAAATAAGTGGTACTATGGATCATAATTAACTAATTAGTTCCATCACGAACAATGGAAAACAGTAGCCTCGTGTCCACAGACAAGCACTCCAGCTGCAAAAGAGAAGATGATGCATAGTTGCACATTTGCTAGATTCACTACATCCCAACTAAACCCACGGCCATTTCTTAGTTGACAGTCATGATGCAGAGCTTAATTCCTCCAACGCAAACTCAACTGGGAGCTCAAAAGAGCAACAAAGTTTCAACAAAGTTTCCTAAATTTCGACCTAGCCTTCACCTCCAAAAATTGAGGACATTGAAACAAACACAAACGGAGCATGGCTATGCACACCACTCAATTCGAGCTGCACTGAGATGGATGAGCGCTGCTTGTAGTGGCTCCCTAGAAGCTGGAGCTTACCAGGTTGAGCTTGACCTTGTGCATGATGTTGGTGGCCTGGTCCTCCCGCCGGCGCTCGAGGTCCCGGAGGCGGGCCTTGACCATCCGAATGGGCTCCCACTCCTCGCCAGCCTCCTCCTCCCACCGCCACCGGCACTGGCCCGCCGCCCCTAGTCCTCGGCCTCGAACGCCCTCCCGATGGCGGACAGGTCAAGCCGCATCCGTGCCGACGACGTGTACGCGCGGCGGAGACGCCTGAGCAGCTCCTGCACAGGAGCGCTGAGGAAGGTCTCCAGTTCCCAGGTGCGCGTCCGGATGAGCCGGAGGTCCTCCCGCAGGCCGCGGGACAGGAACGACAGCGCGCCCTCCCCCGCCGCCGCCGCCGCCGGTCGGGTGTCCACGCCGAAGCTAGCCATGGCTGCGCCAAGATGGGGTCTTTGGGAGTGCGTGGTGAGGAGGAGGCGGCGGCGGCGGCGGCGGCGGGAGTGGTCTTTTTTTTAGCATACAATGATCTTTTCTACTTTTCAGCAACCAAATATGCATCATTGTATGAATGTTCTGATAATTCCAACAGCTCAAAATTTACTTGAGGTTTTGAACTTGTCACGTTAAGAATTTCAGCCGAGTTTCTCATTGGAGCATTTAAGCATAGACACACAAGTTATTTCCTGTTTTTTATCCAATCAAATAGGCACCTCTATATGATTTTTCTAATGATTTTCAACAGTAAAATATTTACTGATCATGGCGGTGACCTTACCTTCTCGAGTTAACCTTCTGAGCTTGTCCAGTCATAAATGTCTCATCAAGTGCTAGATTTCAAAAGCAAATGATATTTTTCAGGTAGCAACCTCACATGTTCCCGGTATTTCAGCTCTGAGAGAATTGGTAACAGCACACAAGCAGTGGAAGCTTCGATTGAGAAGTTATTATCATCAATTTTCAAGAGGTAGGCCCCAGCCCTGCGTATGTCATCTCTCTGCAGGAACTTCCTGACAATAGTATTTAGTATACATGAGTTTGGTGCACAGCCGCTCTTCTCCATGGCTAAAAACAGACCATCGGCCTCTTCTAGCAACCCTTCTTCTATGAGATTCCCAATTATCAAGGTATAGCTCACAACATCTGGCACTAAACCATTCGATGAGATGGCACGAAATAGCTCCATGGCTTCATCCTTTCTGCCAACATTCAATAGGGCACCAATCATAATATTAAAATGGTGGAGATGGCGAAAATATAAGGAACGAATAGTGATTAAGAGAAGGGATATAGAGAACAAAATATAGAGATCTTTCTAGCAATGCTATAAGCAGATATGGGTGAAAATGGATCGGATACGGATCGGATAGCACCATTACCATATCCGTATCCATATTTTTTTTCCCGGATACGGATTCGGATACCTCTCGGATACGAATACGAATCGGATAGCATAGCGAATACGAATACGGACCGGATATCTACTCAATTCGGTCGGATACGAATATCTCACAACTTCAGCACATCAGCGAAAAAACAAACCAACATGCCAACATTTATCTCTTAGGCCTTACATTAGTTTCAAGTCATACTGATGCTTAGGAGCACAGGGTGGGTGTGTGTGTGTGTGTGTGTATATATATATATATATATAAGCATCAGGTACAAAACGAGCAATTAGTACTTAATTAGAAATACAGTCAACATTTGTTCCACGTTCTAACATGACCACCATTACAATTCGGATACGGATAATATCTGTATCCGTATCCATATCCATATCCGGTCCTTTTATCAAAACCATATTCGTATTCGTATCCGGGAAAAAAAATCGAATATTATCCGTATCCGTTTCCTATTCGGATACGGATAGTCCGAATACGGATAGCCCATTTTTCGGATACGGATGTCGGAAAATTCGGATTATTTGTATCCATTTTACATCCCTAGTTAAGATGGCTTTCGATTCATGCCAACCAAATTTCGCTCGAAAAATCAACACTTTGTCCTCCAATTATAATTTGAAATGTGTGGATGGGTCATTGTTGAACTCATGATAACTCAAGCCCTAATCTAGATTTGCTCATGAGCAGCCCAGTCCGGCAAAGCCAACTTGGCCCGGCTTGAAAAAGCCCGACCCGATAGATGCATTGGGTCGGGATCGACCTTGTTTTGAAGCCCGATCGTCGGGCTGGGTCTGACTCTAGCCCAAAAAATTGCAAAATCAATCGTGACTGAGTTGGGTTTTCGAGTTTTTGGCCAGGTTCGGGTCCAAATTTGAGTCTCGGTGCATTGGGTCGGGTTGGGCTTTTCCAAACCCGACCCGAAGCCCTGGCCGACCTAGGGTTTGATCGGGTCTAGCCCTAATTTACACGGCCTGGAATGTGTGGAAGGAAAAGAACTTGCACATTCTTATAGGAACGGATTCAATTCGTTACAAAGGGATGAGAAAATTAAAGATATCTGCACCAGGTGATCAGAGATCCATGAACCCTCTTGGTGACGGATAGCTAGCGCTTGTGCACATTGCATCAAACGTTTCTAATACATAGCCATAGGGAATTGCTAATCATCAGTCGACTGAAATCCGGTGGGATTTCAGTCAACTTCCCACTTACCGCACGTCGCTGGCTTCATCTGCTCGGGGACCTCCCGCCGCAGTCTTCCTTCCCTCTGGTGACCTCCTCCTCTCCCATCGCTGCGCTGCCATGGATTCGGGTTAGGGTTTGGGTTCGGGCGCCGCCGCGCTTAGAGGGATGGCCGGGGGAGGCGACGACCCGGCGGTTGGGGCGGCGGTGGCGGGGGGTGAAGGCGACAGTCGGGTTAAGTTGGGCGGGGCAACGTTGGCGGCGGGAGGTCGAGCGGTGGGGCGGCTAGGCGCCGGCGCCGGCGGTGGCCACGAGCGGCGGCGGAGGAGGTGGAGCGCGGAGCAGTTGGGGTGGGGGACGGTGGAGGGGAGGGGAAAGGGAAAGTAAGAGAGAGAGAGGGGGAGGTGGGGGCTGATCTGGGCGTTGGATTGAGATCCAACGGTCTAAAAAATCGGTTGACGGTAGGGAAAAAACCAGCCAATCAAATAGACAGTCCTGTAGCCATACGGCACAGCTCGAAAAAAAAAAGTTCCTTTGACTATTTTCAAGCCATTTTCTGGCTGGATCCCGGTCTTCCATGGCACATGAAAATTGTAAACTCGAGAAATGAAAAACCGACCAATCCCTTGCCTTCATCAGAAACAAAAAAACGAAGGGCGTCCGGAACCAGGCCAAAACCCTCCGAGCATCGGGTATCTGGATTTTATATAGATCAAGAAACGGAGACGCATGGCAGACTGGAGCAGAGGACGACGGGCCTGGCCTGGACTGGAGCCGTCCCCGTTTCGGCGACCGCAAGCCCCTCTCCGCCGTACGCGCGAGGGCAGCACGATGCCACGATCCATCCGGTCGCGCTTGCGCTCGTGCCACGCCGCGTTGCCGCTGCTTTGCTCGGCCGCGCGCGGCGCACTTGAGAGGAGAGGAGAGATTCTCGCTGCCACTCGCGCCCAGGCAGTGCAGCGCCCAGTGCCAGGCGGCCAGGCCCCCGGCCAGCGCCCAGCGCGCGTATCGTAATCCATGCCCCTCTGTGTTGTCACCTCGCCGGGGGACGGGGGGCTCCGCCTGTCAATTGTGTTGGGCGCCACAAGTGAAGTGAGACCCGCACCGCGCGACAGGCTGCGTACGGCGGCGTCTGGTGCTAGTGGAGTAGCGCCGCTGTGCTGCCTGTCAGAGCTCGCCGGTTTGGAGGCTTTGGAGTTTGGAGTGCCCTGTTCTATGGATGTGGCGATGGTTCATCGTAGCAGCAGACAAGCAGGGCCGTGGCCCGTGGGTGACACGCCAAGTTTGTGCCGCCCTCCTTGTTCGCCTGCTCGGGGTCCTCTTTACGCTGTCCACCGTGTCTTTTAGAACATTTCTTCTGTCTTCTAAATTTCCTCGCACTCTACGTTGCTAGCCTAAAAGATTTACATTCTAAAAAGTCAAACAGGCAATGGGTTACAGAGCCACTTAGGATGCTCTTAGTGCATATTCAATTGTGCTTAGTCAGCTAGTTATAACAATAGCAACTCAACATTTTGCTTACGTGCAGTGAAAAGGAAGAGAGAGATGTAGACTAGTTACTAACACACTTTCGCCCAGGGTAGAATCGGACGACGTGCCCCTCAGCTGCTCGACCTTTGTATGTATTTCAGAAGCTAATGACAAGGCTGTAGATAGGGCTATTATCCTGTGGTGGAGGCTTGAACCAGATAAAAAAGAGAGCATACTCTTTCCTCGCTCGCGGTCCCTCCGCCTCCTGATCAACCAAGCACGCTCCTTTCCCAAACAGTCTCCATCGGCGTGGAACAAGGGTTTGGTTGCCTCCCAATCAATGAAATAAACTTGGCGTCCGAGGCCCATCCCCTAAACGCCAACAAACTTGTTCTATTTTTTCAGTTAGACCCATAACTATTAAAATCGGGCATCTGCGTACCTAAACTTCTATTCATGTTGCGCAACAGCCCCCAACACCGATTTTGCTAGGCCAACTTAGCGAGCACGTGGCAGTTATTTTGCATTGAGGCCTCTGTATTCCTTCCAGTTTTTATCAACAAGGCATATATGGGCAACTCTAGTGTTGTCTTTGTATAAAATATGTTATTGTCCATTGGTTCTAGCAAAATGTTATCCCAAATTCTTGAGACATAGCCGTTATCATGGTCCACAAACAATATCAAGTTCTTGTGCACATTACTAGGTACAACCATGGCAATCTTATCTACATCACTATGTATCAACCAAAAATCATCGATGATATTTGTCGTACGTAAGCACCAATAAACATTCAATACTCAGTCTCCTTGTAATTAACCTAACCGTTATACAAAATCATCAATCCATAAAGGAGACTGTGGTTGGGATATTGACCCAAGTCGATTAAGGTTCTTTAGAAGTGAGATAGGAGACACGCTGAACAAGACGAACAACAACGAACAGGGAGACAAGGGTTTTTATCCTGGTTCAGGCCTCTCGGAAGAGATAACAGCCCTACGCGCAGCCTTTCTTTATATAAAAGAGTATTACAGGATGGAACTCGACGAGATTGACAAGTCTCAGCGAGTAGTATACGACAATGCGATATTGGATCAGATGTTGAGGAACCGACCTACCGAAGGAGAATCGGGCCGGGCTAACTACGAATACGTAACGAACTCGTACCATGCCAAATACATCCTACGGCAGATAAGGTAAACTCCAAGTCTTGGGGATCACGACTCCTAATCCAATCCGGGAAACCAACGTTCGGATCTTCACGTAGCCGTGCAGAACTCCTGTTCGAGACGGACTCAAACACGATTCCTGGGCCGTTACGCATCACACCAGCCAGGAGACTGTTCGGCAGGAATGCATATGGACCAGATAGAACCTTCCAGGGAACTGGGGCCTGTCTGGCTATTCAATTGGGCCGTCAGGGAGTGGGCCATGGCAATGGGCCGTAATTTTATCCCCGACATATTTACTGTACCACGACGTGTTTGACGTGAGAACCGACTTCTACAACTCTACTTCCGCTGCTACCATGCGCTAAAGGTAACAATATGTGATACCTACTTTGCATGATGTCCTATGTGAGTTTTTAAAAAAAAAAATCAAGAGTTTTTTTACAAAGCTTCTCAAAGCTTTCGTTAGTTAACGGTGCCTCCGGACGACTCTGCAGGCTGCACCTCTGCATTTGTGGTTTCCACAGAAATGCGCTAGGCCCTGGTAGGCTATTCGATTGGGCCGTTAGGGAGTGGGCCATGGCAATGGGCCGTAATTTTATCTCCGACATTTTTATATATAAGAATCTGTTTTATTAATTATTTTTCGTCCGCGACTTCATAGCGAACAGGAACTGTCCGCTGCGGAGGAGATCATATCCCTTCTACAAGATAGAAGGATGGGAAGACATCACAAAGGAGAGCACGGGTAAGTGCCTTTAAGACTCAACCTTTCCTCAATTTCATCCGAACAGGAACTAAGATGATCTCTTCTGTTCGAGCAGTGCAACCAACATAATCATGGGTGACCGAGCGGGTCGACGCCATGCTGAAGGAAGCCAAGAAGGATGGCGAGGTCACCGGCGAGGTGGCCTATACTAGTCCGCGGAACGTGCTCGTCCGCACAACCGAGGTAAGTTGCTCGAACCCTCGTTTGTGTCGCTGGATTCGCACCGTTGTAAATACTAACATTCCCTTCCCGAACACGCAGGAGGACCAGCTGATCCTCGGAGGGATCGTGGAAGAACTCTCCGGATCGGAGAAGGAGAAAGCGAAGAAGGGCAAGGCCAAGGCGGCCACGAAGCCCAAGGTGGCGGCCGAACCGACGCGGAGCTCGCCGCGCCATGGTGGCCGCCTGCCCTCAAAGATGCCGCCCGCAGCAGCGAAGCGCGCCGAGCAAGCCAAACGCGCGCACGGCCAGCCAAGTGGGCGATGACCAAGCCCCTCCCTCCTCGCCGAGCAAAGCGACGAAGAGGTAAGGATCATGACCATCTGGCTTAAACGTTACACGCAGGCTCACCCGGGCCGTATGGAACGGCTGCAACAGGTCGCCGAGCAGAGGAGACTTGAGGAAGAAGTCACGCGCAAGGAAAAACTTCTTGCGTTGCGCGAGAAGAGTGCCCAGCTCAGCAGGGAGCTGAGCTCGTCGCCACGAGCATCCGGGGACCAAGGCGAACAGGCCGCCAAGGAGCCCCCGAGGAAGAGGCGGAAAGTTCCAGCAACAAAGAAGAGGATCAAGCCCTCCGCGACAGGTATGCAGTGTTAAATCTTTCGATTCCACACTTTGCCGAACAGCACAGGACTTAACACGCTCCTTTTTCTCATCAGCTGCCCAGGAGGAGATCGCCACGGACAACGTGGACGCGGCGATCGAGCGATCCCTGCTGCCCGAGCACCTGCACGGTGCGTCGCGGGCAGTGAGGTTAGCTAGCCTCAAGGACAAACTGGCAGCGTGGAGCTTGCTCCCACCAGGCTCCAGCGAGCAGCTCGACGCGCTGAAGGGCGCTGTGGAGAGGCTGGAAGCGGAGGAAGCGGCGCATGGCCCTAAGGATAGCGGGGCCAAGGAATTGGCTCCGCAAACTGCCCAAGGAGGGGCCGAGCAGGCGGCCCTGCCGGGCGCTTCGTCGCAGGGGCAGCCCGTCCCTGAGGCGACGGTGACCTCCGACGAGCAGGGAGAAATCCCTGCCACCAGGGAACAAGAGGAAGAACACGGGCAGGAGGTTCAAGCCACACTGCCCGTTACTCCAGCGGCTTCTCCGATCAGAGAGGCGCCTGTCCTGCCCGAAGACGAACGGGCAGAACAGCGAGACGAAGGATTGTGGCTCGAGGGCGACAGCTCGCCCGCGGCAACTGCCCCAAGGCAGGCGCGAGTTCGCACGAAGCGAAGAGGTCGACGCGCGGGTCTCATCCCGCACAGCCGTGGCTTCGTGACCCACGGGCTCGAAGATCGCCTGCGCCGAGGCTTGAAACATCGGCTTGGAGAGGTAATCTTGGAACCTTGTCTGTTCAAGCTATAGATGCCCAAAGCTTGACTTGGTCTTTTCCCTTAGGTCTTGAAGGACACCATGGAGGAGCTCGAGGAAGGCGTTACCATCGAGCGGAGCGCCGTATTGGCGTCCCTTCGGGAGCATCTCCGGACGAGGGAGGCCGAGGCGGAGACCTCTGCGCCAGCCAAGAGCCGGAGCAGACTGGCGGCGAAGGTAAAGAAACCGAAGGCCCAACTGCTCGAGGAGAGGCAAACCTCCAAGGCTCTCCGTGGAGAGGCTGAGGAGCTTCGCGCGCAGGCCACAGGGTCCAGCGTCACGGAAGAGAAGCCGGGCCGCACGAAGTAGCTCGAAGAGCAGCTCGCCGATGTGTCCCACTGGCGGAGCACGCTCGCGGTGGATGCGAAGGAGCTTAAGGCCCAGCTTGCCAAAGAGAAGCTGACTTCCGCGTCACTCCAAGAGAAGATCTCAACCCTGTGGGCTTCACAGGAAGAGGTCGAGGAGATGCGCGGGCCGGCGGTGCGGGCGAGCACCGCGGAGAACAGGGTTAAGGAGCTCCAGCTCAAGACCACCGAGCAGCGAGCTGGTCAGAGCGAGGATCTAACCGAGCAGCTGCGCGCCAAGACCGAAGAGGTCGAGGCCATTCGGGCGGAGGCAACGGCACAAGCCAAGCGAAGCAAGGAGGAAATCGAGCGTCTCCGTGCTGAAGCCCGAGAAGGAATCAAGACTCAAGGTGAAGTCGTGCGCCTCAAGTTGGAAGTCGAATCGCGGAGCCAAGAATTCGCAAGACCGGGCAGCCATCAAGTGTTACCAAAGAGAAAGTAGTCTGAGAAGACGAGTGGTGAGAAGGGTCGCAGGGGGCCGCGAACATTCACCGTTTACTGGATTGAACTTTACATGGCAGCCCGAGAGACTTGGACTAACTAAGATTCTTTAGAAGTGAGATAGGAGACACGCCGAACAACCACGAACAGCAACGAACAGAAGACAGGGGTTTTCATCCTGGTTCAGGCCTCTCAAAAGAGATAATAGTCCTACGTCCAGCTTTTCTGTATATCAAAGAGGATTATAGGTGGAACTCGACGAGATCAGCAGATCTCAGCAAGTAGTACGTGAAATCTAATCGCCAGGGTCCTCTAAACGTCGTAGGGGCCCTGTTTATATAGTGTAGACAAACCGACCTACCGAGGAATATCGGGCCGGGCTAACTACGAGATCGTAACGAACTCATACATGCCAAATACAACCTACGGTAGAAAAGATAATCTCCAAATCTTGGGGATCACGACTCCTAATCCAATCCGGGAAACCAACGTCCGGGTCTTCATGTAGCCGTGCAGAACTCTTGTTCGAGTAGGACTCAAACACGATTTCTTGGCCTTTACGCACCATGCCAGCGAGGAGGCTGTTCGGCAAGACGCATATGGGCCAGATAGAACCTTCCAAGGAACTAGGTCCTGGCAGGCTGTTCGATTGGGCCGTCAGGGAGTGGGCCATGGCAATGGGCCGTATTTTTATCCCCGACAGAGACCATGTCGAACTAATTCTCTTTACCTAAATACGACCAGTTACCGCCATAATCACAAAAGAATCCGTCATAACCACATAGATGCCCAATTTTAATAGATACGGAACTAGCTACACAATACAATTTACTCTAAATTAAACTTACTTTATTTTTTAAAAAAAACATATCCAATAAACTTGGGACAATTGACATGCAACCCGCGACTTGCTACATGCAGCAGCCCCGCGCGCTGGATGCGAGTATGCGACAGCATTCTTGACTCGCAAACACACGAAGAATTTTGTCATGTTCTTATACCTGTGGTCGGTGATAATATATTATGGTAATATAATTTAATTTAGCCACTTAACTAGAAGACGTATACCACTCGTATTATCCAGGTGGGTTATATCTAAATCATAAGCTACCCAAATGGTTGTATGGCGAGGAGGCAGTTCATATTCTCTTGAATATGAACATAAATTTCTAAAGGAAAAAAAAATGTGAACATATAAAGCTAAAGAAAGGGTAGGAGAAGACCGAGAGAACATACACGGGGAGCATTTTCAATATCCCCTCTATAACTTTTTCTAAAACATTATTTATTGACACAAATAGTGTTTTATCTAATGTCAATAAATAGTGTTTTGAAGAGAGGCATGGAGGGGCTATTGCCTATTGGGGGATGTTTTTGAAGAGAGGTACGCTACGTGGGCCCATCTGTCGGGGACGGGGGTAGTCTCTGCGTGTTTGTCGTCTGGAATACTGCATCTGCATGCGGTTCCAGTTCGTGGTGCAGCGTTGGTGCTGCTGGTACGTACGTTGCTGGTTGCTGAAGCCTGAAACGAGTGGTGCACCGGCGCCGTGCAGGTGGTACGTGCTGGTACTTTGTATACGGGCATAGACTGCTTGTCGCTGGTGACCAGACAAACTGACTAGCTGTGTCTGACTAGCTATATATAGATCGAGTCTAGCTAGGGACAATGCGGCCTGTATTTTCTCGTCGTTCTAGTAGTATTAGTTTACCCTAATGTGATCATGGCAAATGAAGTACGGGGTGAAGCAAAGAAAAGAAGAATTATCTACTTTCACTAGCTATAGTTCGTGCGGATCGAGCTTCTTCCAATCGAGAGCTTTCTTGACCAAATTAAGGGCCGGTCTTTTATGAAGTTACAATGCTTTCCTCCCTTGAGAATTTTACAAGGAAAAAACAACTTTTTTTTTAGAAGGAAAAAGACTAGTTAATGCACAATGTTACGTGCCATTTGGTCATGCGCGCGGGCAAGACGTTCGAGCTTCGATGTGTTTAGTTTGGGTCGTCCAGCACCAGATCAGCACCATTTGTTACACAATGTTTCGATGTGTCACACCAGATCAGTTTCCCGTTTGGTTGCACGCAGGGGAACTTGTGCAGAACCAAACCATTCCATTCAAGGAATATTCCTGGAGGACTCTTCATTTCATTTTCTTCCACGTGCTCTTTCTCACTTTTTTTTAATTATTCACCAATTTTAATAGCATCTTCTCTTATGAGAAGAACAGACAGAGAATTTCTACATGAAGAGAGCGTATAAATTTTTTTAAAAGAACCAGATAGATAATTTATTGGAGTGTCTTAAAAAAGACCAAAATATTTTCATCAAAGAAAAATAACGTAGGAAGAGGGTTTTTTTTTACGAAAAGGCATGAGAGTTGCCTTGTATTAATTATAGTAGGAATGAAAAGGCAAAAGCCTCAGTAGAAAAGCGAAAAAAAGAAAAAGAAAAAAAAAGGTTTTCAAAGAAATGTGGATGAATTGGTGAATTTTATCCTGTGAGAGGAGAGAGCTTTCCAAAGAAAGAACATATCCGGGGGTTTTTCGTGAGTGCCATTACGAAGTTTCATTTCTTCGGATTTACCATTACAAAACACATATTCTTATTCATGCCATTTTTTGCAACTATTTATCAGTGATGCCATTGTTGGGAGTTTCGGAGGATTTTACAACTTATACCAAATCAAAATACGGAAAAAATACGACTTGACATGCAGACCCCACACATCATACACTCAATCTTCTTCCTCCTTCCCCCGCCCACTCTCTCACTCTCTCCATCAGCGTTGGATGAAGGAGGAGGCAACGGGAGGCGCGAGCTACAGGGATGGGCAGCAGAGGGCAGAGGCGATGGCGACGGCGACCTCGGGGGTGGCAGCGAGCACGCGAGCTATGATGGCGATGCGAGCAGCAACAGCGGCGACGAGTAGTGCGGTGGTGCGCAAGCTACAGCTGCGACGGCGGCGGTGCGAGCTATGGTGGCGGCGCACGAGCTACATCGGTGGTGGCGAGCTACAATAGGGCATGAGCTAGACCTCCCCAAGCTCCAGTGTTGTTCTGCCGCCGCGCCATGCCCGCGAGTTCGCCGAAGGAGGAGGCTATTGGGGAGCTTGCCACCGGTGATCTATGGAGGGTGGAGGGAAAGGGCAAGCTCTGGAGGGGAAGGAGGAGGCCGTCAGGAGCTCGCCGGAGGTAGTAGGTCGCTGGAGCTCGTTGGCTGCTGTTTGAGCTACATGGGAGAGAGAGGGGGGAGGAGGGAGGAAGAAGAAGATGCTGTTTTGAGAATGACAGGTGGGGCCTATCTGTCAGGGGGCGTATTTCGTATTTTGTCACGTATTCGGATCTCGTGTATGCTAGAAAAGCCCAAAAAACTCTAAAAATGGCATCCCTTATAAATAGTTGCAAAACAATGGCATGAATAAGAATATGCATTTTGTAATGGTAAATCCGACGAAATGAAACTTCGTAATGACACCTATGAAAAAATCCAAAATATCCACATTTCTTGGTAGTCATAGCCTTGTGAGTTATGATTTGAGAGGGCTTAGAAGCTAGAGCAGATGAAAAAATTGTTTGGAAAGCCAAGGTATACATAACGTTGCAAATTTGTTTTGTACAAGGAAGAGTCCAAGTTCAATGTCTATTTACATGTGTTTAGTATTTTCGTGCCCACTTAAAAGTGAAGAATGCCACACGCTATTTTTTTTTTCACTCATTGTATCTATAAATAGTACATAGCCGAGTTGCTCTCCCGCTGCTCTCTCTGGCGGGCCACGTGGCTGGCCTGCCCGCCCGGCGCAGCCACGCCAGTTCGATCGGGCGCGCCCTGCAACATCTGACCGTCCGTTCGGTTTTTATGTTTAAAACAGTTTTTTCGTGCAGCCAGCAACGGCTCGCGCAGTTTGTTGGGACGGCTAGCGCAGCAAGCTTTCACCGCAGCGGGCACGGTTCGATTCCCACGTAGCACTATGTTTCCTCCCTTTTTCCACGCTGTGTCCTCGCATGCGCGTTTGCCGCTGTGTCGCTGCGACGCCGCCCGCGCATGGCCCACGCTTTTTGCCTGCCGTTGGCGCGTGCACGCGTTTAGACACCGCCCACGGGCGCCCCAGGCTCGGCGCGCCGCAGGCGCGCCCATGCGGCTAGTATTTAACAATCGGAAGATCAAGAAATGCAATAGCGTGCAATGAAGGAAGGAAAGCACATGGCAGGGTCGGTCCTGCATGAAGCAAACCAAATACAAACTAGGACCATCGAAAACCCATCTCACCCCTTACAACCAAACACTGGTTGCTATAGTTAAGGAACCACTATTCATACGTTCTTTTTATTATTTATGTACACTTCTCTCTCTACTATTTTATTTACTACAATACTGAAATTTTCTAAGTTAGGATCCATTTGACATGCCCCTAATCCATCCCTCGCATCCCATCCACCTGCTGCTACCATCCTCCATCATCCCTTGCCAATTGCCATGTAACCACATACATCCAAACTTTCATGGCATGTTAATTTGGAAATGTTAATTATGAAAATGTCTTAGGAGCTAATTTGGCAGGCTAGAGAAAGTCATAAGTTTTTTGGTAGGACTATGGCTAAAATTTTGGTTTTAAGAGTATGAAGAAATGGTTTTCACATGTGGTCTTTTATGAAACAGCTTTAATTTAGATATTAAAAATAGCTTAAAGACCAATAGGTTTGCCTTAAAAAAATTAAATCCAAAAAATGTAGACCAATAGTTTTTTTACTCCCCTCATAATGTGCATGTCACGAAAGTTTATGCTATGATGAATCTTACAGCTAAGTTGACTTTTGTTTGAGACAATTACTAAAACTACCGAAAAGTTATGGGACCTCGGGCTGAAAGATTTAAGATGAAACATTAATATGCGTTTAAAAATGAAAAAAATGATATGCAGCTAGTTGGAAGGCTATTGAGTATTGACAATATATCCTTGAACACATTAAAATTATGGGTCCTTTAACACCAATTATGTCCATAAAGACATGATAAATAGTGTAGACTTCCATTATTTATTCCATGTCATATGTACACATCCGCCAACATGACTCACATAAGAGATTTTTTATGTCTTTACATATAGAGATAGCTTCTCATATAAAATATTTTTTTGTTTACTTAATATACTCAACTGCAACATAGGCTATGTAGCAGACAAACCAATAATCTATTCTTATTTTGTCTCCTCCATGTTATCACATATCTTACGATAAAACTTATAGACACCTGATGTCGTCAATTATTATTGTTGATGATGTGCCCAACAATAGTAAGGGAGGCACCCCATGGCTTATCACCATGGGAGTGACATTGAGAAGGAAGAAGATGAGGAGCTAGGAGAGGGGAGAGCATGAGAGAGAGGATGCCATGAGCTATAATTAACATTGATTTTGGGGATTTTTCCACTCCTCTTTGTACAGGGGTTGGCTTTTTGTTGAGCAAGATGGGGGATCTACTTTGGCATCTTGCCCCTTCCCCTCCTCACTTTACATGGGCATTTAAATGGAACAAATCATAGGCTAGTCTTTACAACTCATTGGCCCTATCCTTATCCTAGAAACATCTCTGACGACCTCCATTCCTGACAACCCTAAGGGTGGGGCATCCATACTCTACCCCTAGACATGTCTATTTTACCGAGCCTCTCTCCGAGATAGAGACTAGATAGTTACACCTTTTGCTCGGCTCTGTGAGCATTGTTGAGCCCTAATTTTTATTAGTGGCATTGATGTCAAAATTATTTATTATTAAGTGTTATGGGGTTTTTGGACTTCTCGGAACCCTAGCGAAGACTCGGCTTCTTGCGAATCCCTACATTGAGGCCTCGACAAATTTATGAGCTGCTCCAAGGTTCTAAGTGCGTGACCGGGCGAGAGATGAGGTCACGTATAGTTTAGGAGTAGCTAGGTTTTATTTTCTGTTTTTGTCGGATTTCAAAAAGGGGTTTGAATATCTCGGATCTCGCCGGATCTTTGCGATTTCTTGAAATAACTCGGTTTCCATAGTCCACCTCTTCTAAAAATACCTAAATATATCCTTGTGAGATTTCTAGAGGGAGAGAGAAACCCACCTAAATTTCCCCAAAATTTCAGCACGAAAAACTCTCTCTATCGGACGCAGTCTGGGCGCAGCCGGACAGTGTCCGATCAGCAAAACTAGCAAACAGTACACACTGTCGGACGGCGTCCGGTCGTTACCGGACGGCGTCCGATAAGGTTAATAACTGAGTCCCTTTTCTGGTCGGACGGCGTCTGGGCGCCGTCCGGTTAGCCAAATTCCAATACACTCTCACTGTCGGACGGCGTCCGGTCCTTACCGGACGGCGTCCGATCGGCTAATTTTTGTGAGCAGTAGCCTCTGTCGGACGGCGTCCGGTTCCCGTCGGACGGCGTCCGGTAGAGGCCAACGGCTAGTCTTTTTGTCCTCTTCCGAGGGGCAACGGCTAGTTTTGCTCTAGGGGCTGTAAATACCTATCTAGTGGCTGGCTACTTTGAGGTTTGCTGCTCCACTTCACCTACCACATTCATAGCTCATCAATTAGGTGTTCTAGAGCCATTCCTCCACCCTCCAATCAATCCAAGCCACAAATCATTGATCCCCAATACCGAGCTTCATTGAAGTCCTTCGATCCGGCTCGATCGGGGCGTTTCGGGCTTGTTACTTTTGAAAACGGCATCCTTCGTGGAGGCGTGGGCTTGGGAGTAGGCCTTCGCGTGTGGCTACTCTCAAGTTGGTGTACGGGTGACGGAGTCCACCTCGCCGGAGTAGCGGAACGACTACTGGGGAGTAAGTGAGGCGTTAGGCTCGAGAGCGAGCCGGTCCTTGTGCGCAAGGGGTAGCCTCAACGGAGAGTAGGAGTTGCGGCTCCGAACTTCGGTGAAACAAATACCGTGTCGCTCTCTCATTTATTTTCCGCACATACTTTCATTGTTTTGCTTACGATGAACTGTGATGCCATGTCGTAGTTTCTTTATTCACTCGTTTATCGCTTCCGCTTGCATGGAAATTGAAACTAGGATTGGGTCACTACTAATTTGATGTTTAATCAAGAATAATCCAAAAAGTTTAAAATTTAACGAGGAGCAGCTCCGCCGCTTCGGTGCTTGGGTGCTACTACCTCAAGCTCCGGAGCACCGCCGACGACGCGCCGTACCCCCGCCCGCCACTGCTCGATTCGATGGGCACGTGGTGGGCGAGGTGGTTCTACGCGAAGAGGAGCGGCGACAGCAAGCTCTCCTACACCGGAAAAGCGCCGGCGAAGGGATCAACCATGCCCCGGCCGGAGATGTCCGCCGAAGACTGGTACCTGACGAGGAAGATCGCCTCTCTCGTGAGCTTGGGGCTCACGGGTAGGGAGATCATCAGGGACTTCACAGCGAACAGGATCTGTCCGCTGCGGAGGCGCTCCTATCCCTTCTACAAGATAGAGGGATGGGAAGACATTACAAGGGAGAGCACGGGTAAGTGCCTTTAAGACTCAACCTTTTCATTGGTCACTTTCTCCGAACAGGAAATTAACGACTACATCTGCTCTGGCAGAGAAGCCAACCGACGCATGGGTGTCCGAACGGGTCGACGCCATGCTGAAGGCGGCGAAGAAGGACAGCGAGGTCACCGGCGAGGTGGCATATACTTGTCCGAGAAACGTGCTCGTCCTGCTGAAGGCAGCCAAGAAGGACGGCGAGGTCATCGGCGAGGTGGCCTATACCTGTCCGCGGAACGTGCTCGTCCGCACAGCCGAGGTAAGTTGCTCGATCCCTCGTCCATGAAGCTGGATTTGCACCGTTGAAAATGCTAACAGTCGCTTGTCAAACACGCAGGAGGACCAGCTGATCCTTGGAGGGATCGCGGAGGAGCTCTCCGGGTCGGATAAGGAAAAGGCGAAGAAGGGCAAGGCCAAAGCGGCCACGAAACCCAAGGTGGCGACCGAGTCGACACGGAGCTCGCCGCGCCACGGCGGCCGCCAGCTCTCGAAGAAGCCACTCGCGGAGACAGAGCGCGCCGAGCAGACCAAGCGAGTGCGTGGTCAGCCAAGCGGGAAGAGGCCAAGCCCTTCTCTCCCCACCGAACAGAGCGACGAAGAGGTACGGACCATGACCCTCTGGCTTAAGCGTTTTGCGCAGGCTCACCCGGGCTGCATGGAACGGCTGCAACAGGTCGCCGAGCAAAGAAGGCTTGAAGAAGAGGTCGCGCACAAGGAAAAACTTCTTGCCCTGCGCGAGAGGAGCACTCAGCTTACTAGGGAGCTGAGCTCATCGCCACGAGCATCTAGGGGCCGAAGCGAACAAGGGGCCAAGGAGCGCCCGAGGAAGAGGCGAAAAGTTTTAGCAACAAAGAGGAAGATCAAGTCTTCCGCGGCAGGTATGTAGTAACGAATCTTTCGACCTCACAACTTTACTAACCGCGTTAAACTTAACTGACCCCTCTTTCATCAGCTGTCCAGGAGAAGACCGCCACAGACAACGTCGACGCGGCAATCGAGCGATCCCTGCTGCCCGAGCACCTGCACGGTGCGTCGCGGGCAGTGAGGTTGGCCAGCCTCAAGGACAAGCTCGCAGCGTGGAGCTTGCTTCCGCCAGGATCCAGCGAGCAACTCGACGCACTGAAGGGCGCGGTCGAGCGGCTGGAGGTGGAAGAGGCGGCGCACAGCGTCACGGATAGCGGGACCAAGGCGATGGCTCCGCAAACTGTCCGAGGTGGGACCGAGCAGGCGGTCCTACCAGGCGCTTCGTCGCAGGGGCAGCCCATCCCTGAGGCGACGGAGATGACTGGCGAGCAAGGCGAAAGTCCCACTGCCAGGGTGGAAGAAGAAACCCACGAGCAGGGCGCGCAAGTTGCCCCGCCAGTGGAAGCTCCGGTGTCGCACGGTGGAACGGCACCGACCTTGCCCAAAGGTGATTGGGCGGAATAGGAAGAAGGGTAGGAGCGCGGGGACGAAAGTTCTTCGCTCGCCGCTCCTGTTCCCGAGCAAACGCGCTCCCGCAGGAAGAAGGAGCAAAGGGGACGGCGTCAAGGGAAACGCGCCGGTCTTATCCCGCACGAGCGAGGCTTCGTGATGCACGGTCCGGGCAGGGAGATCATCCGGGACTACACAGCGAACAGGATCTGTCCGCTGCGGAGAAGACCCTATCCCTTCTATAAGATAGAGGGATGGGAAGACATCACCAGGGAGAGCATGGGTAAGTGCCTTTAAGACTCAACCTTTCATTGACGACTCATCCGAACAGGAACCAACAGACTCTTCTGCTCGGGCAGTGATGCGAACCGACGCATGGGTGACCGAATAGGTCGACTCCGTGCGGAAGGCGGCGAAGAAGGACAGCGAAGTCACCGGCGAGCTGGCATTCACCTGCCCACGCAACGTACTCGTCTGCACAGACGAGGTAAGTCATTTAGACCCTGCCTGTGTTGCTAGACTTGTACTGTTGAACATGCTAACCTTCGCTTCTCAAATGAACAGGAGGAACAACTGATCCTTGGAGGAATCGTGGAAGAACTCTCCAGTTCCGAAAAGAAGAAAGCAAGGAAGGGCAAGGCCAAGGTGGCCGCGAATCCCAAGGTGGCGGCCGAGCCAACGCGGCGCTCACCGCGCCATGGTAGCCGCCAGCCCTCGAAGAAGCCCCCTGCGGCAACAAAGCGCGCCGAGCAAGCCAACCAAGCGCGCGGTCAGCCAAGCGGGAAGCGACCAAGCCCCTCCCTCCTCAGCGACCAAAGCGACGAAGAGGTGAGGATCATGACCCTCTGGCTTAAACGCTACGCGCAGGCTCACCCGGGCCATATGGCACGGTTGCAACAGGTCACCGAACAACGAAGGCTTGAAGAGGAGGTCGCGCGCAAGGAAAGGCTCCTTGCGTTGCTCGTGAAGAGCGCTCAGCTCAGCAGGGAGCTGAGCTCGTCGCCACGAGCATCCGGAGGCCAAGGCGAGCAAGAAGCCAAGGAGCCCCCGAGGAAAAGACGGAAAGTTTTGGCGACAAAAAGGAAGATCAAGCCACCAGCGGTAGGTATGTAGAAACGAATCTTGCGACCTTACGACTTACCTAACCGCGTTGAACTTAATTCACCACCTTTTGCATCAGCTCTCCAGGAGGAGATCACCACGGACAACGTGGACGAGGCGATCGAGCGGTCTCTGCTGCCCGAGCACCTGCACGGTGCGTCGCGGGCAGTGCGGTTAGCCAGCCTCAAGGACAAGCTGGCAGCGTGGAGTTTTCTCCCGCCAGGCTCCAGCGAGCAGCTTGACGCGCTGAAGGGCGCGGTGGAGCGACTGGAGGCGGAGGAGGTGGCGCACGGCGCCACGGATAGCGTGGCCAAGGTGTTGGCTCCGCCAACTACCCGAGGTGGGACCGAACAGGAGGTCCTACCGGGCACCTCGTCGCAGGGGCAGCCCGTCCGTGTGGCGACGGAGGGCTCTAGCGAGCAGGTCAAAGATCCTGTAGCCAAAGAGCAAGAAGAAGGCCACGAGCGGGGCGTTAGGCGGGCAGGTCCGCTCAGCGGCAAAGTCAGCCAAGACCTGGGACTTAATAGCAGTTCGAGCAGCAAACAGAATGTCGAATTCTGCTAGCTCCATTGCCCATTTAGCTATTCGTCCACCAGCTTCCTTGTTCCTTAGGATTTCTCCAAGAGGGAACTTGGTCGGGACCAGTATTTGATGCGCCTGGAAGTAGTGGCGAAGTTTTCTGGAGGACATGAGCAAGGCGTAGAGCAGCTTTTGGACCTCAGGGTAATGCTCCTTTGATCTGTGAAGTACCTCGCACACGTAATAGATTGGCCGCTGGATGCCTTCCCTTTCCACCGTCAAGACCGCGCTCAACGCTTTGCATACTGGACAAGACATTCGGCCATATGTGCTCCATCCCGAAAACATGCCGTATGCAGGAAAATCATGGATGGATCAGAGATAGGCAACACGCATGTTGAAGTTTTGTTTTCTACTCTTATCGTAAGTTGGGACCCCTGTCCACAACTCCATAAGCTCCTCGACCAAAGGTTGCATAAAGATATTTAATTGCTTTCCAGGATGCTCTGGCCTCGGTATGACAAGGGATATGTCGACGGTTGGGATATTGACCCAAGTCAACTAAGGTTCTTTAAGAGGGAGATAGGAGACACGCCGAACATAACGAACAACAACGAACAGGGAGACAGGGGTTTATATCCTGGTTCAGGCCTCTCAGGAGAGATAATAGCCCTACGTCCAGCCTTTCTTATATCAAAGATGATTACAAGAGGTGGCTCGACGAGACGAACAAGTCTCGGCGAGATTATGGGTGTACAAGAGAGCAATGTGAGATGACACGCTAAGTCTCGATCTTCTGGCCCCTTGATCCGTTGCAGGGGCTCTGTTTATATAGTGCTGAATAAACCGACCTACCGAGGGAATATCGGGCCGGGCTAACTACGAGATCGTAACAAACTAGACGTGCCAAATATATCCCGAGGCAGATAAGGCATACTCCAAGTCTTGGGGATCACGACGTCTATTCCAATCCGGGAAACCACGTCCGAGTCTTCACGTAGCCGTGCAAAACTCTTGTTCGAGTCGGACTCAAACACGATGTCTTAGGCCGTTACGCACCGTGCCAGCCAGGAAGCTGTTCGGCAGGATACACATGGGCCTGACAGAACCTTCCAGGGAGCTGGGCCCTGGTAGGCTGTTCGAATGGGCCATCAGGGAGTGGGCCATGGCAATGGGCCGTGATTTTATCGCCAACAGCTAGCCCCCGAGACTCAAGTGGAAGGACTCACTAGAGTGGGGTCTTCCTCTTGAGACTCAAAGTCAAGAAGAGGGATACTATGCTGCTATAAAGACATACAACAAGTGACCGAACAACACATGACCGAACAGGTTATGGTTCTACCGAACATAACTTGTCCGGGATCGAACAAACCCGATCAGCACCGAGCAACTCCGTTGCGCCGAACAGAAAAACACATCCATCCGAGCAGAGTACCCGGCCATCAGCACGGACGCTGGAAAAAAGTAGCCGTTGGCAGATCCCAACGGTAACTTACGCTGCGCAGTGAAAACAGCCGACTGTTTTTACTTAGCCATTGCGGTAAAAACTAGCCGTTTTGTGGCAAAAATCCGTTGCAAGGCTGTTCATTTGGGCCTATAAAAGCACCTAGGCCGCCCACGGCTAGCCACTTCTGCTCTCACGCCTTTCCTTCCTAAGCCCTAATTCCAACCACGCTCAGCGTCAAACAACCGAACTCCAACACCAAACCTGCTCGTCCAAATCTGGGGGCTGCTATGGCCAAGTTTTCAGGCTCCAGCATTACCGAGGAGGACTTGAGAGTTTGGGAGGGGAGGGCCACGTCGACGCCGGCAGCTGGAGGCTGCCCGGAGAGGAGGAAACTCCGGAGCCGCTCGAGGGAGAGTTCGTCAACTTCGAACAGTTCGCACTGTTCGGGTTGAGGTCTCCCGAGAGTGACTTCGTCGAGGCCTTCTTGAACATCAGCGGATTAGAGGTGACGAACCTCAATCCGAACTCCGTCCTCCAGATGGCCGTTTTCGCACACTTGTGCGAGGGCTATCTGGGTATCGATCCGCCGGTAGGGCTGTTCCTGCACTACTACGTGGTGACAAGGAGCGGCTCCGCCGCTTCGGCGCTTGGGTGCTACTACCTCAAGCTCTGGGCCACCGCCGACGACGCGCCGTACCCCCGTCCACCATTGCTCGACTCGATGGGCGTGTGGTGGACCAGGTGGTTCTACAGCAAGCGGAGCGGCGACAGCAAGCTCGTCTTCACCGGGAAGGCGCCGGCGAAGGGAACACCGATGCCTCGGCCGGAGATGTCCGCCGAGGATTGGTACTTGACGAGGAAGATCGCCTCGCTCGTGGGCCTCGGGCTCACGGGCAGGGAGATCATTCGGGACTACACAGCGAACAGGATCTGTCCGCTGAGGAGACGATCATATCCCTTCTATAAGATAGAGGGATGGGAAGACATCACCAGGGAGAGCACAGGTAAATGCCTTTAAGACTCAACCTTCCTTTGATGACTCATCCGAATAGGAACTAACAGAATCTCTTGCTCGAGCAGTGATGCCAACCGACGCATGGGTGACCGAACAGGTCGACTCTGTGCTGAAGGCAGCGAAGAAGGACAGCGAAGTCACCGGCGAGGTGGCATTCACCTGTCCACGCAACGTACTCGTCCGCACAGACGAGGTAAGTTACTCGAACTCGGCTCGTGCCGCTAGACTTGTACGGTTTGAACACGCTAACGTTCGCTTCTCAAATCAACAGGAGGAACAACTGATCCTTGGAGGGATCATGGAGGATCTCTCCGGATCAGAAAAGGAGAAAGCGAGAAAGGGCAAGGCCAAGGTGGCCACGAAGCCCAAGGTGGTGGCTGAGCCGACGCGGAGCTCACCTCGCCATGGCGGCCGCCAGCCCTAGAAGAAGCCCCCTGCGGCAACGAAGCGCGCCGAGCAAGCCAAGCAGGCACGCGGTCAGCCGAGCGGGAAGCGACCAAGCCCCTCCCTCCTCGCCGAGCAAAGCGACGAAGAGGTAAAGATCATGGCCCTCTGGCTTAAACGCTACGCGCAGGCTCACCCGGGCCAAATGGCACGGCTACAACAGGTCGCCGAGCAGAGGAGACTTGAAGAGGAGGTCAAGCGCAAGGAAAAGCTTCTTGCGTTGCGTGAGAAGAGCGCTCAGCTCAGCAGGGAGCTGAGCTCGTCGCCACGAGCATCCGGAGGTCGAGGCGGACAAGAAGCCAAGGAGCCTCCGAGGAAAAGGCGGAAAGTGTTGGCGTCAAAGAGGAGGATCAAGCCCTCCGCGGCAGGTATGTAAAAACGAGTCTCACGACCTTTACAACTTACCTAACCGCGTAGGGCCCAACTCACCCATTTTCACACCAGTTGCCCAGGAGGAGATCGCCACGGACAACGAGGGCGCGGCGATCAAGCAGTCGCTGCTGCCCGAGCACCTACACGGTGCGTCGCGGGTAGTGCGGTTGGCCAGCCTCAAGGACAGGCTGGCAGCGTGGAGCTTGCTACCGCCAGACTCTAGCGAGCAGCTTGACGCGCTGAAAGGCGCGGTGAAGCGACTGGAGGCGGAGGAGGTGGCACAAGGCGCCACGGTTAGCGGGGCCAAGGCGTTGGTTCCCCCAACTGCCGGAGGTGGGACCAAGCAGGCGGTCCTACCGGGCACTTCGTCGCAGGGGCAGCCCGTCCCTGTGGCGACGGAGGGCTCTGGCGAGCAGGGTGTAGACCCCACAGCCAAAAGGAGCAAGAGGAAAGCCCCGAGCAGGGCGCACAAGCTACCCTGCCAGTGGAAGCTCCGGTGTCGCCCGGCGGAGCGGCACCGACCTCGCCCGAAAGTGATCGGGCGGCAGAAGTAGAAGGGCAGGAGCCCGGGGACGAAAGCTCTTCGCCCGTAGCTCATGCCTCCGAGCAAACGCGCTCCCACAAGAAGAAGGAGCAAAGGACACAATGGCAAGAACAACGCGCCGGTCTCAGCCCGCACAGGCGAGGCTTCGTGACGCACGGTCTTGAAGATCGCCTGCGCCGGGGTCTGGAGCGTCGGCTTGGCAAGGTAAGTTCCAAAACCAAACCTAGTCCATTCGAGCCGTATCAGCGCAATAACGGCTGACTTGGTCTTCTCCCTCAGGTCTTGAAGGACACCATGGAGGAGCTCGAGGAAGGAGTCACCGTCGAACGCAGCGCTGTTCTGGCGGGCTTCTGAAAGCAGCTCCGGATGAGGGGGCTCGAAGGGGAGCCCTCTGCGCCACCCAAGAGCCGGAGCAGGTTGGCGGCGAAGATAAAAAAGCTCAAGGCTCAGTTGACCGAGGAGAGGCAATCCTCCGGGGCTCTCCGTAAAGAGACCGAGGAGCCTCGCGCGTTGGCCGTGAGGGCAGACTTCGCGGAAAAGAGGCAGGGCCGCACGAAATGGCTCGCAGAGCAGCTCGACGACACGTCTCAATGGCGGAACCTGCTCGCGACGGAAGTGAAGGACCTGAAGGCCCAGCTCGCGCGAAGAGAAGCTGACTTCCGCGGCACTCCAAGAGAAGATTTCCACCTTGTGGGATCCACAGGAGGAGGCCGAGGAGATGCGCGGGCTGGCCACGAGGGCGAGCGCCGCGGAGAGAAGGGTCAAGGAGCTGGACGAACAGCTCAAGACCGCCGAGCAGTGAGCTAGTGCAGAACTCCTGTTCGAGACGGACTCAAACACGATTCCCTGGCCGTTACGCATCATGCCAGCCAGGAAGCTGTTCGGCAAGATGCATATGGGCCAGATAGAACCTTTCAGGGAACTGGACCCTGGTAGGCTGTTCGACTGGGCCGTCAGGGAGTGGGCCATGTCAATGGGCCGTAATTTTATCCCCGACAGAATCACCGTACGAGTTCCGTATGAAATTATAGAGCGCTCCCAAACGGGTTTAACTATGACTGCGTTCAGGTTACGACATAATAATAAAGTTGAATCACTAATCGACGTCTTACTAATAACAGGATGGGCCTATTTAATTAAAACTACTAATGTCGTCAGCCAAAAAAGTACCGACGACATAGCTACCATATTAAATATTATAGACATGAGAGCTAAGTCATACCTACATGATGTGTGAAGACGGCGCGACAAAAACGACCGAAGGGTGGCGGCGACTGCGTGGGGCGTGCGACCAAAATGTGAAACACTTGTCTTACGCCCATATCGAAGTTCATAGGATGTGCGATACAACTTGGACCTTAGAAACACCCTGTTTGAAACATAGCGAGCTGTAGGAACAGTCTCAACCCAGAAATACCTAGGAGTAGAATATTCGTCAAGCATAGTCCTAGCCATCTCTACCAAAGTGCTATTCTTTCTCTCCACAATGCCATTTTGTTGTGCGACGTGCGGAGAAGAGAATTGATGCTCAACACCAGAATCAGAACAGAAACTTTCAAATTGTTTCAGTGCCATTGTCTGAACGGATTGCGCGAAGCGCTCCTGGGAACTCAACAGAAAGCTTACGAATCAAGGAACGAAAATGGCCAAATGTTTCGTCCTTGTTCACCATGAAATAGACCCAAGAGTATCGAGAATAGTCATCAACAACAACGAGCACATACACTTACCACCCACAGACTGCACACGGAGGGACCAACAGTGTCCATGTGAAGCAATTGTACAGGTGCATTAGTCATCACTAGGGTGACTGGTGGGTGAGCAGCGGCAACCATCTCCCCATGCCGGTTAGGAGAACAAACAATGTCATTAACCATTTTGAGTTTGGACAAACCACGAATCAGATCCTGACTGCTAACTCTGGTTAAGTGATCAAAACCAATGTGACCCAATCACCTATGCCAGAAGGAGGTGTCACGGGACTCTGAAGCAATCAAGCAATGAGAAGCCAACTGAAGATCGAAAATCAACACGAAAAACTCTCTCAAATCTGTGAATCCCGCAAACAAAACTCTCAAAAGAATCAAGAATGCAACTTTCATTCTACTTAAAACGAACCTTAAAACCCTCATCAGTCAGTTGTGAAACTGAAAGCAAATTATAGCGAAGTTTGCTGACAAGGGCCACATCCTTAAGTACAACCTGGTCACTAACCAGAATAGAGCCTCGAGCGAGCACATGACCTGACGAAACATCCCCAAAGGTGATTTTATCACCCTTGGGCTCACAGACTAAGGAGGAGAACCACTGAGAGTTTCCGGTCATATGGCGACAACACCCGGAATCGATGATCCGCATGTCCCCCTTCCTAGCCCGACGCACCTCATCGTCGTCGGTGTGGTAGATGTCTGAGTCGCCGCCGCCGTTGTTGCCGAGTGCCATGAAGCACATGTCGGTGTAGTCAACGTCGTCGTTCTCCAGCGGCTCATCCTCACCATCATCCAAGTGTGTCGGAAATAACGGCTTCTTCCAGAGCGGCCAACACCTTCTCCACCATGCGGCGTCCCTTCATCAGCTGCGTACGTGGCTTCTTTCTTGTCACCTCCACGGGCCTTGATTTTGCGGTTCTTGTTGATGTAGGTGTTCTGTGCTTGCGCGACGTAGTCGTTCCGCTCCTCTCCACCAGACTTTCGACAATCACGCTTCATTTGGTTGGGACCACCACAACCGAAACACCTCATGATGCCTCTCCTCCAATCAGCCACTCGCCTGTAAGCATGTGAGAACTTCCTGGCTAACAAGGCAAGCTGCTCCTCAGGAATCATGTCCATCTGATCATTGGACAGCTCATAGAGGGTAGAGAAGGAGAAACCGGCAACATCAGAAGAACCACGACCAGAGGGGTCATCTATTAAGGCAGTGGATGAGGAACTGGGCACTTTTGGGAGATGCTCAAGTTCGTGCGTCTTGAGACTAGCATAGAGCGCTTCCAAGGTCAGCGTCGAGAGATCGGCTGCCTGTCGGACTGCAGTCACCTTCACATCCTAGACCTTTAGATCCAAAGCAGAGAGAAAGTGCCTGGCGATCTCCGAATCGGTATATTTGACTTCAACCCAATGGAGATCGGCAAGAATCTTGGTGAAGCGGGAGAAACATGAGTCAAGCGTTTCACCCGGCTTCTGTGTAAATTGATTGTACTCTCTTTTGTGTTGGTCTTGTCTCACCACCTTAACCTGAGCCGTCCCCTCATGGTAAGCTTGGAGGGTCGTCTAGATTTTGTGGGCTGTGGTGATGGCCGACACCTGCTCGTACTCCCCTCGGCTAAGGCTTTGAATCAGAAAATTTCGAGCTTTCGCATTAAGCTCCACATCGGCTTGATTCACGGCCGTCACC
The DNA here is from genome assembly GCA_005191435.1 of Raddia distichophylla. Lineage (NCBI taxonomy): Eukaryota > Viridiplantae > Streptophyta > Magnoliopsida > Poales > Poaceae > Raddia > Raddia distichophylla. The sequence continues at coordinate 359,293 of SPJY01011014.1, read as the reverse complement.
TCCTTGGAAAACTCATATGGGTCCTTGATCTTAAGCCAAACATTGTAGCCCCGAGCCATCACATATGTCTCCATCCTACCCTTCCAATAGGAAAAATCGGCTCTGGAGAACACGGGAGGTTTGGTGGAATACTTGTCTGCCATATCTCAAATAGCAATAAGGATTGGCTTAAAAAATCGGTCAAAATTTGCAAAGAAGTACCAAACCAAATGCTCTGATACTAGTTGAAGACTCGAGCTAGGCGGCTAGAGGGGGTGAATAGATGCCACAAATTTTCGACGCTATCGTTTTCACCAAAACCCGAACAACTTGACAATTATGTGTACCCATAGCATGCATGACTAAGAGTCATGGAATATGTGGGAGTTTTTGCATTCACAATCCTGGTTGTCAAGTGTCCAAAAAAGAGGAATCAATTTAAAGCTTGCTTTAGAAAAGAAAACCAAGCCAAATGATCAAAGTGACTTTCAGAAAAGTAAAAGCAGATTTGTTTTCCCTTGGAGGAGATGGATGGTGGCTTTCTAGTGCTATTAAATTTTTGGACATTTTTGTCCCTATTACATAATTAGTCATGAGCAACTCAGCCAAAAATCTTCTCAAAACTCTCTGTAGAAACAATATGAAAATTCAAACAAAACAAATTGCTTTCTGAAAAGCAAAAGCAAATTCTTTCGAGTTTGTTTCTACTTAAAGCAGAGAGATGATGGCTTTCTGTTGCTCCAACAATTGTGGGAATGTTTCTCACTATGTAACCATGAGTCGTGAAGCACTCCACCAAAAATCTCCTCAAGAATCCTTGCACAGAAAATATCAAAAAGGAAACACCACGAGCTGTCAAGAATTTCGAGCAGAAAGTTTGGGGCTCGGTTTTCACTTCATAGCTCCCAAATGGAGAAACTAGTGGACTTCAAATTTTTACCACAGATTTTTATATGAGTCACGCATCTTTTTCAACTGGAATCAGCCCAACATGATTTTTCTAGATTTTGGTAAAAAAAAACTTTTACTGACTGCTGCGCGGATGAAAGTTTCTGGACAAATTAACAACAATTTAAGAACTTGATCTCTTGCCTCTCATATGGTTGCAAAGTGTGTATCAAATCATATTAGCAACCTCAAGACATCATAGACCATCAATAACCAGCAAGAAATCATCCAAATTCTTCTGTAAACTAGAGCTCCAAAAAGGAAAAGGAAAATAAGAAGTAGGAGGAAATCAACACAAGATATTCATGGAGAAGAATGATTTCATTACATAGAAGTTGGGGATTATAAACCACAATCCATGTGGTTATAAGCACTCTAAGTGCCACCCAAAACACACCTAACTCACCCTATTTATTTCTAAAATTTTCAGCTCTAAGGGGATGAGGAGGAGGTGCTCCCTTCCCCCCTCTATTTATAGCCCAAGGGTGAGATGCCCTACATCGTAGAGCCCATCTCCTTCATTTGATGATGAGTGGTGTACAACACACACACACACACACACACTAAAAGACACACTTCCAAGTGGGAATATTCTCCACCTATTCCTCTAGGAAATATCTTCGCAGCTTACTCGGTCGCCAACCCACGCCTGGGCCCACCGGTCAGAACCAGCTTCGCCACCATGTTACCGAGCCTCCAACTGCCTTGGATTCCATGGAATGGCTAAGCTTCTCGAGTACATCACCTCATGTGACCACCAGGTCATCGAACTCGATCGCCTGCACGCCTCTGGACGCACCAGCCTCCAGCTGTCCCAGCGAAGCGTTAGCCACGTACCCGCCGATACCTGCATCACTGAGGTGAACACACACAAAACCAACATACCTTACCTCACCTTCAAGGTTAGATCATCTCAAAATTAGCAACATAATATTCCATTCTTGACATCACAATTAGCACGCCCTAACACACCACGTATCAGCTTAACAAATTCCACCGGACCATGTTTGATCAAACCATTACTTGGCCCAAGCTCAGAATAATGGTCCAGTTCTAATTCCACGACAATTCCACAAATGCACCATTTAAAATTCTTCAAAACACTTCAAATTTCATCTTGTCACATATATTCATCATCAAACCGGGGTGCCCTCCACATGGGTCTCAACAGCATCCGAGTGTTGGAAACCACATCGCAATCGATCTTGGCACAATGTGGAGGCAAATCTCATCTATAAAGATGTCGATGATAAACCATGCCTACTTCTCTCCACGCATGCACAGAAGGTACATGATGTGGAGCTTTTGAGTAAATATGAGGTGATATCAAGGTTGTGTGTTGAGGGTGAAACACAACCTACATCCACGAAGTGGTACTTGGACAATGGTGCAAGAAACCACATGACAGGGCAGAGATCATTGTTCGAAAAATTGGATGAGAGTTTCCAATAACAAGTTCAGTTTGGTGATGGATCTATTGTGGAGATCAAGGGGAGTGAAAGAACGGAGAACATCATGTGCTCTCCGAGGTATTTCTATCAAGACTCTTCAAGAATGTCATCAGTTTGGGGCAATTTGTCAAAAGTGGGTGGAAAGTGATCATGCATTAAGAATATTTATGAGTCTATCAACAAGTAGGAAGCTTCTCATGAAGGTGAAAAGATCCAAAGAGATATTATATACAATCGGTTGAACATATATAGCAATAAGCATGGTTAACAAGAAGCGTATCAAGATATTGTACCATATGGTATGTTCAAACAGGGAACATCAAGTGCAATTTTAACCAATCTAGTAGATGTATGGTAGTGTCAGATCCTTTCTGTGACATAAAAGAGGCAACTAATACAGAGAAGGAGGAGGAGATGATGATTGGATGACCTTATCAGTATTGAAGAGGTTCATGTTGAATCTGAACTTGCTCAAAGTGTTGCACTATGCAATAAGAAGAAAAAGGAGGAGGAGGAGGAGGAGGAGGAGGAAGAAGAGAAACAAGTATGCAAGGACTTCAATCTACAACCCGTCAAGCTTGTGAACACATCGTATGGGCGTGACGACAAAGCGACAAGGTAGATTCATTAAGGCCAGTATTGGATTGCGTTAAGTTCGTAGAGACACACCAGGAGATTAGGATCAAGATTAAGGGATGATTATTAGTTCTAATCTTGATATGGTAATAATAGTTTCTTTAGTTTAAGTGTGATTTGGTTTATCTAAATCTGAAAGTAATAGAGATGGAATTCGTTTAGAATTAGTAGTTCTAATTTGAATAGGAGTCTTCTAATTTTTCTAATATAAATAGAGGGCAAATGGCCAAAGAAAAGGTGTAAGATTAGTATCGGAAAAAATTGTTCTGGTGCTTCATATGAGTGTTGGTGCAAAGCCGGCGTGAGTTCAATGTGTATGTGCGAGTATTGAGTCCATGCATGTGCTTGGCTGAAACAAGACGTGACAAGATAAATACCGCAGACGGTGTGATGGTTTCACGTATCGTTTGAACTTTCGAACCTTGGGCTGGAAACCAATATTTGTGGATCAAGGAAGAATAGGAACAAGTGAACAGAAGGGGGAGCCTGTGACTGCACCTCGTGCGAGCCGGCGCCGGTGCTGGCCACAACTGCTCACCGGTTGCTAAGCCAAGGCCAAGCCGTCAATCAAAGAAAGCTTCTATATCCACGTCACCGGGAACACCGTATTCCACAATCACACACCGCCGCGCGATGCTCCTGGCGCCTTCGCGTCCTCCTCACCGCACCCAACGTCCACGGCGATCGTGCCACCTAGATCGCCATCTCTTGGTGATCAATTATGTTGCTACTGGGGTCACATTTATGCGATGTGTAGTTATTTAAAATAAGCGACGATACCAATTCAAAGTGAGAGCGGTGAATTGAAATTTTACACAAGAGAGAAATTTGATAATTTGCCTGCGCTAGTATTAGAGACGGTTTTTAGAAAGAATCATCAATTTTTTTAAACAAGTTCAAAGCGAATTATACAATTAGACATGGCTTGGGTGAGAGTTGTCTCTGATGACTGTAGGCATCAAAAAGGGTTCATGACTTAAATCGTTATCTAATGGTATAATAAAAGGTTTTGTGTGGTTCTATAATCGATATTATTCAAGATAATTTTGCGTAGAAGCCGTCTCTAATAATATCAAAGATGGCTTGTAAGTTCATCTCTAATATGCACTTGTATTAGAGATGGTTCATGGCTTGACCATCTCTAATAGCATTAGAAACAGGTTTGCATGAAACTGTCCCTAGTAATCATTTTTATCCGAAGTAGGTTTATATTGGAGCCGTCTCTGATATCAGAGACGGTTCGTGCATAGAACCACTATCTGAGGTGGTTTTGCCTTATATAACAATTTTTTATGTGTCCCCACCTTCATCAGAGATGGATTTTGCTAAGAATCTCAAAACCTTATCTGATAAGGTGTCTCCTATGAAACTTTTTATAGTACTGTAGGCAGTGGGTCCCTATAACCCACAAACCGACGGGTTTTTGCTCTATTAGGGTACTGGTTTGGGCTAATTTCTCTAGCCACGGGGTTGCTAATGGGTCAAAACACAAACCCAGCTGGTACCCGAGTATAATCATACACTACCCAGCCCCACAAACACTGGGTAATAAAAACCCAGCCGCCCATAGTAATACTAAATAAGCCTAACAAATGAACTACATGTAATAGACTAATGGTGTTGTACTGTTGTCATGAACTACTTGTTATTCTGTTAATCGTGGATGTTCTGGTTAATAGTTCATGGTCTATTTCATTATTAAATGTTATTCTGTTGGTTGTTGAAGTGTTGTCATGTTAATGTTGGCAGGTATGGGCAACTCATGGGGCACGGGCAAAAACTCATACCCGTCATGGGTATGGGTTTTTTAGTGGGCGGTTTTTTTCTTTATGGGCATGGGTTTGAAACAGTGATACCCAGCGAGTTTATATCCATTGCCATCTCTAGGTGTAACCTCACCAATGGCGAGAGGGAGGGAGTTGTGCTTAAGGGTGCAATAGGAACAAATATTTTTTGATCGATCGAACTAATACAGATTTTTCCGTTCGATAGTTTTTTAGGTATCTAACTAGTTTTCTCGGATACGGATATGAACACCGATTGTATTGTATCTTAATACAAATAAGGATAGTAGATATTCGTCAGACATAGGATACTTGACCTTTTAATCATAATATTATAAGATATGTATATATCTATTATATTTATCGACCACAAATATTTGATTCAGCTGAAGGTTGAAGTCTAGTTTAGAATCAGGAGAATCCTTTTTAATGTGATGAGAACTACTAGCTGCATATTCCAAGTTGGCCGATTGGATATTGTCGTTGTCTTCCGCTGCTACTCTGATTTACTCTTTACTTACTATTCAGTACTAGACCATATTTGTTGATGTGATGATATCCAATATAACTATCTAGTAAGATGTACTAGCTATGATTTTCGAGGACTAGTATATGGTTATAGTGAATCGGTAGAGGGTTGTGACATTTTCTGTTCTCTATTATATTTATCAAACACAAATATTTGATTCAGCTGAAGGTTCAAGTTCAGTTTAGAATCAGGAGAAGGAGAGCCTCCTCCCCCCCTCTCTCTCTCATGCTGTCATGTGGAACATTCTTCCTAATGAGCTAGGTGGCTGGATCTAGTGATCACGTTAGGGTTTGACAGATCTAAGAGGATGGTGAAAATGAGGTGCACCATGATTTTTATCATTGGAATATCACACTTGTACATATGAAAAATTCGAGTTTGATTGCTGAAACATTGCTTTTGTTCTCATGGAGCATTGTATGGGGGTGAATGATTTCACTATGGGACATGACGTTTTTAATTAGTTTTTGGAATGTTCCATCGGTTCTTTTAACATGTTCAACGTCTTTTTTTTATGTTTCAACACCAATCGATGATGTTTGAACATGATTCATTAGTTCTTTCGACATATTTCATCAATTTTTTCAAACGTTCCAATAGTTTTATACTCCCTCCTTTTTTTGTTTGACGCATTTGACTTTTTGACATGTCTTTGACCATTCATCTTATTCAAAAATTTAGTGCAAAGTTGTAAAAAAAGACATATTTAAAATACCTCTATTGATAAAACAAATCACAACAAAATAAATGATATTTACAAAAATAATTTGAATAAGACGAATGGTCAAAAACGTGTCGAAAAGTCAAAGGCGTCAAACAAAAAACGGAGTAGTAACATGTTTCAATATTATTTTTCGATATCTTCATTTTGCATGTTCTATCGGTATAATATTAAGTTTCAACGGGCTTAACCAAATGTTGCAGCAATACAATACGTATGTTTCTAGATCATATTATATATGTTCGGAACAAATTTGCACTATCAACTCCAAATAATAAATAATAGATAGAAGCCTAGTTCTGTTAGTCCATGTGATTAGGCTTCAGGCTCTTTCCAACAGAATTCCCTAAGTTTGATTCCCTATAGCCTCATATGCAGGCTCACTTTAAAAAAATTTCTCCCCATATTTCTCCCATCTCTAACAACGTTCTCTATATGGAGAATTGTATAGGGGAAGAAAAGAGAACCCCTACATATAAGGGAATGGAGAGAAATTCTCTATTTTAGGGAAAGGAATAGGGAACGCTGTTGGAGCACATAAGGAAAGAATCCGTCCCCTATTTTAGGATAGAGGACGTTTCAGAGGAGTCTGTTGGAGACAGCCTCGCACGCGTCTGAGCACCGGCCTCTCGGCCCTCGCTAACCTACATATATGAGCAGTCCACTGCCTGGAGACTGGAGTGGAGACCATGGCAACGAGTCCAGGCACAGTCCACATGATACGGCGCACACGGCGCGCGGACGGCCCCGCGGCCATGCTGGCCATCGGCACGGCGAACCCGGCGCACTGCGTGTCCCAGGACGACTTCCCCGACTACTACTTCCGCGTCACCAACAGCGCCCACCTCACTGCCCAGAAACACGCGCTCACGAAAATTTGTAAGCACGCAAGCAGCAAGCTACAAATTACCTGTTGCAGTCTTGCAGATCTTAATCGTGCCCAACTAATACGTTTCTTCGGTCCTTGATCAGGTCGCCTAACGGGCATGGAAAGGCGCTTCTTTCACCACACGGAGGAGTTGATCAACGCCCACCCCGAATTCCTCGACCGCGCGTCGCCGTCCCTCGACGCCCGGCTCGCCATCGCCGCCGCCGCTGGTCCAGAGCTCGCGGCGTCGGCGGCGGCGAAGGCCATCGCCGAGTGGGGCCGCCCAGCCACAGACATCACCCACCTCGTCGTCAGCACCAACTTGGGTGCCCACGCGCCGGGCGCCGACCTCCGCCTGGCCTCCCTCCTCGGCCTGCGCCGCGACGTCCGCCGCACGATGCTCCACCTCAACGGCTGCGCCGCCGGCTACGCACGTGCAACCAATGCAGGCGAGCGCTGCCGAGCAAGCGAGCCACGTGAGGAGAGAGCCACGCGAGGAGCGAGCGAGCGAGCGAGGCAGGCGACGCGAGCGGTGCTGCGCGAGGAGGCAGGCGCGAGCGGCCGCTCGCACGAGGAGAGAGCCACGTGGCGTCCAAACCGCATCATAGCAGAGCAACCGGGCTTTGATAGATGTAATAATCTTGCAGACTGAAGTCTGTAACTACGCATGGATGATGTATCCACCGCCGCTATAATTGTGCGATTATCCCCAAATTGACTAGACATCCTGCAGGTCAACAATCGTGCATGTTGATGTCCGTAAACATGTAATCTTTCTCAACTTTATACTATTTAACCAAATTAATTAGCATATCTAGCAGTTAATACCCAAAATAATTAGGCAGGGGCAGCGGCCTGGCGTACGTGATAACAGTTAAAAGAGGAGGACCTGTATATCCATCCGTCCCATGGCGTTAGCTCGTATGGCATGTAGATGTTTTTGGGCCTGCTTGGTTCATATAATAACATTGCCAGCATTTACCACAATATTTTGTCTAACTTGCGTTAAGGTTTTGCGATCAAATTCTTCACCGCATTCTTTTTTTCTATTCTCTGATGACAAACGGGCAAATTTCCTTCCTTCAGCTTCCTGAGTTCAAAATGAAAATGGCTAAAACAGAACAGGCATCTTGAAGAACGAAACAGAAAAGGCATCTTGAAGAACAGCCTCGATCCAACATCATTCAATAAACTTAAACATAGCTCGGATGTAAAATTGAAGCAAAAGCATCAAGGTATGATGCGCAAAGCACATTTGGATTCTCAGCCATGCCCCAGGCATCCATCCCTCATCCTATGCCGAAAGCGCCACATACTATCAAGTCTGGACTTGAAGCCTCGTTTCAGAATGCCCTGTCACTGACAACAATAAAATCAGGTACAGTTTCTTCGCTTCAAAATGGAAAGAACTCAAGATACAGAACCTCCCAATTAATTAACATATATTGCATGAAATGTAATCTTGCAGACTGTAACATACGTGCATGTATCTACCACTTAATTATGATCATATATGTTGATGTCTATAAACATGTAACCTTTCTGATCTCTATATTTACCAAAATTTATTAGTATATCTCGCAGTTAAGACCCAATTTAATTAACTCTTCCAATATGGAAATATCAGGGCAGAGGCCTCATGAACGTGATAGCTGTTAAATAAGAGGATTTGTATATTCATCCATCACATATTTGCAGCCTTGTAAATATCTTGTCACTGACGAGTTGAGCTCAGGTCAATTGCAACTGACGAGAAAATATCTTGCCAGTTCAAATGAACGAAGAAGAAAAATTTTCCATCCCATATTCCCCACAGTGAAAAGAATGGAGGAAAAAGGCCCCAAAAAAACCAATAATCAGAAGAAGAGCTACGAGGAAAAAGTCGTTTTGATTCTTCCTCCTTTCAAAAAGAACATGCATGTCGAAGGAGACAGGGGTGGCACCATGGCAGCAGAGCTCTGGCCATCAGTCTGCTGGGGAAGCAACAGTAGACATGGCGGCAATGGAGCTTCACGGCGGACCTCCAAATCCGATGGGAGGCGGCGCGGCGGTAGCTCATCCTCTCCAGCGGCATGGTGGGCAGCACTTCGATTGAATTGGGGAGAGGGAAGAGTTGGACGCCCGAGATTTCTCCATCCAACGGCTGCGGGCGCAACTGACCAGGGGGCTCGTCAGTTGCAACTCACCTGAGCTCAACTCGCAAGTAGATAATGTTTTGATTCTTTGATGATGAAAGGGTTATGGGTCAACCCGACATCACCTCAATCAGCCATGGAATGTAAATTGTTACACGAACTCAAAGTTATGTGTATTAAATGTTCCATTGTTTACTTACCAGACAGATTGAGGTGTACTGTAATCTGTAAGTGCCCCCAATTCCCTCCCTTCAGCCCAATAGGTTTTTTCACTTTGTCGCTTTGGCTCAAAACAAAAAATAGATAAAACAGCACCAGCATCTCGAAGAACGCACTAATGCTCGTTGATGGCATGGTACAAGACTTGCCATCTGCAATTCTGAAAAAAAAAGGTCATGACTCATGAATTGGCATGCTTGTCCAGGAAAGCATTTGCCAGATTGCTGAAGCTGCTGTTAACAGATCTAGCTGCAGCATACTCTCTTATCACCCTAAGTACATCTGGTTTCAGAATTTCTTTCTTTGTTGAAGGGTTGCACAGATAATACAGAGCCCCAAGCGCATAATTCACCTGTTTTGGAATCATCAAAGAGAAAATTACTTACAAATAAAAAGAAATTACTGAGAAATGAGGAACCAACCAGCATATATTGATGTTATTAGTTTCAGAAATACTCACAGTATTCCTAACTGGGCTAGATAAGCATTGTATAACCAATGGGATTCCACCACACTGGGTAATAATGGAAGCATTTGCTGGATCTGCGTTAATACAAACAAATATAGCGTAATAACTTCGTATAGCATACATTATACGAAGTTATACGATGTAACCTTTCTGATCTCTATATTTACCAAAATTTATTAGTATATCTCGCAGTTAAGACCCAATTTAATTAACTCTTCCAATATGGAAATATCAGGGCAGAGGCCTCATGAACGTGATAGCTGTTAAATAAGAGGATGATTTGTATATTCATCCATCACATATTTGCAGCCTTGTAAATATCTTGTCACTGACGAGTTGAGCTCAGGTCAATTGCAACTGACGAGAAAATATCTTGCCAGTTCAAATGAACGAAGAAGAAAAATTTTCCATCCCATATTCCCCACAGTGAAAAGAATGGAGGAAAAAGGCCCCAAAAAAACCAATAATCAGAAGAAGAGCTATGAGGAAAAAATCGTTTTGATTCTTCCTCCTTTCAAAAAGAACATGCATGTCGAAGGAGACAGGGGTGGCACCATGGCAGCAGAGCTCTGGCCATCAGTCTGCTGGGGAAGCAACGGTAGACATGGCGGCAACGGAGCTTCACGGCGGACCTCCAAATCCGATGGGAGGCGGCGCGGCGGTAGCTCATCCTCTCCAGCGGCATGGTGGGCAGCACTTCGATTGCATTGGGGAGAGGGAAGAGTTGGACGCCCGAGATTTCTCCATCCAACGGCTGCGGGCGCAACTGACCAGGGGGCTCGTCAGTTGCAACTCACCTGAGCTCAACTCGCAAGTAGATAATGTTTTGATTCTTTGATGATGAATGGGTTATGGGTCAACCCGACATCACCTCAATCAGCCATGGAATGTAAATTGTTACACGAACTCAAAGTTATGTGTATTAAATGTTCCATTGTTTACTTACCAGACAGATTGAGGTGTACTGTAATCTGTAAGTGCCCCCAATTCCCTCCCTTCAGCCCAATAGGTTCTTCCACTTTGTCGCTTTGGCTCAAAACAAAAAATAGATAAAACAGCACCAGCATCTCGAAGAACGCACTAATGCTCGTTGATGGCATGGTACAAGACTTGCCATCTGCAATTCTGAAAAAAAAAGGTCATGACTCATGAATTGGCATGCTTGTCCAGGAAAGCATTTGCCAGATTGCTGAAGCTGCTGTTAACAGATCTAGCTGCAGCATACTCTCTTATCACCCTAAGTACATCTGGTTTCAGAATTTCTTTCTTTGTTGAAGGGTTGCACAGATAATACAGAGCCCCAAGCGCATAATTCACCTGTTTTGGAATCATCAAAGAGAAAATTACTTACAAATAAAAAGAAATTACTGAGAAATGAGGAACCAACCAGCATATATTGATGTTATTAGTTTCAGAAATACTCACAGTATTCCTAACTGGGCTAGATAAGCATTGTATAACCAATGGGATTCCACCACACTGGGTAATAATGGAAGCATTTGCTGGATCTGCGTTAATACAAACAAATATAGCGTAATAACTTCGTATAGCATACATTATACGAAGTTATACGATGTAACCTTTCTGATCTCTATATTTACCAAAATTTATTAGTATATCTCGCAGTTAAGACCCAATTTAATTAACTCTTCCAATATGGAAATATCAGGGCAGAGGCCTCATGAACGTGATAGCTGTTAAATAAGAGGATGATTTGTATATTCATCCATCACATATTTGCAGCCTTGTAAATATCTTGTCACTGACGAGTTGAGCTCAGGTCAATTGCAACTGACGAGAAAATATCTTGCCAGTTCAAATGAACGAAGAAGAAAAATTTTCCATCCCATATTCCCCACAGTGAAAAGAATGGAGGAAAAAGGCCCCAAAAAAACCAATAATCAGAAGAAGAGCTATGAGGAAAAAATCGTTTTGATTCTTCCTCCTTTCAAAAAGAACATGCATGTCGAAGGAGACAGGGGTGGCACCATGGCAGCAGAGCTCTGGCCATCAGTCTGCTGGGGAAGCAACGGTAGACATGGCGGCAACGGAGCTTCACGGCGGACCTCCAAATCCGATGGGAGGCGGCGCGGCGGTAGCTCATCCTCTCCAGCGGCATGGTGGGCAGCACTTCGATTGCATTGGGGAGAGGGAAGAGTTGGACGCCCGAGATTTCTCCATCCAACGGCTGCGGGCGCAACTGACCAGGGGGCTCGTCAGTTGCAACTCACCTGAGCTCAACTCGCAAGTAGATAATGTTTTGATTCTTTGATGATGAATGGGTTATGGGTCAACCCGACATCACCTCAATCAGCCATGGAATGTAAATTGTTACACGAACTCAAAGTTATGTGTATTAAATGTTCCATTGTTTACTTACCAGACAGATTGAGGTGTACTGTAATCTGTAAGTGCCCCCAATTCCCTCCCTTCAGCCCAATAGGTTCTTCCACTTTGTCGCTTTGGCTCAAAACAAAAAATAGATAAAACAGCACCAGCATCTCGAAGAACGCACTAATGCTCGTTGATGGCATGGTACAAGACTTGCCATCTGCAATTCTGAAAAAAAAAGGTCATGACTCATGAATTGGCATGCTTGTCCAGGAAAGCATTTGCCAGATTGCTGAAGCTGCTGTTAACAGATCTAGCTGCAGCATACTCTCTTATCACCCTAAGTACATCTGGTTTCAGAATTTCTTTCTTTGTTGAAGGGTTGCACAGATAATACAGAGCCCCAAGCGCATAATTCACCTGTTTTGGAATCATCAAAGAGAAAATTACTTACAAATAAAAAGAAATTACTGAGAAATGAGGAACCAACCAGCATATATTGATGTTATTAGTTTCAGAAATACTCACAGTATTCCTAACTGGGCTAGATAAGCATTGTATAACCAATGGGATTCCACCACACTGGGTAATAATGGAAGCATTTGCTGGATCTGCGTTAATACAAACAAATATAGCGTAATAACTTCGTATAGCATACATTATACGAAGTTATACGATGTAACCTTTCTGATCTCTATATTTACCAAAATTTATTAGTATATCTCGCAGTTAAGACCCAATTTAATTAACTCTTCCAATATGGAAATATCAGGGCAGAGGCCTCATGAACGTGATAGCTGTTAAATAAGAGGATGATTTGTATATTCATCCATCACATATTTGCAGCCTTGTAAATATCTTGTCACTGACGAGTTGAGCTCAGGTCAATTGCAACTGACGAGAAAATATCTTGCCAGTTCAAATGAACGAAGAAGAAAAATTTTCCATCCCATATTCCCCACAGTGAAAAGAATGGAGGAAAAAGGCCCCAAAAAAACCAATAATCAGAAGAAGAGCTATGAGGAAAAAATCGTTTTGATTCTTCCTCCTTTCAAAAAGAACATGCATGTCGAAGGAGACAGGGGTGGCACCATGGCAGCAGAGCTCTGGCCATCAGTCTGCTGGGGAAGCAACGGTAGACATGGCGGCAACGGAGCTTCACGGCGGACCTCCAAATCCGATGGGAGGCGGCGCGGCGGTAGCTCATCCTCTCCAGCGGCATGGTGGGCAGCACTTCGATTGCATTGGGGAGAGGGAAGAGTTGGACGCCCGAGATTTCTCCATCCAACGGCTGCGGGCGCAACTGACCAGGGGGCTCGTCAGTTGCAACTCACCTGAGCTCAACTCGCAAGTAGATAATGTTTTGATTCTTTGATGATGAATGGGTTATGGGTCAACCCGACATCACCTCAATCAGCCATGGAATGTAAATTGTTACACGAACTCAAAGTTATGTGTATTAAATGTTCCATTGTTTACTTACCAGACAGATTGAGGTGTACTGTAATCTGTAAGTGCCCCCAATTCCCTCCCTTCAGCCCAATAGGTTCTTCCACTTTGTCGCTTTGGCTCAAAACAAAAAATAGATAAAACAGCACCAGCATCTCGAAGAACGCACTAATGCTCGTTGATGGCATGGTACAAGACTTGCCATCTGTTCTACAATTCCCTCGCGTGCGTTACCAACTTACCTATGTGGTATTGCTGCCATTGAATGGAGAGAAGCGGTAAACAAAGGGTATGCGGTATTGTTGCCATTGAATGGATAGAAGCGGTAAACAAAGGAGAAGCGGTAAACAAAGGGTGGAAGAGAAAAGGAAAAAAATGCGGCGAAAAGAGCGAAGGAACCATGATTCAAACGGTAAGCAAAGGGTGGAAGAGAAAAGGAAAAAAATGCGGCGAAAAGAGCGAAGGAACCATGATTCAAACGGTAAGCAAAGGGTGGAAGAGAAAAGGAAAAAAATGCGGCGAAAAGAGCGAAGGAACCATGATTCAAACGGTAAGCAAAGGGTGGAAGAGAAAAGGAAAAAGTGCGGCCAAAAGAGCGGAGGAACCATGATTCGAACCACGGTCTATTGGTTGCTAGCTGTCGCTGCAAACCAGCTGAGCATTCTTCCCGCCTTGCCTTTTTTTAGCGACCAATTCTTTTTATATATAAAATACAAATGGATAGTCGGATTTAACCCGCGATTGCAATCGAACGGCTGTGGCTGAACAGAGCGGTGTGGCCGTAGCGCACGACGACACGTCACGAAAGACACGCGTCGTACGGAGGTCGCCGGATGCTTGCGCGTTGTATAATAGATAGATGCCATTGGTATAGAAAGTGTTAAATCCTTAATCGAGTGGCAAATGCTAAATTATCCTTTGAAATGCTAAATTAATCCTTCAAAAACACGATCGTTGAAAGTTTACAGAGGGGCTGTTTGGTTGCTTGGTTCGCTAGGCTGGTGAGAGCCTGGATGAGTGCATGGAAGCTCATTTGTTTGGTTGTATTTGCTGCCTCAGTCAGGTCAGAGAAAATCGGTGTTGGTTATGTGTTTGTGTTAACTTCCTGACGAGCAGACATTTCATCGAACACATCAAATGCATTCGTGGGCTCGCCGTCCCTGCCACCGCACTCGCCCGGCCTTGCCGTCCCTGCCACCGCGTGCGCCCCGACTCGCCGTCCCTGCTCTTGCATAATCGTCGGCTCATCGTCCTTGCTCTCGGTCCCCACCACCGGTCTCGTCGTCCCTGCCACCATGTGGGCCTAGCCTCGCCGCCGGGATGAGATCCTCTGCAATCACTCCCCGTCACTGACGCGTGGGACTGGACCCACGCGCCAGTGACGATGTTACCATGAAGTCAACTGCAGAGGAATCGTTCCCGCACCTCGCCCGTCTCTTCCCCTTGTTGTCTTCTGCACGAGTGAGCCAGGCTAGGGAGAAACGGTCCTTTCCCACGTTTCTCTTGGGTCTAGCCGCTACAATGATTTTGCATCAAACCAGCATGGCTGCAACAGGGAATACATGCATCCAAACATGTTGAAGCTGCATGAGATGGGCGTAATAACTTCGTATAGCATACATTATACGAAGTTATACGAGATCACTGGGCAAGTATACAAGGATTCACTTCACTTCTTATTCGAAATTTGTGCGAATTAATGAAATATTTTCTGTCATGATTACTTACACATGGTCTGTAAGATGATGCAGGTATGCACAGAACGGCCTGTCAAATGAAGCCATTCACTTGTTTCGCACCATGTGGGAAGCAGGGGTAGTCCCAGACAAGATCACATTGGTAGGGGTCCTCTCAGCCTGCGCTGCAGTTGGAGCTCTGGAGCTAGGTGCTCAACTGGATAGCTACGCCTCGCGCAAAGGCCTCTACAGCAATGTTTATGTTGGGACAGCCTTAGTGGACATGTACGCGAAGTGTGGAGATCTTGACAAAGCAATAAAAGTTTTTCGGAAGATGCCATCCAAGAATGAAGCTTCATGGAATGCCATGATCTGTGGGCTTGCCTTTAATGGGCGTGGCCATGAAGCCATTCAGCAATTTGAACTGATGAGAAATGAGGAAGGCCTCCAGCCAGATGCTATTACTTTCATAGGAGTCCTTTCCGCTTGTGTACATGCCGGATTACTAAAAGATGGCCGCCGTTGGTTCAATTCTTTAACATCGGAGTTTCAAATCTTTCCCAAGATTGAGCACTACTCCTGCATGGTTGATCTGTTGGCGCGTGCCGGACATTTAGAAGAAGCATGGGACTTCATTGAGAAGATCCCTGATAAAGCAGACGCAGTAATGTTAGGGGCTTTGCTTGCGGCATGTCGGAAGTGCAAGAACATTGAGGTCGGTGACAAGGTCATCAAAAGGATCATGCAGCTGGAGCCCTCAAACTCGTGGAATTACATAGTGTCATCCAAGATATACGCAAGCTCGGATAGATTAGATGACTCAGCAAGGATGAGGGGGCTTATGAGGGAGAGAGGTGTAAGCAAAACACCAGGATGCAGCTGGGTTGAGGTTAGCGGCAAAGTTGTTGAGTTCTATGCAGGCGATGAACCACAACATGATGCAGGAGATATGTATCAACTCCTTGACATACTGGTTAATGAGATGAGACTGGAGGGATATGTTCCAAATCATGATCTGGTCTAAACATAACTAGAAACAAATCGCCTTTGGTTAAACATGCAGTCTTACTGAAATTTGTGTTCTGGATAATGCTCATGCCTGTAACGCTGTGATGCGGAACACAATGATGCCAGTGTTGTTTTTGCCTCGAAGGACCAGAAACACCACCTAAGATGCTGAATGAAATCAGTGGAACTCAATTATTGAATATTGGTGCCGATGCCTTTGCGCTTCTTCTATCTGATCGAATGTCAGGATCAAAGCAGGAGTGTGTGAATTAGAAGGCCAATAGGACCTTCAAATTATTACAGTATGCTAGACCATGAACAAAAGTCAGTTCATTGGGCTCTGGCTGCATGAGGATACCTGTAAAGTTTCAACAGATAGGTTTCATTTATCAACGGGCTGTTGATTTAGGAAGTTGTAATAACGTGCTAGACAACTGAGAGAACACAGAAGAACCATGATTCCTGACTGAACAGTAAGTCTGGTGATCTTCAACTCGGTGATCTTTGGCATCAGCTTGTGTCTTTATTTCGTTGTTTGTTTTTTTTTTGTCATGATTTTTACCCTTTCTTGTGATTTCACTGTCAAATTGAACCAATGGTTTCACTAGAAGTCTTGTGTGCTTTTGTGACAATAGATTGGCTAGTTTATTATTCTCTCTCAAAAAAATGATTGGCTAGTTTGTTTAAAACTATGCAACGCCATGGAGTAGACAAACCTTTCGACATACTAAAAAAATCTCAATAACATGAACCAACTTGTCGTGACAATCAATAATTTACCACGGCCAGAAACAATTAAACAATTTAACATAAAACAGAAGAAAAGATCAATACATATTTTATTTTTTGTAGGTAATCATCTTGTTATAAGGTTTGTCAAATTGGATTATTAATTCACCACTGCTGTTTATTGATGTTTTTTTTTTCCTTTTTCTCTTTTCCTGTGAAGTCGCAGCCTGCTACATAAGTTTCTGCTATTCAAGTGTATTTATTTAGCTTTCATGGATATTAAACTCAATGTTCATTTCCTAACATAGGCACTGATAATCTGATTGGTTCACCATTCAGGTTTTGTTACTGTAGTATGCCTGAGGTAATGGAGGAAGAAGGCACTGCCTGTTGATGAATGAAAATGCAGAACGTAACGAGAAAAATAGGGCTTCCCACTCGCAAATATTGACAATTCAGGATAGGCCCTGACACGTGGCCCTAGGACCACATGTTACACTAGCCTGGTGCGCGGCGCACCACTGCATGCTGTCTTATACCTAAGGAAATAAAGATGTATCACAAAACAAACGAATAAGAAAGCATTATACCTTTCATTTATTTTTCTCATTTTTTATTTTTAAAATTAGTTTTTAATGCCTAAATCTTTTTGTAGGTCATTATTATGACATCACGGTGCCTTTTGTAAGGTTTTTTCTAGAATTTTTAAGTGGCCACAAAAGTTAGATAAAAAGAAAACAACAAATTATTCCGTAATACAACTATTTGTAAAATATAAATGTTTTTAAAATAGCTAAATCTTTTTTGTGGACATCTTCATAAATACATGATTTTAAACTATAGTTATACATTTAAAAGGCTTTTTATTTTCTATTATTTACTAATTAATATCATAGAATTTAACATTTGCATTGTTAAATTCATTTATGCACACCTACCATAAAATTTTGGCTGCATTTTGTAAAGTTTAATTTTTTTGGATTTTTTAGCTTGCTAGTAAAAATTGGAATGAAAGAAAGGAATAGATTTTTCTTCTATTTTTCTATGGTTGTTTCAAGTTTTGAAGATGAATATACCTTTTTAGCTACCCGTACTATGAAATTTTGGCTGCATTTTGTAAAGTTTATTTTTTTTGGATTTTTTAGCTTGCTAGTAAAAATTGGAATGAAAGAAAGGAATAGATTTTTCTTCTATTTTTCTATGGTTGTTTCAAGTTTTGAAGATGAATATACCTTTTTAGCTACCCGTACTATGAAACTATGATCCAATTTTTTTTTTAGGGCCACAAAATGTAATAAAAAGTTTAAAATGGGGACAAAGATGGGGATCGAACCAGCAAACTTGCACTGCACTAAGGCTAACAGGCCAACTGAGCCAAGCATTGTTTGTTGTTGAGACATGTGTATGCGGTATAATAGGTAGATAGTCGGGAGACACCAGAAAAGTTGGAAAAAGGGAAGCATTGATACTTAAGTTCGTGGCCTGTGAATTGAGACTTACGGATCGTTTGTTTGGGCGTTGCGTTCTGTGGCGTTGCGTTCGGCCGCCCGCGCGCGCGCCGCGCGTTCAAAACGCCCAAACGCGACGCGGCGCAACGCCACAGAACGCCGAAACAAACACGGCGTTAAGCTCGTGACCTATGAACTCAAACCCAACGTTGAAGACCACTAGGGCAAACGCACCGAGCTGTTGTGGCTTGGTAGGTAAAAAATTATATATATATAAGTGTTAAATGGACGGCCGCATGGCAGCTACAATTCCCTCGTGTGCGTTACCAACTTACCTATGTGGTATTGCTGCCATTGAATGGAGAGAAGCGGTAAACAAAGGGTATGCGGTATTGTTGCCATTGAATGGATAGAAGCGGTAAACAAAGGAGAAGCGGTAAACAAAGGGTGGAAGAGAAAAGGAAAAAAATGCGGCGAAAAGAGCGAAGGAACCATGATTCAAACGGTAAGCAAAGGGTGGAAGAGAAAAGGAAAAAGTGCGGCCAAAAGAGCGGAGGAACCATGATTCGAACCACGGTCTATTGGTTGCTAGCTGTCGCTGCAAACCAGCTGAGCATTCTTCCCGCCTTGCCTTTTTTTAGCGACCAATTCTTTTTATATATAAAATACAAATGGATAGTCGGATTTAACCCGCGATTGCAATCGAACGGCTGTGGCTGAACAGAGCGGTGTGGCCGTAGCGCACGACGACACGTCACGAAAGACACGCGTCGTACGGAGGTCGCCGGATGCTTGCGCGTTGTATAATAGATAGATGCCATTGGTATAGAAAGTGTTAAATCCTTAATCGAGTGGCAAATGCTAAATTATCCTTTGAAATGCTAAATTAATCCTTCAAAAACACGATCGTTGAAAGTTTACAGAGGGGCTGTTTGGTTGCTTGGTTCGCTAGGCTGGTGAGAGCCTGGATGAGTGCATGCAAGCTCATTTGTTTGGTTGTATTTGCTGCCTCAGTCAGGTCAGAGAAAA
Source organism: Raddia distichophylla (assembly GCA_005191435.1). Classification (NCBI taxonomy): domain Eukaryota; kingdom Viridiplantae; phylum Streptophyta; class Magnoliopsida; order Poales; family Poaceae; genus Raddia; species Raddia distichophylla. The sequence goes on along the minus strand of SPJY01011014.1, from coordinate 339,884 downwards.
TCGGTGTTGGTTATGTGTTTGTGTTAACTTCCTGACGAGCAGACATTTCATCGAACACATCAAATGCATTCGTGGGCTCGCCGTCCCTGCCACCGCACTCGCCCGGCCTTGCCGTCCCTGCCACCGCGTGCGCCCCGACTCGCCGTCCCTGCTCTTGCATAATCGTCGGCTCATCGTCCTTGCTCTCGGTCCCCACCACCGGTCTCGTCGTCCCTGCCACCATGTGGGCCTGGCCTCGCCGCCCCGCTCCTGTGCGCGTCCACTCCGACGTGGCCTCGCTGTCGTTACTCCGGCAGGCACCTCGCTCACCTCTTCCCCTTGTTGTCTTCTGCACGAGTGAGCCAGGCTAGGGAGAAACGGTCCTTTCCCACGTTTCTCTTGGGTCTAGCCGCTACAATGATTTTGCATCAAACCAGCATGGCTGCAACAGGGAACACATGCATCGAAACATGTTGAAGCTGCATGAGATGGGATAGACTGGGGTATTTCTAGCCAACCAAACAGCTCCAAGATGTTTAATGTTCGAATAGTTTGATGTAAATCATTATAACATAATTTTTTTGCGTTTTTACCCAAACCGACTCATCCGCACTGCCCTAGCTTCCTATTGTTTTTGAGTGTGGCACTTGTTTTTCGTGCAGTTTATTGGGAAATTCAAGTGATTTTTTTTTATAAACCCTTTCTAGCCTTAAAAAAACATTTAGCAAACCACTCACATTTACTAATTAATTTTGTATTTCAAAATCCAAGTGGTTCTCATTTTATATTTCAGAATTCATATTGTCCGGATTGTATGGGAAGGCAGAAGCTGACCAATTGTTGACACCCAAATTTGGCAGGAAAATTGGATATTGCGAAATGGTTAATTATATCAGAATTATTGGGCCGAAACAGAAAATGGGCTTCATCGGTAAAGGAGAGAAGCATATTGAGAAATACCGATACTAACAAGACTCCGAAAGAATTACGCTCTGATATATTCCGCGACGCGGTAAAATAGTTCGTATCGGTATCGATTTTGTAATAGTATAAATAGGGCTTTAGGTCTTATGCATAGGACACATCATACACAAACACAACTACTTTTCTTGAATCTGATCGACCTCGTCGAAATGCTTCAACTCGCAGGTAGAGCTATCTCGATGGGATAATCGATTCTCTCCTTGTAACCCGTATGCATGGCTACATCGTCTTGATCTCATGTATACAAAGCATATTAAACTGTTTCGGGTTTTTCCGATCTTTAATATGTTCTGGCATGTTACACTGTCTCGTTTAATCGATCTGTAATATGTGTTTATCTTGCAATACCGATTGTCAAACAACTTATGTGCTTTTCCTGAATCCGATATATGCAACTGCCTCGTTTAATCGATCTTGCATCTGTTTCTTAGGATTTGGCATGTCTGGTAATTTACCGATCAGTATTGTACTTACCTATATTAGTTCTAAACCGTTAAATTGGTTTATTAGTTTATATTCAGATTTAGATTTGAATACTGTCTTGGCCTGACCAATCTATTCAATCTTTTTCTTGATTTAATCTAATAAATTGATCTGAAGATTTATTGCTAATTTCGCTTATAAAATACCAAAAAGAGATATTAAATGCTTATTTATATTTAATTGCTCTATCAGGCATTAAGCTGATAGATTTACAATCGGATTATTTAAAGTCGATTTGAAATAACCTGATCTGGCTATTTTTAAAAGCCGATTAGAGCCAAGTCGCTGACAATTTATTCCTTGTCAATTTATATGTCAAATTGACTGGCACGCTTGGTTCTTGGTTGCGACGCAAGTCCAGACTTGACGCTTCCGCACGTGTGTTCGCGAAGATCTCACTTTTTGTGTCAACACCAATATTCTTGGCAAACCACTACCGGCGGCTGTGTGGTTTTCTGATCGAAAAGGAAATCCCTTGGTACTGCATTTCTAAAGTAGCACAAATCACAAAGAACAGAAACAATGGCTAGAACATACAAGAACAAAAACGCTAGACGCTAGAATTGGAAGCTTTTTTTGACGCATCTCGCAAGGACTGTCGACTGAGATGACTGAACCACAACGAAGAAAAAAGGACCCAATTAAGAAGCTGGCGATGTTCATCAGAGAGGCTTAGAAAGATTTGTGAGGTTTTTTAAAAAACAGCCTTTTCACAACTGAAGACATGACCATTTGACAAGGTTCAAAATAGTGCACTCGTCGAATGCCAAATACAACATCTTGCGTGCTTATATAGCTGTAGACATGCTCCATGCTTAATCATAGGCCCTCTATAATTTGTGGTTTAATTTAATTTTGTTTTGTTGAGGATTATTTTTACACAGACCATTCATTGTAACGTTTTGTAATTATTTTATTAGGGCTTTATGAGATTCTTTTTCAAAGATCTCATTTTTTTAAAACAATAATTTAGCTTTTCTAAAATCAGCGCACCGCAATGCTGAAGTAATGTTTCAGCTCCCAAGATTTCTAACAGCGGGGCATCAGTTCCGCAAGTGCTTCCCCAATGAATAAGAAGTTCAGTCTTTCTGCATCATGATTTGCTTCTCCTTATGTGAGCCTGTATGGCAAAACAGGTGAAAGGAAAAAAAATGCTCCAACCTTGTTAACACTTCTTAGACTACGTGGAGACAGTATGTATGTTCTTTTCAGAATTTGACTGAAGTATGAACCTTTCTGAGGGAAGACGTAAAAAAGAGCATTATTCACTGCTCCAACAGCTTTTAGAAAAAGAAAAGAGCACAGGGTGCACTAAAGCACAATCATTTTTTAGGACCAAAAGAAAATATACGTGCAAATCTCCTTCTCTTCTTTTGCGCTCAGCTTGTGTAAGTTCTGCCATTTCTTTAACGTCACCTTTTCCTTCAAAAATTTCTTCGGGAACAAGCATTTCAGCATCTCAAACAGCTACAGGTGCAATCTGCAACTCAAAGAAACCAATATAACAAATGCTTAAATGGAATAACATCAAGGATAGACAAAGCAAGTACATTTGCTTGTATTGGACATATCCTCAGTGACTTGGAAAGACAATACTCAACTGTATAAAAAAACATTTAAGTACAGTGTTATCAAATAAAGAATTATTGCATACTGGCTTTGGGGCAAAGTGGAAACGGGATAGTTTATCCAACTTTAATCATATATTCTCCTAAATAAAGTATTTGCCTAAGTGGAAACAAGGAAGTGGAAACAAGGAGTTTGTCGTTATCATGTCACTTAGCTAATATGAAATAATCATGAGGCAAAGCGTATCACAACATCACAAAAAAAAAAAAGAATCAACGCAATGATGGCTACAAAGACAAACTCTATATCAAGTTGACCAATGGAATTGTCGACGTATGGCAAACCGTGCGTTACTATCGGCAATGATTTGAATGGGGTATTGCGCTCAATCTCAAAACTTGATGGTACCACGGGACAAGGGTTTAGACAGGTTCAGACCCTCGCGGTGGAGTTAACACCTTAGTCCTGTGTTATGTGATTATATGTATTTGCATATGCGCATGGATGATGAACCGGGGTCCCCTACCCCTTTTATATAGTGAGGGAGGCAGGCTTATAAGATAAGAGTCCCGGCTGATTACAAGATAAGATTGTTATTTCTATCTTTTCTTATTTGTTATCTACGGCATACTTGCCGATAGTTACAAGCTTGCCTTCCATGTTCGGGATAGACTTCTAGACGCATCCTGCCTCGCCGTGCAAGGCAAGGCGGGACCTGGGCTACGTGTGTACTTATATGGATATCTTGGTCCATCCCCTGTTAGGTGATCTTCGCAGCCCAATAAGGATAACTGGGGTCCGTGTATTCCATAGTAGCCCCCGAGTCCCTTACAGTCGAGTTGTAATCTCTTCAGGTTACGCTTCAGCCGAGTCATGCTTCATGTCGAGTGCTTCCAGTTCTTGACATCATCTCCCGGTCAATTTCTTCTTCGTGCTGAGTGCTCTGTTGTACACAAGGAGGCTGTGAGGGACTCAGCAGAATTTCTAGTGTTGGTTTTTTCCGAGCGGTACTCGATCCGATTTTTAATATTTTGGCTGTCGGCCCATCATGAGGCGTACCTTCGTCTAATTTGAGTTTGGCGAGTAGTACCTGTACCTGACTATCACGGTATACAGTTGATTGCTACTTCTCGTGTCATACCCTCAAAACTTTTAATCAGATGTAACTCATGATATCTGGTTCTAACTTATGTAATTACCAGCAGTCGGCTCAACTGTGTAGCATATCATAAGCCTTAATAATTATTTAATTGAGCACGTACTCTAGCCCCATTTGAAACAATAACCAGTTGTCGTCCCATCATGGGGCATATCCCATCTCAAATTACTTTTTTCCGAGTGGTACCTGTACCCGACTATCGCGATGTACAGTTGGCGGCTCTTTACAGAGCGGACCCTCGATACCCTAATCCCAATTCAAGAATTTGCTTTAGGCAAGCTTGGGCGAGTATCCTAGTCCTAATAAAAATAGTGACGGGTTGTCGGCCTTCAACGAGGCATACCTTAAGTTGAGTGGTACCTGTACTCATCTGTCGCGATGTATAGCTAGCAGCTTGCTTAAGCGTACCAAACCTCAGGCTAAATTTTGCCGAGTGGTATCTGCACCCGTTTGTCACGGTGTACAGCTGGTGGCTCTTGTCAGAGCGGACCCTCAGAACCCTAATCCCAATCTCAAGAGTTGGTTTCAGGCTAACCAGGCAAATATTATGGTCCCATCTAATATGATGGCCAGCTGTCGGCTTATTTAAGCGTACCATGCCTAATGCCATAATTTGTAGTGAGTAATACCTACTACCATTGGTCATGGCGCACAGATGGCGGCCCAGTTAAGCCATATTACCCCTTTTAAAAGCCTAGGCGTTTTTCCCACGCAATGCGAAGGGTTTTGCCTCTTTGTCTGTACCTTGACGGTCTTAGGCCTCTTCAACCGATCGTGCCTGTCTTCAATATATCTTATCAATGTCGAATTCAACACGATCTCGAACTATTCCGATGAGAGAAAACCGAAATGATATATTGCGGCGACGATTCACCTCCCTGAGTCTATAAAAGTCTGGGGATTTTGCTGTGCTTTTCACCCAAACTCCAAGCCTTTTCATCTTTTTGTTATAAAAACTTTCTTTCCTCTAGCAATGGCGTCTTCATGATGCGCTTCATCCTCCAGCAGTGGACCACTTGATGCAGTCAGGTGTTCACTAGTTATAGCCAAATGTTGTCTAGTTATGACTGACTCGATCTCTACCAGCAATATGTCAAAACCTACTTCACGCAATCTTCATCCCCGAGCGTCCTTAGCCCCCGAGTGGTCTTCTCACCACCTTCTGGAATTTAGACGCAACTTAGAATATTCCGCCCAGATTTCGGCCCAGGCCCATACGGTTCATGAAAATTAGAACTGTTCCCGCTAAAATAAGAAAGCTCAACCCCCTGGCATTTGAATACTAGGCCTAAAATAGACTCCTGAGAGTTTCGTCCTCATTCTCGCTTCGCAGCTCCTTATCTTTTTAGCTCCATCACCTTCTTCGCCGTTAGGGTTCTCAGATGACAAGCTTTTGCTCACGCGCCACGACAGCACATCCCATTGTTGGAGACGTGTCGTCGATGTTGTCTAGGTCTTACTCCATCTTCAACCTCTTCCGACGATGTCTTCCACCAAGGACACCTCTGCCGCCGATTTGTCAATAGAATGGGTGACCTCGGTCACAACGAAGGAGCGATTGGGGGAACCGGTCGAATCCAGGGCGCTCCTAGTGCAGGAATTGATTTGCTGGCGGACAACCGTGGGTGAGTCCTCTCCCACTCCCCGAATCGAGAAGGTTGTCGTCTTTGAGTCCTTCTTACAGCGGGCCTCAGTCTTCCTGCTAGCGCGTTTCTGCGCGATCTTTTGAACTTTTACAAAATCGAGTTGGTCAATCTGAACCCCAATTCCATTTTGCAAATTATCACCTTTATTCATCTTTGTGAGGCTTTTCTGGGAATTTATCCCTATTTCAACCTTTGCAATTTCATTTCACAACTAACATTTTCATATTAAACAACAGGAGATGGTGACTGGCCTTGAGCCCGATGCCTTCACCATGTGGAGGCAAGCACACACTCCCGTGTCTGACCTGACGGCACACAGCCACCCTTGGTGCCATCTGCTCAAGAGAAGCTTTTATGTGAATAGTTTTTAGCCGTTATCTGCCATATTTCAACTGCTTTTGAGCTAATCCACTCCATATCTTATTTATTCACAGGATACATATACTGAAGCTATGAAGGAGAAGCACGACACTGACTGTGACCCCTTGAACATGGCGGTGGACCCTATGGTCCTATACGACCAGTTCGGTGGGAGGAGTCATGGAAGGCTCGGCTTCATGGACTCCGTGATGGCACACGACTCATACAGGGGAGAGGTTAGGGCGCGTCGACAGCAAGCCTCCTCCTCCTCCTCCCGTGCCTAGCTAGAAGCCCAGAAAAAGCTGATCGAGGAGTTGCAGCTTTAGAGGCAGGAGGACGTGCGACGGTGGCAGGCGGAAGAGCAGTGGAGGCAGGAGGAGCGAGAGGAGGATAGGAAGCGGTTCGAGGCCCTCCAGCAACAGAACCTCTGGATGTTCCAGTATTTGCAGCAGGTATGTAGGATCATATACATTAATTGGTTTTACTTTCGTGTTTCAGATGCCAAAATAGAAACCACAGTCAATGCAGGGGGCAGGACCCTCCAGCAAGCCGCACATGCCACCTCCACAGCCGTACGTCTTTACGCAGACACCGAGGGCCCCGACGACACAGGCTGTCGCTTCCACCTAGATTGTGCTGCCAGCCACGTTCCCAATATTCTAGTCTGGCCCTGCACCAGTGGTTTCACCAAGGGTAAGGCATTTTACCCAGTTAGCACAACATATTTAGACAAGTATAAAAATGCACAAACATGTTGAAAATTGTCTTCCTTTAATCTTTCAGGTGTCCGGCTCAGTTGCGCCTGCACATGCGACGAATGCTCCACAGGGTGTTCTTGTTCTCCTGCTTTGATTCATACAACCCTCTATTGTTAGGTGTACTTCAGATGTTGATATAGATCAAGATTTACATCAATTGAAGACACTAAATTTGGTTTTCATGGTAGATATGTTACAAGAATTTCTCCTTTTAATTCATTGGACTTTCTCCTTGCGGGTTATGGACATCCACATGAATGTTTTACAACAAAATTGAAATTTTAATTATTATCATTGACGCTATGTGAGAGTAGTACTAATAAAAAGAAATGCGGGCAAAAAAACTCAAATGCATTCAAATGCAGCCCCAATTATCTGATTTAAAAATTCAGCAATTATTTAGTGGAATAAATTTATTTTAGGCATCTAAACAATCACGAGGATCCAAACGCCGCCCCTAACTATGATTCAGTCTACTTCACCCTCTGAACTTGCAATACTGGTTTAAAAACACATTACAAGGTGGTTTGCCCCGATGTTTTGATGACATGCCACATGTTCATTAAATGTTGATGTGGCATCCATGCTATCATCCACATTATCACCTTTTTTCTTTCTCCTTTTCTCAGAAAGGGAAGAAGCAAAGAAAGTTGCTAAATAGATAATCACCAATAAATATGACCAAAATATCTCAAAACATCACAAATAGCCACAAGACAACACAATAGTTCACATAGTCGAATATGAAGTTCAGAAGACAACACAATCCTTCACATAGCCGAATACGAATTCACAAGACAACACTACTACTGGTTTTGTGAACCGCTGCCGCTTACACCGAGGTCGAGGTTGGGATTAGGATTGAACAAGCCCATGACGAATTGCTCGAGCGAAGCGACCTTTTGCCATTGTCGTCACCTCCCTACAAAGTAATCATCGCCGGGGCAACTGTTGCCGAGCCGGACGCCTGCAATAGTGGAGGAAACCACATATTTGAAAAACTTTATGTATTTGTATAGTGATTTGAATTTGTTGTGGAAAATTATAGTCATTGCATTACCCCTGCTGAAGGCCTCGGTGTAGGTTGAAACTAGTCCGTCGAAAACTGGGGCGGTGGCACAAACGGGGGAGAGTGCCAAACTGTGTGGCCGAGGCCCCTGGCATCTACGTGAAGATGCCAGGCATCTGTGGCTAGCTGAAGGCCCCCGCTGACTGGAACGCTTATGGATAGGAAATATTAGCATATGAAATTACCAGGAAGGACAACCTAGCGAGCTATGTAATTAATTACCTGTTGGTAGAGCTGCATCAGGTACTTGTTCTATTCCTAGACGGTCTTCACACATTGCATGGCCTCTTCTCGCTCCTCTCGATCCGCCTGTAACTGTTTTTTGGAAATCAGCAATGACCATGTTCTGTGCTTCCTCGCGGGAACAGGCGGCAGTGGAGGCCTGCCCTCGACGTGCCCTGACCTCAGGCTTGTACACATCGGGCCGCACGACGGAGTTCATGGCACCGTACCTGCCGTGAGCCCTCCCACCAAACTCATTGCAGAGGATCATAGGGTCAGCTGGCATGTTGTCGGGGTCATAGTCTGCACCATGCTTCTCCCGCATGGACACATGATATGTATCCTGCGAACAAATGAGATATGATGCGGATTAGTTCGAAAACAGTGACTGTGTAAAGAATTGAAAACTAGAGGTAGTAACTTACAATATTCTCCTGGGCAGCCGGCGGCATCGGTGGCTGTGTGTTGTCTGGCCGGACACGGGGCGTGTGGGCAATCCTCTATACGGCAATTCCCAAGGGCTCAATTCCCGTCTGATGCTCCTGCGTGAAATTAAATAGTGATATATTCAGTCAAAGTTGTGAAATGTAGTTGATTGTAGCGGTAAAAGATAAGTGTGCTTATGAGGTCTCACGCGACGTGACTCATGCCGAGGCCTCCCATGTAGGCGGTGCACATTTCAGTGTCGGCACCCTTATTGCTCTTGTTCCTCTGGGACACCTCGATCCACTTTATTGACTCCCACATGCGGCATAGGTCTCTCCAAGCGCGTGGACACTTGTTCATCCAGTCTATACGCCATTGAAGGTACTAGTTTGTGTTGAGGTACTCCTGAGCTGCACTTACCCTCGACATTTTTCTGCCCAACCTATGGTAGTGCTTCATCACCGCATCTATGCGAGCAAGCCTAATGGCATCATTGAGCTTCTTGGTAGCTATCCTGTCAATCACACGCCGACAAGCCTTGTAGTCGGCAGCGGAGTCAGCGCTAGGGGGAAGCCGGTACCTCATTTGAATCGAAAGAAACACATGACTAAATTAATGCATGCATACGTAAAGGTATGAACAGGAAAACACAATAAGAAATGAAATTTGACATGTTACCGACGACGGCATTAGTGACAGTTCCTCCATCCTCGTACCCCATGAGCTCGTAGTTGAACCAACTTAGCATGGGGCATTTATCTGCACCCTCGCCCACTCACCAGGGGTAGAGCGACTTGATGAGCACCCCTAATTGTTTTCCCGGCTCGGTCCCCCTTGTTAAGGCAAACCGACCCACTACATGTATAGTTCAGAATAAGTGTTTAGTAAATTTGTGGTTTGAAATGAAAAACATCAAAATCAAATCAAGTGGTTCGCACACATACCTCTCTCCGATGGCAACCTGTACAATGGTCCTCTCATTTGGATCTCCGGGGGCTTTCGACAGTTTGTTCTGCCTACAACATCCCTTGGAGCTCGAGGACTCGGCTCCAGAGGACGAATGCGCCGGCTCCCACTCATCCCCATTGATGCGCACTTAGATCGGCCAGATCTTCTGATGAGAACGATACGTCGATTTATTGTGGTGACGACGCTACTAATCCACGGGATCAGCAACCGAACAATCGCAATGTCACCACACGAGTCGATCAACCGAGCAAGACACGATTGATCCTTAAACCTGCTAGCAATCGAGAACAAGCAAGAACAAGAGGATAACTGATAAATCAACTCATCAAAGGGTGATGTTCTGTTTCTCATCACGGGTGGTCTAGTCGACACGCTAACACGAGGAGGGACGCACACGGGGGGTCTACCAAAACACAATAAAACCTAAGGATAGAAGAGGACCGACGGCCACACTTATAGGGCGGCCAGGGGTAGTGGGGCGCCCAAGGAGAGAGCCACCACCAAACCCTAGTGATACATGGCCTATTGGCCCAAAAATACGACGACGCAGCACCCTGAATTTATGGCCTGAAATATTGTTCTGCATTTTCCCAACGCTCCTGGATGAATTTGGATGTGGGGCTAGATCCATTGGAAAGCTCATCTCCTAAGCTTTCTAACGAGTGGTCGCACACTGAAATCGGAGTTCGGGAGCCCAAGTTATGCCCGTTTGAAGTTGACGTGCTGCTGGATGGCCGAACCGGACTTTTTGGCGTCTTGGGCTTCCACATGAGCTGTCCTTTATTCGTCGAGGCCTCATGAGTTTTGGACTTGTTGCGCCGCTTCTTCGGAGAGAGCTTGAAAGGCTGGGCTTTAGGATTAAGGCCTCCCAACGATGAAGATCTCGTTGCATCGATCGTAGACGGCAAAGATGGAACGACGTCGGTAGTCGTTGGAGTGGTCTGAGAGGAAGGAGGGGCAGCGGTCACACTGATCGTATCCACGCGGACGATGTCCTCATCATCCCCCTTTCTTGAATTTGAGTCGTCCTCGACTCGAGCATACTGTCCTGCAAAAGGTTAAGAGCAACAGGGGGCAAAACAATAGACAGATCTTTTAAATCATTGCATAGTTCTTTAGCTATTTCATGATTTACACAATTCATTTTAGCTAAGAGAGCAGGACTTTTCAATGTAATTTCATATTTATTATCACATGGTTCATTCTTTTTAGCAACATCATGTTTCTCAATTTTAGACATTCCTGCTTTTTTCTTTTTACTCTTTCAACATTAGCTTTGTTTATTTCAGCAGGGGTCATAGGTTCTAGCAAAATTTTCTTACCTTTAAACTTGAAGGTATATTTATTAGTTCTACCATGATGAATAACATCTCTATCATAAAACCATGGCCTACCTAATAAAAGTGAACATGTATCCATAGGTACAACATCACAATTAATATGATCATGATATATAAGAACCAATAGAGATGGGTACTCGAGCAGTTTTCGTTACCTTCAGCTTACCACAAGAGTTGAACCATTTAACCACGTAAGGATGTGGATGTGGACTCAGTATCAAGCCAAGCTTCTCAATCATATGCATGCTAGCGAGGTTATTATGGTTACCTCCATCAATAATAACTTGGACAGCGTGATCCTTGATAATGAATCTTGTTTGAAAATGATTATGTCGTTGGTTCCTCTCTTCGATGTCACCACCCCTGTTCTCAAGTTCTGTAGGCGGCACATCTTTCAATTGTTCTTTGTCATCTTCATTGTCTTTCTTTCCATGTGAACATGTCATTGTTAGCAGAAAGAAGGAAAATACACAGATGTATATATCCTATGCTCTAGTGGGTTATGTGAGTGGCAAAACTCTCTCTCTAACCTATTTTTTGTTCTTACCAATTCTTACCACGCAAGCAGTAGGTACGATCAGCAACTGGTCGGTGATAACTTCGAATCACGAGGTGGTAAAGCGATGGCTAGAATCCGTCACTATGTGGTTAGTAGAAAGTGGAGCTTGGATAGACTTTAAAATGTAGCAAAGGAAGTACTAAAACCACACTAGTTAATACAAGTTGAATAAGTGTTCAACGGCGGTACTATGCAGGTCCTAGGCTAGACCGTAATAGAGACGCGAGCCTAATCACAGACGTCGTCACAAGCATCCAACTAGTACCCTTCAAAACAAGTTTAATTTTTTTTCACTTCTTAAGTATGGTTTTTTCTTTTCTTTTTTTTACACTTGCCTTTTCTTATTTTTATAGTGCGGCTTTTTCTTTGCACTTGTCTCTTTTTTTCCAACTTTTCAAATGGAACAGCAGAAGAAACAATCCTATAGGCGCAATTACGGACCCTAAACACTCCGAATCTGAGAAATACTTCTATACAAAAGTTGTAGAGGATCTTTTAATCTTTTCCAAACATCCAAGATCATCAAAATCCGAGTTTATATGAGTGAGATATGGGCAAAACACCGAACTGGATACAAGTGAACACGAAATCAGCCTAACAAAGATGACAAGTTTTCTCACTATTAGAGGCCGACTTTGGAAATCTTAATTTCGTCCATGGCAAAGTTGGATCTGATAGAAAATTTCGAGATCTTTCCAACGAGTACAAGAACATTCAAATCCAAGTTCGTATGCAAATGTTATGACTGTTTTACTGCAGCAGTCACAAAATTGCACATGAGGACGAATTGAAAACGGTTTTGGAGTATCCTTTTTGGGCTTAGCCGAGATGCGGGACAGGTGGGGCCTAGCCAGGGGATATGGAAGGTGTTTTGGTAGGTGGAAAGTGTGAGACTCTTGTAAGGTAACCAATCCGCTATTTTTTGGGAAACCAATCCGCTATTTTTTGGGAAGATACGATCGGGTGAAATATAGCAGAACAGGTACGAATAAGAACACGATGAACACTGTGACAAAAATATGAATCGAACTCGAAACTCTAAAGATCAAACACTAAGACCAGCAACGACTCGACGATGCAATGCAAATTCAACAAGAATTAAACTATGCGGTAATAGTAAAGGCTCAAAGGGCTTGGAAATTTTTTTTTTGTGTGGCAATTTTCTTAACTCTAGGATGAACACGAATAGATCTAAAACTAAGGATAGATGTTCTCACCAGGCAACCGTCGCTCTGATACCATTTGATGCGCACTTAGATCGGTCCGATCTTCTGATGAGAACGATACGTCGATTTGTTATGGTGATGACGCTACTAATCCACGGGATCAGTAACCGAACAATCGCAATGTCACCACACGAGTTGATCAATCGAGCAAGGCACAATTGATCCTTGAACTGCTAGCAATTGAGAACAAGCAAGAACAAGAGAATAACTGATAAATCAACTCATCAAAGGGTGAGGTTTTGTTTCTCGTCACGGGTGGTCTAGTCGACACACGCGAACACGAAGAGGGACGCACACGGGGGTCTACCAAAATACAACAAAACCTAATGATAGAAGAGGACCGACGGCCACATATATAGCGACGACCAGGGGTAGTGGGGAGCACAAGGGGAGAGCCACCACCAAACCTAGTGATACATAGACCTGATCAAATGCCGGGCCGGGCCGGGCTTCGGGCCGGGCCTGGAAAAGCCCAGTCCCAAAAAACCAGGCCTGAGCCCGACTCGGCCCAGGGCGCCGGGCTCCGAAACCGGGCCTGAGCCCGGCCCGAAGCCCGAAAGCCCGGCTCGAATCCCGACGGCCCGGCCCGACCACCACTTAAATCAACAAAATCCCAGGCCCGGGCCCGGGCCAGCCCTACCGCCGGGCTTCGGAAATGAGGCCCCAGCCCGGCACGATGCACCGGTCGGGCCGGGCTTCCCGTGAACAGGTCTAGTGATACATGGGCTATAGGCCCAAGCACCCTGTATTTCTAGCCCGAAATATTGTTCTGTATTTTTTAGACGCTTCTGGTTGAATTTGGATGTGGGGCTGGATCCATCGGAAAGCTTATCTCCTAAGCTTTCCAACGAGTGGTCGCACGTCGAAATCGGAGTTCGGAAGCTCAAGTTATGCCTGTTTGAAGTTGACGTGCTGCCATAATGTTAGAATTATTGGGCCTTGGCCCATATAATTAAATAATTCCTGGAAAATCTCAAAGGCCCATGTATGCTTGAGGCCCATTTGGTGGAAGGCATGGTAGTTTAGTACCATATTGCTAATTGTGGGGGAGAGGCCTCCTCTCATCCCCTATATAAGCAACCCTTTGCCTCCTCCTAAGGTATATATACATCTGAAGGAAGGCGTAATAACTTCGTATAGCATACATTATACGAAGTTATACGAGGACAAGTGGTTGGGAAACGCTACCTTGCGAGAACAGTACCATTGTTTGTACAATATAGCTCGCCACAAACAGATTACTGTTGCAGAGGTCCTTCAAACAACAAATCCTATTTTATCATGGCGCAGAGATCTCGTTGGGCCAAAATTAGCCGCATGGAATACTTTACTTCCACGTATTGCTAATATTGTTTTGTCTGAGGAGCGAGACGTGTTTCGCTGGAATTTACATCCTCATGGTCAGTTCTCGGTGAAATCACATTATCTTGCGCTCATTCATAGTGATGTCCCAAATATTAATAAACATCTGTGGAAACTAAAAACACCACTTAAGGTTCGGATTTTCCTATGGTACCTACGGCGAGGGGTACTTCTGACAAAAGATAATTTAGCGAGACGAAACTGGAATGGTAATAAGAACTGTTGTTTTTGTTATAAAGAGGAGACAATTAATCATCTGTTCTTTGAATGCCGTTTGGCGCGGCAAGTTTGGTCCATAATCTACGCAGCTTCAGGACTCTGTCAACCTTGCACTGTATCCCATTTGTTTGGTGCTTGGTTATGTAGTATAAACAAGGATTTGAAACCACTGGCCCTGTTGGGGGCGGCTGCAACTTGTTGGTCGCTCTGGTTATGCAGGAACGACATGGTTTTCAATAACAAAATTATCTCATCTCCTTTGCAGGTTATTTACTTAATTATCCATTGGCTACGTACTTGGACTATTCTTCAGCGGCCGGCTTCGCGGGATTTTATTATGGCGGCGTGCTCGCATATGGAACGGGTGGTCAAGGAGTGTTTTACCCAGGCACATGGGTGGCGATCTAGTCTTTGGATTGATAGTCATTAAGTTGTCTGCCTTTTCTTGTATCTATTTAGGGCTGTGTGCATCTTGTTATGCAGAGGCCGGGAGTGATCTCAGGATGGTTGTATCATCTTGATGTAACTATCTTATTTTCAATAAAGCTTCCTTTATAAAAAAAAAAAAGACAAAGCAAGTACATTTGCTTGTATTGGTCATATCCTCAGTGACTTGGAAAGACAACACTCAACTGTATAAAAAAAGATTTAAGTACAGTGTTATCAAATAAAGAATTATTGCATACCGGCTTTGGGGCAAAGTGGAAACGGGATAGTTTATCATGTCACTTAGCTAATATGAAATAATCATGAGGCAAAGCGTATCACAACATCACAAAAAAAAAAAAGAATCAACGCAATGATGGCTACAAAGACAAACTCTATATCAAGTTGAGTTGACCAATGGAATTGTCGACGTATGGCAAACCGTGGGTTACTATCAACAATGATTTGAATGGGGTTTTGCGCTGGATCTCAAAACTTGATGGTACCACGGGACAAGGGTTTAGACAGGATCAGGCCCTCGCGGTGGAGTTAACACCTTAGTCCTGTGTTATGTGATCATATGTATTTGCGTATGTGCATGGATGATGAACCGGGGTCCCCTACCCCCTTTATATAGTGAGGGAGGTAGGCTTACAAGATAGTGTCCCGGCTGATTACAAGATAAGATTGTTATTTCTATCTTTTCTTATTTCTTATCTACGGCATACTTGCCGATAGTTACAAGCTTGCCTTCCATGTTTGGGATAGACTTCTAGACGCATCCTGCCTTGCCGTGCAAGGCAAGGCGCGACCTGGGCTACGTATGTACTTATATATGGATATCTTGGTCCATCCCCTGACCCCTGTGAGGTGATCTTCACAGCCCAATAAGGATAACTGGGGTCCGTGTATTCCACAGTAGCCCCTGAGTCCCTTACAGTCGAGTTGTAATCTCTTTAGGTTACGCTTCAGCCGAGTCATGCTTCATGTCAAGTGCTTCCAGTTCTTGACATCATCTCCCGGTCAATTTCTTCTTCGTGCTGAGTGCTCTGTTGTACACAAGGAGGCTGTGAGGAACTCAACAGAATTTCTATTGTTGGTTTTTTTCGAGCGGTACTCGATCCGATTTTTAGTATTTTGTCTATCGGCCCATCATGAGGCGTACCTTCATCTAATTTGAGTTTGGCTGAGTAGTATCTGTACCTGACTGTCACGGTATACAGTTGATTGCTACTTCTCATGGCATACCCTCAAAACTTTTAATCAGATGTAACTCATCATATCTGGTTCTAACTTATGTAATTACCAGCAGTCGGCTCAACCGTGTAGCATATCATAAGCCTTAATAATTATTTAATTGAGCACGTACTCTAGCCCTGTTTGAAACAGTGACCAATTGTCGGCCCATCATCGGGCATATCCAGTGTTCACCTAGTCGCTAGTCGCTAGTCAGTCGGTTACCTAGTGACTAGAGACTAGGCCGACTAGTCGGAGACTCCAATATGGCTAGTAAGAAATATTAATACAAATAAGCATAACATAAATACAGAAAATAATAATACAAGTCACACACTGACACACATAAGACATCGCTGGAGGGTAGCGTCGTCGTTGGAGGGTGGAAGAGGGAGGCGGCGGCGCTTGAGAGAGACAGAGGGAGGCGTGGCGAGGGAGCACGGCCACCGGCTGCTGCCTAACCCTAGTTTGGTCTGCAGTGTATAAGTGTATTAGACTATTAGTGTACTAGTAACTAGTGTGTGACTGTGTACCCACCTTTTCATTATCCTAGTCGGCCCGACTAAATGACTAGTCGCCGACTTGAACCGACCGACTAGTCTGATTTTGACCGACTTTGACCGACTAGGCGGTCTGACCGACTAATCCACCGACTAGGCCCTAATCAGTGTGGATTGCCACCGACTAGCGACTAGTCGCCGACTAGTCGTGGTAGTCGGCCGACTAGGTGAACACTGGGCATATCCCATCTCAAATTACTTTTTTTCGAGTGGTACCTGTACCCGACTATCGAGATGTACAGCTGGCGGCTCTTTCCAGAGCAAACCCTCAATACCCTAATCCCAATTCAAGAATTTGCTTTAGGAAAGCTTGGGCGAGTATCCTAGTCCTAATAAAAATAGTGACGGGCTGTCGGCCTTCAACGAGGCATACCTTACACCAAGTCATGTTAAGTTGAGTGGTACCTATACTCATCTGTCGTGATGTATAGCTAGTAGCTTGCTTAAGAGTACCAAACCTCTGGCTAAATTTTGCCGAGTGCTATCTGCACCCGTCTGTCACGGTGTACAGCTGGTGGCTCTTGTCAGAGCGGACCCTCGGAACCCTAATCCCAATCTCAAGAGTTGGTTTCAAGCTAACCTGGGCAAATATTATGGTCCCATCTGATATGATGGCCAGCTGTCGGCTTATTTAAGCATACCATGCCTAAGGCCATAATTTGTAGTGAGTAATACCTGCTACCATTGGTCATGGCGCATAGCAGGCGGCCCACTTAAGCCATACTACCCCTTTTAAAAGCCTAGGCATTTTTCCCACGCAATGCGAAGGGTTTTGTCTCTTTGTCTGTACCTTGACGGTCTTAGGCCTCTTCAACTGATCGTGCCTGTCTTCAATATATCTTATCAATGTCGAATTCAACATGATCTCGAACTGTTTCGATGAGATAAAACCGAAATGATATATCGCGGTGACGATTCGCCTCCCTGAGTCTATAAAAGTCTGGGGATTTTGCCGTGCTTTTCACCCAAACTCCAAGCCTTTTCATCTTTTTCTTATAAAAACTTTCTTTTGTCCAGCAATGGCGTCTTCATCATGCGCTTCGTCCTCCAGCAATGGACCACTTGACACAGTCAGGTGTTCGCTGGTTATATCCAAATGTTGTCTAGTTATGACTGACTCGATCTCTACCAGCAATATGTCAAAACCTACTTCACGCAATCTTCATCCTCGAGTGGTCTTAGCCCCCAAGTGTCCTTAGCCCCCGAGTGGTCTTCTCACCACCTTCTGGAATTCAGATGAAACTTAGAATATTCAGCCCAGATTTCGGCCCAGGCCCAGATGGTCCGTGAAAATTAGAACTGTTCCCGCTAAAATAAGAAAGCTGAGCCCCCTGGCATTTGAATTCTTGGCCTAAAATAGACTCCTGAGAGTTTCGCCCTCATTCTTGCTTCGCAGCTCCTTATCTTTTTAGCTCCATCACCTTCTTCGCCGTTAGGGTTCTTAGACGACAAGCTTTTTCTCACGCGCCGTGACAGCACATCCCATTGTTGGAGACGCATCGTCGATGCAGTCTAGGTCTTACTCCATCTTCAGCCTCTTCCAATGATGTCTTCCACCTAGGACACCTCTGCCGCCGATTTGTCAATAGAATGGGTGACCTCGGTCACAACGAAGGAGCGATTGGGGGAACCGGTCGAATCCAAGGTGCTCCCAGTGCAGGAATTGATTTGCTAGCACACAACCGTGGGTGAGTCTTCTCCCACTCCTCGAATCGAGGAGGCTATCGTCTTTGAGGCCTCAGTCTTCCTGCTAGTGCGTTTCTGCGCGATCTTTTGAACTTTTACAAAATTGAGTTGGTCAATCTGAATCCCAATTCCATTTTGCAAATTGCCGCCTTTGTTCATCTTTGTGAGGCTTCTCTGAGAATTTGTCCCCATTTCAACCTTTACAATTTCATTTCACAACTAACATTTTCATATTAAACAACAGGAGATGGTGACTGGCCTTGAGCCCGATGCCTTCACCGTGTGGAGGCAAGCACACACTCCTCATGTCCGACCTGACGGCACATAGCCACCCTTGGTGTCAGCTGCTCAAGAGAAGCTTTTAAGTGAATAGTTTTTAACCATTATCTGCCATATTTCAACTGCTTTTGAGCTAATCCACTTCATATCTTATTTATTCACAGGATACATATACTGAAGCTATGAAGGAGAAGCATGGCACTGACTGTGACCCCTTGAACATGGCGGTGGACCCTATGGTCCTATACGACCAGTTCGGTGGGAGGAGTCATGGCAGGCTCGGCTTCATGGACTCCGTGATGGCACACGACTCGTATAGGGGAGAGGTCAGGGCGCGTCGACAGCAAGCCTCCTCCTCCTCCCGTGCCTAGCTAGAAGCCCAGAAGAAGCTGATCAAGGAGTTGCATCTTTAGAGGCAGGAGGATGAGCGACGGTGGTAGACGGAAGAGCGATGGAGGCAGGAGGAGCGAGAGGAGGATAGGAAGCGGTTCGTGGCCCTCCAGCAATAGAACCTCTGGATGTTCCAGTATTTGTAGTAGTATGTAGGATCATATACATTAATTGGTTTTACTTCCATGTTTCAGATGCCAAAATAGAAACCACAGTCATTGCAGGGGGCAGGACCCTCCAGCAAGCCGCACATGCCACCTCCACAGCCGTACGTCTTTACGCAGACACCGAGGGCCCCGACGACACACGCCGTCGCTTCCACCCAGATTGTGCTGCCAGCCACGTTCCCAATATTCCAGTCTGGCCCTACACCAGCGGTTTCACCAAGGGTAAGGCATTTTACCCAGTTAGCACAACATATTCATACAAGTATAAAAATGCACAAACAAGCTGAAAACTGTCTTCCTTTAATCTTTCAGGTGTCCGACTCAGTTGCGCCAAGAGATGCGACGAATGCTCCACATGGTGTTCTTGTTCTCCTGCTTTGATTCATACAACCCTCTAGTGTTAGGTGTACTTCAGATGTTGATATAGATCAAGAGTTGCATGAATTGAAGACACTAAATTTGGTTTTCATGGTATATATGTTACAAGAATTTTTCCTTTTAATTCATTGGACTTTCTCCTTGTGGGTTATGGACATCCACATGAATGTTTTACAACAAAATTGAAATTTTAATTATTATCATTGACGCTATGTGAGAGTAGTACTAATAAAAAGAAATGCGGGCAAAAAAACTCAAATGCATTCAAATGCAGCCCCAATTATCTGATTTAAAAATTCAGCAATTATTTAGTGGAATAAATTTATTTTAGGCATCTAAACAATCACGAGGATCCAAACGCCGCCCCTAACTATGATTCAGTCTACTTCACCCTCTGAACTTGCAATACTGGTTTAAAAACACATTACAAGGTGGTTTCCCCCGATGTTTTGATAACATGCCACATTATCACCTTTTTTCTTTCTCCTTTTCTCAGAAAGGGAAGAAGCAAAGAAAGTTGCTAAATAGAAAATCACCAATAAATATGACCAAAATATCTCAAAACATCACAAATAGCCACAAGACAACACAATAGTTCACATAGTCGAATACGAAGTTTAGAAGACAACACAATCCTTCACATAGCCGAATACGAATTCACAAGACAACACTACTATTGGTTTTGCGAACCGCTGCCGCTTACACTGAGGTCGAGGTCGGGATTAGGATTGAACAAGCCCATGATGAATTGCTCGAGCGAAGACGACCTTTTGCCATTATCGTCACCTCCCTGCAAAGTAATCACCGCCGGGGCAGCCGTTACCGAGTAGGACGCCTGCAATAGTGGAGGAAACTGCATATTTGAGAAACTTTATGTATTTGTATAGTGATTTGAATTTGTTGTGGAAAATTATAGTCATTGCATTACCCCTGCTAAAGGCCTCGGTGTAGGTGGAAACTGGGCCATCGGAAACTAGGGCGGTGGAACAATCGGGGGAGAGGGCTAAACTGTGTGGCCGAGGCCCCTGGCATCTACGTGACTAGCTGAAGGCCCCCGCTGACTGGAACGCCTGTGGATAGGAAATATTAGCATATGAAATTACCAGGATGGACAACCTAGCGAGCTACTCCCTCTATTCCAAAATATAGGGCGTGCATGTTTTTCCAAAAGTCAATGCTTGGAATCATTGACTAATAATTAAGTTAAAAATGTAAATGTTTTAGTATATGCATGTGATATAGTTATGTCCGTATTTAAAAGTGCTTTGATATGATGTTAGTTTTATAGTTGTTAATAACATATTTTAAAAGAAATTAACAGTCAAAGTTATGCTTTGGAGACCGTGCCAAAAATTTATATGCCCTATATTTTGGAACGGAGGGAGTACTTGTTTAGATTTGTGGTAGCATGCAAAGCGGCATGAGCTTTCTATAGGCCCCAGTTTGGTTGTGTGGTTAATATCTATACATGTGATGTACTAGGCTTCATGTTCACGCATATGGCAGCGGAGTTCTTACTGGAGCACAAGACAGTCCCAGAGGTACCATCCCAGGGAAAAGGCAGCACCTCTCTATCTGATCACACACAAAATCCTCGCTAATGTGAATTGTTTTCTTTTTTTTTCAGCAAGGTTTACCCCCTTTTTATACCTAAGAATAATTGCTCTGTTGGTGAAGGAAATTCATTGACAGAAAGTGGTTCGAGTAATTTTGGTGTTCAGTCCATGGAATCTGACAAGAAACAGTTTTATGACTCCAAAGGAAGTAATAGCTTTAATTTCTCTGCTGCCTCTTCTCACTCCATGGAGAGGCATCAAGACTTGCAGAAAGGAATATCACTACTAAAGACAAGTGTTTCCGCCATTACTGTCTACTACTATAACTCATTGGGCTTGGATGTGCCATCCAATCTTGCTACTTTTGAGGCATTTGCAAAGTTGCTCCGCATGTTATCATCATTTAAGGCCGTTCGAGCTGCCATTAAATCGAACGTTGCTTCAAGGTACAACATACACTGTTTTTAGGACGAGAAGTTATATTTATGTGATTTCATATTTTCAGTAATAAAAAAGAATATGTTGACCCCCGCATTCTGCTTGCAGATCAGAAGAGCAAGCACAGCAACTTGACAGATCAATGTGGAACACGAGTTCAGCCATCTCATCGACCAGCAGTTTTATGGACAGCATGCACATCGCTATCACGGTATACAGCTTACTTCCATTTTTTGCTTGCATTGCATCTACTCTATTATACCGTCTCATTAATTTTTAGTGCGCAATAAAGCGTAGCTACAAAATGTGTTTATGTTAGCAGACACGTTATATAAGCGTATCTACAAACATGTATCTACATTTTAAACATGCAATGAAGCGTTGCAATAATATGTGACAACATCAATAGACACGTTATATAATTGTATTTACAAAAGTGTATCAAAATGTGTAGACATGCATCTAGCGTTTCTATAAAATGTCTCTTTATCAACTAGATACGTTTAAAGAATCTGTGTCTAAGAACTCTGACACGGTGCTTACGAAGACGCTCATAACACGCTTTATATAAACGTGCCAACATTGATGTAGATACGAAATAAAACGTGTCTATTGAAAAATAAAACGTACCTATAGGGTAGGTTTTCTTGTAGTGACAAGTCATACAACCTATAAAATTGAATAATTAAAAATCTTCGGCTTTATCTTCCTCTTTCTCTTCCTCTTCCTTTTCTTCCTCCTCTTCGGTTTCTTCTTCCTCTTCATCTTCTGCTTGCTCTTCCTCTTCGTTTTCTTCTACCTCCTCTTCCGGTTGTACTAGCAGATCACCAATATCGATGTGTAGCTCTCCTGATACCTCTCGTTCTTGGAACGTGCAGCTCTCCTGATAACACTCCTCCCAGCTGGCTAGCAACGCGCGACGCGGCGCGGGCTCGCCCGCAGGTCGCGGGTTCGAGCCCCGCTTACGCCCCCTGCGTTAATTATTTTATATTTGTTGATAGCTTATCTTATGCCATTGACACAGATACTGCATGGCCGCCTCGCTGCACCTCACAGAATGGCCCCACATGGGAGATATGTTATTTATCTACCATACGGGACCGCCTTGAGTTAGTTCTGTTTGGCCGTTAGTGTGCCGTGAGGGGAATGCATCTGTGTGGTCGGTTTTAACTATGCCGCCAACATATCCTGTTTTGGCGGGCTCCAAATTTTAATGTTGCCTTGCGCCGAGCGGGGGTTCAGTTGTATCGGCGGCTTATTTTTGGCCGCCGACACTATCTGTCTGTGGTGGTGGTTTTGTTCTGGCCATGGACATTTCTGTGTTGGTAGCTTTTATACCGTCGACACAATTTTACCGGCTATCCACAGAGTTCTCGTTTTCTGTAGTGTAGGACTTCGTAACGTGACCTGAGGGGCGTTTTTGGGCCCGTGCGGGCTGTGCAACCGCACAGGGCCCCCAAAATCAAGGGGCCCCTAAGTTTAATTAAGGTCCATATATACACACACATATAAGAGGTTTTCTTCAACAATGTAATACAGCCCAAGCAATGTAATCAGGCCCAAAACAGCCTGCCCAGCTGCTCCTTTCCTTTGATCCTTCGACTTCGAGGCTTCGACTCGATCAGGACTCGAGAGTCACGACACCGACACGCTCGCGCCTCGGCCTCGCGGTTCTGCCGTTCTGATTCCCGTCCCGATCGGCGATCGGCCGATGCCCGATCCTGTAGCCCGCGAGTCCGCGACCGCGTGACCGCGTCGGCGCCGGCGCGTCGTCTCCCTCATCCCTACGCCCTGCCCCTGCTCACCTGCTGGCTAGTGGCTTCTAGAGAAGATTGAAGATAGATAGGTAAATTCCCATAATCCTATCTAACTATCTAAGACCTATTTTTGTTATTTGTTTTTTGCGTATGTATGTTTAATTGATCCATTGTTTAATTGTTGCAACTAGCAAACCATGTCTTCTTCAAATCGAGTTAGAAAATATGATTCTGGCCATCAAAAGCGTAAAAAGAAACAGAGAATAGAGGAATTAACTCAATCTCAGAAACAGAGTATTTTGCTTTTGCTGTAAAGTATTCATAAATAATTTAATATATATAGCTGCTTTATATTTTGGTGCATTAAGTTAGGCCCCTGTTTTATTGTTTCGCACAGGGCCTCTAAATTCCCCGGGACGCCCCTGGTGACCACTAACCACACACACACACATACATGCGTTCAAAGCTTCACATCTAGTCGAGTCGCCATCTATATATATATATTTCTAGTGTACTATAGCTAGTTTGTCCATTTGTCAGTCTAATCTAGTGTAATAGCATAGCTACATCAGTAGGGCGGTGCCGCGGTGCCTCCCGGTCCAGCTGTTCGTCGTCCGTTTGGTCTTTCCGTCAGCAACATGGGACCATGTATAGTACGCTCCGTACGTTACCAAATGCGAGATTCAAAGGAAAGTTCAACCACCGTGTCTAGCCGCGGGCACTTATACATGCTTATTATAGTTTGTGACTTTATGTTCACGCGCTAATCAAATTTCATCGTTGATCATATTGTGTTATCGTTGATGTCGTTTCCTTATTGGAGGCATCACTTTTCAGACATTTCCCTGCTCTGGGTGAAAACCCTATTGGTTTTGCGACGGCGGCGGGTTCTCCCCGTCGCTACCTTGTTGAAGGCGTCATTGTCACCGTACAGCGCTATGGGTTTCTGTCGGGTCTGCTGCTACAGGAGTCGTTCGTCGCTGTTTGAGTGTTGGTAATGTTCCCCTTCTTCCTCTCTTGTATCTCTCCTTTCTATTCGGTCGTCGGCCTAGGTGACAGCGGTGGGGCTGTATTCCTTCTTTTTTCCTTTGTAGGTGTTTCCGGCGGTGGTCGGAGGTGTGCCTGGCTTTGGTCAGGGTTGCAGCAGAGCGCTGTGATTGTATCCCGTGTTTGTACGGGTTTTTTATTTAGTTTTCTCCTACTTATCAATGAAATAGAATGGTAGTTTTCCTGCCCCCTTTTTAAGAAAATCTAGAGCTGTCACAAGTACATGTTCCTCCATGTGTGTCCCCTTAATTACCACATATGTAACATGTTCTTCCGTGTTTGCACGGGTTTTTTATTTTGTTTTCTCCTACTTATCAATGAAATAGAACGGTAGTTTTCCTGCCCCCTTTAAAAAAAAAAGAAAATCTAGAGCTGTCACAAGTACATGTTCCTCCATGTGTCTCCCCTTAATTACCACATATGTAACATGTTCCTCCATGTGTCTCCCCTTAATTTACCACATATGTATTTCAAGCACATCATCCAAAAAAAAGGGCAGGTACAAAATCATCCAACGGTATAAGGGCAAGTACACGGAGAAACTTGTACTCATGGAATGTAATAGGCTTGTCCTTTATATAATGGGGATTGAAATATTTTCTGAGGAAGTCGTGCATTTTAAATTGGACCTATAAAATAAATTTTGAAAATATGCTTCCATATATGCATCATACTAGGCACTAAAGACATGTCGAATGAGTCTGAACTTAGGACATTTGAATACTGTAACAAATAAATAGTAGAGAGAGAAATGTGGAGTAATAAATTAGCTAAACTAATAAACTGGTTGAGCTAAACTTTTAAGCTATACTTCAAGAGGTTTTTTAATATGCTTTCGAAAGCGCGTCCGCTTGATTTATATTATTTTTAAGATCTTTTCGAAATGGCTACGACCTTGTTTGTTTCAGCTTAAAGTTAAGTTAAAATTACTGTAGCAAATTATGTTATTTTAAGATAGCCTACATGTTGTAATAATTTGAAATGATTTTTTCATTTCTTTTATTAGTGGTAATAATTTGAAATGATTTTTTTCATTTCTTTTATTAGTGTAAAACTATTTTGAAATTATGTTTTTATAATTATTAGACCAGTTTTTTAGGATCCTTAATTTTTTTTCTTTTTGCTACAGTAAAACTCAATTTTACTCAACACTGAAACAAACAAGACCTACATAATAGAAAAATTTAGACTTCAAAAGGCAAATCATTAACCTTTCAATTGGCCTAAGCTTAATCGGTTAGTCTAATCCTAAAGGTCCTTCTTTTGATCTTAATCTTAAATTAAAAATGAAAATCTACTACTGAAAAATTGTTATTTTTTACAAGACAAATGAAGTAGCACTTTGTAACTATTTTTTGTAAGATTTTAAGTGGTTTTCCTCGATGCTTCCAAAACCATTTTTTTGAACTCTTCAAACACGCTATCCAGGGTATATGACCTTTTCATATTAAAATTTAGTGCTAAATTCAACAACAAAAAAAAAAGCAGCTGCTGACATGTATATGGTGTAAATTTCTTCTTTAGCGTTGCCACCATTTTGAAGAAAATGCAGGGAGCACAGCTCAGTCTAGACCCGCACTCAAATCAACAGAAGAGGCTACCAGTATCAGTAACTAGAGTCAATCCGTGTGAAATCGTGGAAACATGCGGAAACAATTTGGTGCCAGTGCGAGATCGAAAGGGAGGGCGCGCACTTATTGAGACCAAAGAATGTCTGTCGATCCGCGCGATACTCTGCTCCTTGCGATTAAAGACGACCGCACAATCAACAAATTGCGATCGTTACATAGCTGCTCCACGAAAAATAGAGTGGTTATAATAAATTGCGATCGTTATAAAATGGATTCTGAATGGCCATGGGTGCCAACCAGCACGATTTAGATAACGAAAGTACCAAAAAGAAATAATCGCTGTCCTCGTACGGTGTACAATTCTCTTTATCTTTATTAAATGGCAGAAATATAATCATATATTTAGTGTGTTTAATAAATAAAAAATTGTATTAGTAATTAATGGTTAAATCTGTATCTAGGAGTTTGTTTTGACATGTAGATCGATAATTATTCGTGATCGGAGTTATATAATTTCTTTTGTACTTTTGCCTTCTAGAAATATGGATTGGTTGGGGCATGCATCGACAAGGACAGGGAATGAATTCAGTGGTGCCTCGGGCCTTTGATGGCCGCATCTCAATCAGCCGGCCAGAGCCAACCATCGTTGACGATCCTGATTCTCCGAGATCATGGAGCCCGAGCCGTTTCTCTTTGGCAAGGAAGCATCTGCCGACCTCGCCACACACGTGCCCAACTGCGAGCACCTTTTCCTTGCATGCGCGCGGTCAACAATGATGTGTTCAAAACTTTGGTCTAGGACCTATTTGGTTCGCAGTTTTGTTTACTTCGATTCACTTGAGCCTAAATTTGTTTTTTACATACTATTCAGTGTAATATTTTGTAATAATTTTTCAAAACTTTGTAAAACTTTGCTTAAGGCGAGCGCCACGCTTGGCGCTCGCGCCAGTCCAGCCTGGTCCATTGGATCGATCGGCACAGCGCAGATCCGACGGTCCTCCGTGCGCGCGTAGCCAGCGACTAGTTAGCGACTAGTTAGCGTGCGTTTGATTAAATTTCTAATTAAACTTCTGATTTTTGTACACGAACCAAAGAGGGCCTTAATAAGTTGGGTCGTGTAATAAAAAAACCACGAGCCAAAGAGGGCCTTAATTAATTGGGCCGTGTAATAATTTGGCAGTAATATTGTTTGGATGTGTGTATCTCTTATGTAGAAGCATGATTTTATACATTATATAAAAAATAGTAGTTTCGGATATATAGTTTCAACTTTCATGCTGTTTGGTGTAGTTTTATCGGATGGTTTTATACGGTTTTATTAGGTGTGGTTGGGGTAAAGACTTAAATGTCCCCACCGCCTCAACTAAAGCAGGGCTACAAAAAGCATTACAGGGGACCCGGTTGTTATGGTCTGCATACGTATCCTCCTGCCACGCGATATGATTCCTAGCGCATGCTGGCGTCCCGTACTCATTGTCCCCTGGCCTTCTTGGCATCCACGAAAGCTTCCCTCCGATGCATCTTAGCCCTAGAGGATACAACCTTCTCACGTACTCCGACGAGGTGCTTCCCTCGCACTGCCTTCCCTCTTCGGTATGCCTCTGCCTCACCTTCAGGAGGTGAGGCTTCCTTCAAGTTGACACCCCCTTTGATCCACCTTTGCCTCGCCATCAAGAGGCGAGGCTTCCTTCGGGTTGCCACCTCCTCTGGTCCACCTTTGCCTCACCTCCAAAGGCGAAGCTTCCTTCAGGTTAGCACCTCCTCTGATCCGTTGCCCCAACATTGGTTCGTCTTTCTTAGTCATAGCGGGTGGGTGTTCCTCTGCTACAATAGTGGATTTTTTAGAAGCTGTTAGTAAGCACCGAAGACCATATGTCATCTCGATACATTTCCATCAAGTATTTTACTTTTTTTCTATGTTTTTGGCTCCTCTAACAAACTACACCTTAATTCCAATGTTCTGCATCACATGTAACAAGAAAATTTTGCTTATTAGTACATAAAGTATTGTGTTGTTAAAAACATTGTTATGCAACTCTTCGCTGTATATACTACTCTGGCCACCTATATATACTGCACGCATAACATTTGATAATCACTTGTATACACATTTATTGACATATCTAACTACAACCACATAGTAAATTTGTGTGTATAACACAAACATTATATCATCCACGAACATAATAAAAAAATTTATTTCTCTTTCCCACGTGGTTAATTTTGGAAAACTCATGTGTTTATTGATAAAATATTAAATCTTGCATAAAGCTTTTTCACAAAAAAAATCCCTCATGGGAAAAGCATTTATAAATCTACATATTAATATTAATAGTGTTTATAAGTGCATTTGATTAGCCAGCGTTGAGGGCCAAGCAATGACGATAACCACATGGATATCGTCAAACCTTAATGAAAAAGGTGAGTATGGGCACGAGCGAAGCTCGAACCCACGATACGATGGTTCAGCCTGCACTCAACGCCGCACACTGCTAGACATGTGGGAGATGCATGCACGTGTATCAGATGTGGGCGTACCTTCACAGTACCACATAGGGCTTCTCGGTTGCTCGGACCGGCAATGTTAGAACATCTCCAACCGAGTCCCTTCGTGGGCAGAATCCCTTCATGAATAAATTCTAATACTCCAACAGAATCTCGTCGTGGTTCTCGTCAGAAGAAATTTCTTTCTACATTCTCTTTAGAACGAGATTCTCTCTCCGTTTTCTGCATAAATTTCTTCGAAGGGATGCTGTTGGAGATGATAGGAAATGAAGGGAACGAATGTGGAGAAAAAAATGGAGAAGGGAATGAAATGAAGGGAATATGGTTGGAGATGGTCTTAGTAGCGCCGGAGCTAGTGCCACATCAGGCCCATCGTATGGTTGATGCTACCACATGATCGTTTACCATTTTATGAAAGTGTCGACTGGTGAATAACTGGGGGGTCACCGCCGGCAATGAATTTGTACGAGGGGACGCTAATCAATAACTAAGTCAAATGGTAACACAAGACAAGGGTTTATACAGGTTCATGCCCTCAACGGAGGAGGTAACACCCTACTTCCTGTGTTCTGGGATTATATGGTGGATCAAGATGCGGGATGCAAAATCATGCCGTGCGCTATGGATGATTCTATGTCTTATGCCGATGGCTTCTACCCCCTTCCCTTATATAGCATGGGAGGGGATAGAGTTACAGGATTGTGCGTGGTACATGGTAACCAATTCTGTTATGCATTACATGTCATGCATGAGCTAATCTGCTAATTACATGGAGATAGATTATATCCTCGGGAACTTGCTTGGAACTCAAGGCGCGCATACCCCGAGTGGTCTTTATCCTCAACCGGCCGACCTGGATCGCCCCCTATCTGCTCCTTTATGGGCCTTCTAGAGGATACCCAGGGCCCATATAGTCTACAGTAGCCCCCGAGTGCTTACGATCGAGTCAGATGCTTGGCCGACTGGTTTCGCCCATATCTCCTGTAATCTGAAAAGAGATTGTAAAGAACTTAAGAAATCTTAAGTTTTTGTGCTGAAACAACGCCTGGATTGGCAATACCAAGCTCCAGCTTACTTGGCCCATTGGGCACATCGTCTCAACAGGTGGATTCGGCTACTGGACACCCACTCTTGCAATGCAAAAGCAGCAACTGGCCCGTCATGGGGCGTGCCTTAAGCCACGCCATTACGACTTCTGTGTTGCAGCATGCCGTAATCTTAGCGTTGCAAAGGATATCAGCTTCAGGCGCCCGGCCTTAACTTGTAAGAACCAGCACTCGACCCAGCATGGGACGCACCTTTTAGTCGGGCGGTACCTGTCCCTACCAGGGAAGGGATCAGCATAGGCCCCTCGGGGCGTACCAATTGGACGCAATTTTGCCGAGAGGTATTTGTACCCTGTTAGCGGTGGACAACTGACGACCTTATAAAGGCATACCTCAAGAAATTGAATCCAGATTTCACCAACACCCAACCTTGAGCGTGCAAAGTTGGCTAGTGACCCAACATGGGGTATGCCGTGAAACATTTTTGATTTTAGCACTGCGGTGATATGCCCTCTAGGGTGCACCGAGGCCGAATTAGGCTCGATTTTAACACATTGCCACCGTCAGCGGCGTGTTAAGAAAGCCTGTTAAGGGGGTTGCCCTTTGCAGTTTTAGCCCAAGCCCAATTTGGGGGAGGCGAAGCGTTTTCGTGCCTTTTTCTCACGCAGCCGGAGCGGTATGCATTTTCGTCGGAAACCGTAATCGTATCCACTTCCATCCCATCGCCATGATGGTTTTACTGTGTTTGAAACGGATTATAAGGTCCGACCCTTGAACTTCCTCTGTGTATAAAAGAAATCCTAGGGGCGGAGTACTACTTCACCACCAGCTTTCGAGTTTTTGAGTCTTCGGCGAAACTCAGAAATCTTCAGCTCCTCCTTTTTCCAAGAGCGATGGCGAACATCATTGAGCTGATAGAGATGTGGATCGCCGAGGCCCGCGCGAATGATGAGGCAGAAGCAGCCGCCAAAGCCACCGCCAAAGCTTTCGAAGATGAGCTCTGGCAAGATTTTGCCCTGATGAAGGCGGAGATCCGCGTGGAAGAATCCATCAGGGTTCTAATCCGCGGATTCCCGCAACTCCACAAAGTGCGCTTCCCCCTCAAGGACGCACTGGTCGCAGCCCTCCTCGCCGACGGGGGACATTGATGTCCTCCCACCGGGGGGGTTTCTTCTTTTGCTCCTCCGCGAGCCAGCGACGAGCCCTAGCTTGGTGTGCTGCGCCGTGGAGAAATGTAATTAGGCCTAAGTGCCTCTTAGTGAAGATCTTTTGGAAATCTTTGAGTCTTTGTCTTTACTCCATTCTTGAATCCGCAACATTACTTATCCTTGACTTGATCTCGAATCCGCAGCATCGCTTCATCCGAGAAGTTAAGAGCCGCCCGCTCCTAGATCGGCAGTCGGCACTTAATGCTGGCCTCTCGGGAGGAACCACTCGGGCAGCCAAGTGATTTAGCCAAACCCTCCTCAAAAAGGGGCCGCATCTAGCGCTAGACTAAGGCCCGGCCCAGAATGCGAAGCACTGCCCGTTGCGACAAGTTAGGAACAGGAGAACGAAATTAGTTCACCTTACTTACTTTTCGCGCCAGTCTGTTAGCTTCTTCAGCAAACTCCGCCGCTAGGCTTCGTCTCCATCTCCACCTCCGCCGCCACCCGTCTCCGATCGCAATGGCTCCACCATCCCCTGCCGCCCCTAAGGCTGCCAAGAGCGGGAAGGAGTGGATGAAGTCCATCACGACCGAACGGAGGCTACAGAAGCTGGTCTCCCTTGGCGTGCTCCCCTCCAAAGGTTTTGTGTCTTGGCGCGCCACAGCCAGCGAATCCTCCCCCACCCCTCGCTCCGACGAGGTAGTGGTCTTCGAATCCTTCTTTCTCTGTGGCTTTGGCCTCCCTTGCTCGCCTTTCTTTCGGGGATTACTGCATTTTTACGGGATCAAGGTTTCGCACTTGAACCCCAATTCCATCTTCCAAATTGCGATTTTCGCCCATGTCTGTGAGGCCTATTTGGGGATTGCTCCTCATTTCGACCTTTTCAGATTTGTTTTCCTTCTCAAGCCTTTTTCCAACAAGAACTCCCCCAAAGCCGGCGGCGGCGTGGTATTTCAATTGCGGGAAGGGGCCCGAAAACATTATCTTGATCTTCCTTTAAGAACCTCCAACAAGGGCTGGCACTCGGAGTGGTTCTACTGTGCCAATTCTCCTCCGGTCCTCTTTTCCTTCTCCGGCGAGTGCCCCACAGTCCATCCCTCCTATTAATCCCGGAACTAATCGGCTGATATACTGGTTCTGGAGCCGGAATTATAGCCTGATTACCCGATAGCATCTGAATCGGAGTTGGATTGATAGCCACCGGGGGACTCGACTGGGAAGTCCCTGCGTGTGATGCCCCTGGCTGAGTATACTGATTCCCCAGATTCATCCCTTGAGGAAAATTCCGATTCACCTGATGGGCTTGCCCAGTCATAATGCTATGTAGTGCGGCACTTGTTCCCTCCTGGACGATGCGCCCTAAGACCGATGACTGATCCAGCATCGATCGATAGACCGAATTGTTAATTTGGTCTCTTATTATTTCAGAGTAATCTCCGGTCAGCAGTGGATCTCCAATTGAGGTCTTGGTAACCTGGCCGCTACGGGTTTTCCGATAGTCAGTTAACATTCTCCTTTTGTTCTCCTCGTGGATCTCCGCGAGCCTATCTTCTATCTCTTTTTTCTGATCTGGGCTCAGTTCATCAAACGTCACCGCCTCAGCGGCGTGCTTGAGCGCTTCTAATGCCGCCTCAGTGTCGGTACGCGTCATCGCATCGGATTTGATTGTTGGGGTCCCACCGGGCGTGCCAAAAAGTATGTTGACATAAAAACGAGGGCTTTTGTGAACACACGTGCAGAACCGTCGATTCAATGATCGCGTCGCAACTCAAACCAAGCGTGCCAATTGATTTGACCTGTAAATCAATAAGGGAAAAATCATCAATAATATAAGCCTAATCGGCTTTTAAATAGCCAGATCAGGTCATCTGTAATCGGTTTTCACATTCTAACATGGTTTGTATACATGAGATCAAATTGATACAGCCATGCACACGGGTTACAAGGAGAGAATCGATTATCCCATCGAGATAGCTCTACCTGCGAGTTGAAGCCTTTCGACGATGTCGATCGGATTCGAAAAAGGGTTTTGTGTATTGAGTCTTGTCTGTTTTTCTACGAGGCTTAAGGTCCTATTTATACTATTACAATACCGATACCGATACGACCTATTTTTTCGGATTCAACCTGAAATTCCGATTTTACCCTTCATTATCACATCCGATTTTCCTGCCAAATTTGGGTGTCAACAACATGTGCTTGCATCTGCTGGCGATGTTTTCTATCTAAGAATGTTACTGATGGTTGTTTGTGGGGCAACGTGTTATGAAGACATCAGGACGTACCATGGTGTTATGTATGATTCGTTCCGGGAAGCTTGCAAGGCTAGTGGCCTTATTGGAGATGACATGGAGTGGACAGCTTTGTTTGATGAAGCCGTCGTGTGGGCCACAGCCCGCCAACTGCGGGCTCTCTTAATGACTGTTATTTTATACTGCCAGGTTGGCAATGTCCGAGGTCACTATGATAGGTATTGGACATATATGGCAGATGACATCGTCTACGTCATGAGGCGTGCTATTGGTCTTAGGGAATACTCAGTGCCCGAAGATGTCATACACATCAGATTGTTGGAGCAGCTTGATGCCATGTTTTGTGCTAATGGATTGATTATGTCAGCATATGGCCTTCATCCTCCACACGGTAGTGCTTCTTCATCTCCTCTCAACAGGCTTATACTTGAAGAGCTATCGCATGTTAATGCTGGTTTAGCTGCAGAGTCGAATGCTATGGTTGCTTGCCTAAATGTTGATCAGCGTTTTATCTATGATACTGTTTTGTCGAAATTGGAAGTAGGAGAGCAATGTCTTTACTTTATTTCCGGCCATGGAGGAACTGGCAAAACTTTTCTATGGAGGACAATGTTGGCTACATTACGGTCTCGAGGAAGCCTGGTGCTGCCAGTTGCGTCTTCTGCTATGGCTGCCCTGTTATTGCTGGGAGGCAGGACAGCTCATTCTAGGTTCCGCATACCTGTTGATGTGCACGCAACATGCCCCCGCTCTGTTGGTCGAGGTTCTTTAATTGCGGAGCTCCTGTGTAAAGCTGCTCTGATTTTGTGGGACGAGGCTTCTATGGCCCATAGACACTGTGTAGAGGCCGTTGATAGATGTTTACGGGACATCCTATCTGCTTCTGATCCTTCAGCTCGATCTAAGCCTTTTGGAGGGAAATCTGTGCTTTTTGGCGGGGACTTTAGACAAGTTTTGCCTGTTGTGCCTGGTGGAACCCGTGCACACATTGTTGATGCTTCATTGATCAGGTCCTACCTATGGACATCTATCCGGGTTATGCAACTCACCATAAATATGCGCCTTTTTGATTCTGCTATGCCCTCATCTACCAGAGATGATATCCAGCATTTCGGTAAATGGTTGCTTGATGTTGGAGAAAATCGTTTGCCCTCTGTCCGTTCTGCAGACTCAGATGGTGCTGCATGGGTTTCAATTCCAGACGACCTTCTGATTATGCCTAAAACCGATAATCTGGGAGCTATCACAAGTGCTATATATTATGAATTTGACTCGCGATACAAGGATCCGACTTAACTGGCTGAGCGAGCTATAGTTTATCCTACAAACAGTGTGGTTGATGACATCAATTATGCTATGCTAGGTAAAGTGCCGACCGATGAGAGAGAATACTTAAGCTTTGATAGTATCTGTCATACAAATGAACAACCCAAAGATATTGATCTTATATATCCCAAGAGTTTCTTAATGCAATTGTTTTGAATGGCTTTCCAGCACATAGATTGTGCCTCAAGGTCGGTGCTCTAGTTTTTTTGCTCCGAAATCTAAATCAGTCATTAGGTCTTTGCAGTGGTACCAGGCTGATAGTGTCAAGGCTTGGTGATCATGTGATCGAAGCAACAATTCTCACAGGGACCAATATAGGCGACGCTGTTTGCATACCGCGGATAGTCCTGAATGGATCAAGTTCTAAGTGGCCTTCATATTGCAGCGCCGCCAGTTTCCCCTGCGTTTGTGCTATGCTATGAGCATTAACAAATGCCAAGGACAAACTCTCAACTTTGTAGGTGTTTACCTTAAGACACCTGTTTTCTCTCATGGTCAGCTATACGTTGCTTTCTCTAGAGTGAGCTCGCGTCGAGGTCTTAAAATACTGTTGGAAGACGAGGAAGGTAAACCGTGCCGTATAGTTAAAAATATTGTGTATGACGAGGTTCTGCCTTTTGCTTAGCCGGTCCTCTGTGTATTCATCCTGTGCCTACAATATCTGGCTGCTACGAAATTATGGTCCGCTATGTATGACGAGCTTCTTCCTTTTGTTTTGTGATGAATTCTCTATGTATTCATAATGTGCGTACAGCATCTGCGTGCTATGTTTTATCCTGCGTGCGTGAGTGTGCTCCATTGCGTATGTTTTAATGTATTAATACAATATATTTCCAGCTGTTGCCAATGCTCCCAGTTAATCCCCTCTATGTGTGTCCTTGCAGTACGCTGTGAGCTGCTCCCCTGCCCACCGGTACGGGTTACATGGTGCTTTCTTCCCTTACAATGCCTATACTGTTGCGCTTTTTATATCCTTTTGGCCAGGCATACGGCCGCCTGTTTCTACATAACGGGTAATTTATTTGTTTCTGCATGACGACGGATTTATGTATGCATTCATCAAAGTTTTCCCTGCCAGCTGTTCCATGATAGATTAGTCGTTGTCCTACATTTGGTAAGCTTCCTTTCATTTTTTATGTTCGATTTACCACGTTGTCGGCCCTGATATACACCTAGGTAGTTTATCGGTGTGCTTAATTTCTTTATGCAGCTACTGCCATGGGTATATAGCACCATTGTGCTGGTCTCTACGATGGGCTGGCTCGGATTTATTTTGTTCAGTATGGGCCTGATGCCTGCGTTTTTCAGCTCCAATCGAACTGCATGTTCGCAGCTCTTCGTTCATTACTACCACCAGATTTACTTCGTTCTGCAAGTTCTTCCGGCTCTGCGTTAAGTCTAACTGTGTTTTCTTAATGGTCCTGGCCATATATTTCCCCGCTCCTCTCTTGCGTCTTTCGGGGGTCGGTCAGTTTATTTTCTCCTCGCTTATGGTAGCCATGCGCATGTTTATTCTTTTGTGCCTTCATGCCGGTCGCTCCATCGTCTTTTGTTACTATGCCCAGCCACACAGGTCTCCACCGATTATGCATATTGTGTCATTATTATTATACACCAGCATAGTTTGTTCTGTATTTATGTTGGTCTTTTCTTTTATACATAGTGTGTGACTGCATCGGTTTGTTCAGTACTGATTAGGCAAATTCGTGCCCTTTTGGTTTTGCTTTTCGTTTCATCCGTGAAGAAACCAGCATGATTCGACGCTTCGCCTGAAACAAAGACGCGCCTTGCGTATGTGCCGTCGCTGCCTGTGACCACGGATAAATTACCTGTTACCCTTAAAATATTTCGGAGATTTATGAAGCTATTATGGCAACATTTTGGCGCCAGCCTATTTTTCCACCGTATACTGCATGGATCCCACGCGGCGTTCCTGCTCGGTGCCACCGACACGTGTTGTCAAACGTGTCAACCATCTGCTGTGTTAAGCGGGCATCTACCTGTTCCCACAGTAAACCAAGCTGCCGTTTACGCTTGCGCTTGCAGGAGAGAGATCCATATATAAGTGGTCATATTGCCACTTATATCCCTCGGACAGCTCAACTTGGACTGTCCACGCTGATTGTTACGCCCGTCCTACGGTGCAGCCCTCAATTTCCTCCGACGCAGTACGATGCTTTCGGTGGCGTTGTTTCTCCTGTTTTATAGCACGAACTTTCGCTGGCGCTGTTTCCCCTGTTTTTAAGCGTGCTATTTTCTCATTTCTGCCTTATCTTGCAACGGAAGGATGTTGCCCTGTAGTGTTCTCCTTTCGGTGTCTGCCTTGCCCTTATGCTGTTCGGATATTTGTCTCTTACGTGTCTCTTACGCTCTTTGTCCTGCTCTATGTTATTGATGCAGATGAACTATACCCTGCTCAAGGATGTCACGCCGCACCTACACACATGGCGTGTGCGCGTCAGGCTGGTGCTTTTCACCACATTTCCCATTGCTGATGTCTCTCCGAACAACCAACCCTTAGATATGGTGATGGTGGATGAGCAGGTCTGTCAATTTCTCTTTTTCTGTCCCTGTCTTTTTTGTTGCTTGCTTAATTTTCTCTTATTCTTCCGTGCCTCCAGGGAGGATCCATGCACGCACAGATTTCATTTGAATGCAGGAGTAGCCTAGGGGAAGCCCTGGCAGAGGGACAAATTTGCTACGGCTACCGTTTTCAAGTCGCCGACGCAAAGACCACATATAAACCAGTTGCTTCGCCGCTTATGGCCAGATTCACTAGGTTTACCACTGTGATGCTCATCATTCCGCCGCCTCAGGATTTTCCGCTTCACTAGGATTTTGCATATTCAGATGCTTACCACACGTTTCGTTAGAAGTAATTCATTTTGTTGCCATAAGAATTAAGCATCTAAATATGCAACAAACAATATGCAGAATGCACAAACTAACGAAACGTGTAGCAAACAAACCTGATAGAAAAGTGAAATTGTCCTTGTTCGATGAGAGGCGCTCAAAGGGATGGAGCGTCCACGCATGAGCGCACTCGCCATGTGTGTAGATGTGGCGTGACATCCTTGAGCAAGGTATAGTTCATCTGCATCAATAACATAGAGCGGGACAAAGAGCATAATAGACGCGTAAGACACAAATATCCCAATAGCATAAGGGCAAGGTAGACACCGAAAGGAGAACACGATATGGCAACATCCTTCCGTTGCAAGATTAAGGCAGAAATGAGAAAATAGCACGCATAAAACAAGGGAAACAGCGCCAACGAAAGTTCGTGCTATAAAACAGGAGAAACAGCGCCACCGAAAGTATCGTACTACATCGGAGGAAATTGAGGGCTGTAATTGAGCGACTAATATTGATAAGATTTGGCCCAAAAAAATAGTCTTTAAAATGTTGACAAAAGGATATGCTCAAGTAGAAGTGTATATATGCGCGGTGCGCACCCTCATGGCGTACGTCCATCGGCCATCCAATCCGCGAAGGCAAGATCAACCCGCTGGTACGTTCTATTTCTCAGCTCTCATATCATTCATTAATTCTTCCATATCTGATAATGTCAGGAGCTTATGCACAAAAAACCCAAGCACCAGACGTAGAAAATACTCCAGCTGCAGCTGATAATGTCGATGCCATGCCAAATCCCAAATGTGTCTACTGATCTTTAATTTCGTCTGAAATTGTGCCGCAGCGTCTGTTGTTTGCGAGGAAATTAAAACAATGATGTCCCGATCGAGTTTTCCATACGTCGATCGGTAATCAATTGTTGAACCGACAGACCATCAGTCCGCTATGAAGCATTTCCAGTGGATGGCGATTACAAGGCCTTGTTGAGAAACCGCACATGGCGTTTAATTTCCTCCCTCCACAAGCCTTGATGCCGAATGGGTATGTATGCAAATCATCAATCAATCTATTAAATGTACAAGAGCGGGTTTACGTCCCCCCTGCAGCCACGTGGCGGGCCTCCCCGCCCGGCCTCGCGACGGCCGTCCGATCGCGCCAGCCTAGCAGATCCGGCCATCCGTTCCGTTTATACGTATAAAACGTTTTTTTCCCGCATCTGTCAGGCATGCGGGCGATTTGCCCGGTTGGTTTGCTCAGCCTGTTCGTTGCCTAGCCCGCCCGGGTTGGAGTCCCGCGTCCCCCCTTTTTTTCTCCGCTTTTTCCCCTGCCGCGCTGGGCTTCACGCTGCGTTCTGGCCCATGCGGGCCGTTGTGACCGGTTGTTGCGCGCCGTTTGCATGGCCCCCTGGTATCGTCCTGTTGTTTGTTTGGGTTGTAGGCCGGCCCATTTGTTCTGATGGGCGCACGTGTTTTATCAATGCGCTTTGCAGTGCTTTGCTGATGCGGGCCTGTTTCGCTTGGTGATTTGGTTCCTCGCATCGCGTTTTCCGCCTTATTCTGGTTGCGTTTGCTACTGCCATCTGTGATCTGTCCTGTCATGCCTGCGTGTCCTCCCGGCCATTTTTTTGTTCACCATTTTCTTTCGTGTCATGCTTCTTACTCTTTTCGGTGCCTGTCATTTCGATCGGTTTTTCCCCCTGCACAGACGTTTTTGTTTGTTTTCCCTCCTTTCGTTAGGACCCGTCGTCGACTGGATTGGTTGGCGTCGGCAGGTGTGCGCGGCTAATCGTGCGAAGAATGGCGGCGTATGGGCCATTCTACTGTGCACGCATGGGAATGGCGAAGATTAGCGAAGAATTAGACGCATGCCCATTCTACTGTGCACGCGTGCCATTCGACGATGCCAGATTCTTCTATCGCCCATTCTACTGTGCACGCGACTGTTGGCTGCTGCATTCCTCCGCCACAAAATGTGCCTTCGGCTCGCCGTTTGGGTCGTCCCGCTGCGTTCCGGTTGATGCCATGTGTGCTCTCATCGGTCGGTTCATGCTACCTCTGCTGTTTTCCCCTTTTACGTGTTCTCTGCTCTTAGGCCCTGTTCTTTTGAGCGTATCGTATCGTTGCGTATTACTATAGCAAATTTTATTATTTTTATATAGCCCATATGTTGTGATAATTCGTAACGATTTTTTCGTGGCTTTTAGTAGTCCTTCCAAAGATTCTAAAACTATTTTTTAATTTTTTTAAAAAAATCTTTAGACCTCTTTTCGAGGGCTCTCAAATTTGCTACAGTATTACGCCAACGCAACGATACGCTGAAAAGAACAGGGCCTAATTACGTATCATTCCTTGTTTAGCTGCGCTGCCTCGGGATAATACTGCTGCTCCGGTTTTGCCTTTGCCTAGATCCTACTGCAGTGCTTTGAAAGGTTAGTTTCCTGGTATCCCTCATTTTGTTTTGCTTACGTTTGGTTTGTTGTTATTCTTATTTTTATGTTTAGCCGTATTTTCCTGTACAACGTTATCCATACATGTCGTGTTATGGCCCTCCTTCGGAGCAGTGCCGTTACTGCAGTGCTGTGTTTTGGCGGAGGGAGGCTGTCCGAGCTTCACAGCTTGCTCCTTCGTCGCATCTCCGTTGCAATGGCTGCTACCGTGGAGGTGGGGTGCGCCTCTCGCATCGTCGTCCATATCCTTCGCCTCTATGCGACCTAATCGGTTTTGGCAGTGGTACTTTGGCCGCTCATTTTATGGAGCGGAGCAGAATGTACAATTCTGTGTTCGCTTTTGTTTCTATGAGGTCCACGTTGATCGGTCTATAAACATTGGGCGAGGCCCGTGCATCTTTCGTATAAATGGTGTGGTTCATCACCGGTTTGGTTCTCTATTGCCACTGCCTTCTCGCAGACCACAGTTTGCTCAACTGTATATATATGATACTGCTAATGAGGTTACTAACAGAATGAGTGTCGTACGCTCTCGGCGCTCGGAGGTTCCTGCGATGCGCCGGTTGGTGGGCATGCGGATGCTCTCGATAACTCTCAGCTTTTGCGTTTAGATGGCCAAATTGTTGCAAGCCTTTATTGCGATGTTGGATGGTCATAATCCTATTGTGCAAACCTTCAGGCTTGCTCGAGATAGATTGCTTGCTTTTAATGTTCCTGAACTATCTATTCGGCTGAGTGGTGGTCCTATTGCTGCTAATCGCGCTTATTCTTTGCCTGTTGAATCTGAGTTGGCTGGTCTTATTGTGGTCGATATGACTCCAGACAACGCGCAGTTTGATATGGTTGCTCAGTCCCGTTCTGGCTAGTTTAAACATATCCCTCCCACACATCCGTTGTTGATGGCTTTGCAATATCCTTTGTTGTTTCCATATGGAGAACGAGGATGGCATACAAGCATGCGTATGCGTGACACAGAAAATAATCGTGTTCGCTCGAGGGCCGGTGTTACTATGATGGATTACTATCGTTATGAGTCTCATTACCGCCCTGATGATCGTAATCCTATGACTTGCTGCGGCAGGTTGTCTGAGCAATATGCAGTTAATGCTTTTTCATGTGTTGAGGCCAACCGGTTATCCTATTTTTATTCCAATCAGGACCAGCTAAGGTCGAAGACATACCAAGGGATAGCTGATGCAATCAGCAGAGGTAGTGCTTCAGGCAGGGATACGGGGGTTAAAGTTGTTTTACCTTCTTCCTTCACTGGAGGAAAGCGATATATGAATGAGAATTACTTTGATGCAATAGCAATATGCCGGGTATATGGGCCACCTCAGATTTTCATCACTTTCACTTGCAGCACAAAATGGCCTGAAATTCGTGAAGCTATATCATGTGTGCCAGGCCAAAGATATACAGACAGGCCTGATATGGTTGTACGAGTTTATGAATTCGTTCGTGACGTTAAGGATGGCAGGTTAGAAATTAATCATCCTCTATATATTTTTTTAATCCGTTTATTGTTTGCGTTTATGTTTTTGTTTCCGACCTTTTCGCGTCCGCTCTACTCGCCATACAAATAGACCCAGCAATATTGTGTTTGTGGTATGCGATCTTTGCCCATTAATTGGCCCATTAACCCTCCCTTCCTATTGTCGGGCCTTCAGCGTAATGCGCAAAGTGAAATATATGCCTGCCCCCATCCCAGTGCACCTGTAAAGAACCTCTTCACCCGGCCTTGGCCGCGCCATCGCCGCCGCCTGCTCGCTCGCCGTCTGCTCCCTGGATCGTTGCCCTGTTGTAACCCTCGATCAGTCGCTCAGAATCGTCATGGTGGCGCTCGGGAGGAAGGAGGAAGAACAGAGAGACAGAGGAGAGGAGGAAGACGGGAAATGACTATTCTCTTTTTCGATAACGCCTGACGGCTACAGTACCCGGCTTAAGGGATCGTTCTCTCCCCATTACAAGGCCACGGCCCACACGACACTTCCTCAACACCGCGGCCCAACACGGCCCAGCTCACTGTCTGCACACCTTGCTACTGCTGATCGGTGACACCTGTGCGCGCTGTTTGCCCCGCGTTTGCCCGCATCTGTACTGCCGCCATAGCCTGTGCTCAGATCTTCGGTTTTCTTGCCCGGCTGGCTGTCCATGATGTTGGTCGCCGTCCCCCCGCCGTGGTCGCCCGTCGTCTCTAGGTTTATCCTCCGCCAGGTAAACCAAGAGCCTCATCCCCCGGTTCTTTGATGCTTGCCTATGTTTTGCCACCGAGGTCAACAGGAAGTCCCTCGTTTCCACTGCGTAGTTCCCGTTTGTTAAGACACTGGTACAATGTCTATGCTATGCCACGGACCATAAAGAAATCAAAGGAAAACATAGTTCGTAGAAAAATATATAAGCATGAAGGATGATTTATAGAAAAGACATTATACATGAACTTATTTTAGATCGAGTGTATGTCACGTGAGGTAATGTAGCTTGGATCGTTTAAATCGGATCAGAACATCAGAAATACTTTATCCATCAGCCCGTGCTTTGCTACAAACCTTTAAAGAAAAGGAATACATAAATGATAAACAAAACAAAAAAATTAGAACATTATGTGACATAAAAACTTTTGGTCACCAACCACCACAGTGTCTCAGGAAACAGTCTCTCTCCGTGTTGTGTGCGTCCTCTCTCCTCTCTCTCTCTCTCTCTCTCTCAGCCATCGTCGTTTCTCTCTCCTCTCGCCTATCTCTCTCCTCTGTCCGAGGATGGAGGCGAAACGGCGCATGGCAGACGGGTCACGCCTTCATCAATTTCTAGCTCCATCGTCTGACAAATACGCACATCCATCTAAGTATATAATCCTAGAGA
This sequence comes from Raddia distichophylla, assembly GCA_005191435.1. Classification (NCBI taxonomy): domain Eukaryota; kingdom Viridiplantae; phylum Streptophyta; class Magnoliopsida; order Poales; family Poaceae; genus Raddia; species Raddia distichophylla. The sequence goes on along the minus strand of SPJY01011014.1, from coordinate 297,625 downwards.
TGTACGGCTCCTGCTGCCTCAGCCTGACACGTGGAATACTGTTCCTAGCACAGTACCTCTTCTGATCCTTCCCATTCATATCCCCCGGTTGATTCAGCCCACGCGTCCCCTCCTCCCCTGCCACCTCCCCCTTCTTCCTCTCCCTTCTTCCTCCCCGGCTTCTCTCTCCCCTCGGTCTCTTCTCGCCGCTGTTCCTTCCTTCTCGGCTCCGCCATCCATCCGCGCCCGTCCACGCCGCGCCGACACATTGCCGCCGGAGCCGCCACCTCGGTGTCGTCGCCAGTAAGGTCGCCTCCGGTTCTCATCGCCGTACCGGCTCTGCCCCGCTCCGACGCAGTGCCCTACAAATATGTCAAGGGAAATAGATAAAGGAGTTCTCTGAAGAGAATAGGCTGGGTAACCATATTTAACCAGGGGAATTCATATCTATGTCTATGTTTGCATAAAATGCACCAGCAGGTCCACTAAAAGAAAAGAAGGTCAGCACCTGATTTTTAAATTAAGAATATAAGTACTAAAATATAAAATGCATGTATATGAAATCCACCCGCAAATACATAATTCAACACATAGTCCACTTCATAGCAAAGCACACAGATAACTCTAGCTTTCTTAAAACTAATCTATTAATATTTTCAACAGCATTTGCATTTACAAATAGGTTTAAATATTTTACATATAAAACCAGTTTTACCATTTCAATTATGCTATTTTCCTATTCAAATTCTTCTTATCCTAATGTCCTCTCTTTCTACTCTCTCTCTCTCCCGCATGGCCACCTCCTGCTTACATGCGTTGTGGTGCTATATTCTCTACATGCTGCCACGAACACCATCCAAGCTGTCACCAGCTGCTTCTACCGTCTCCTTCTTCCTAGGTGAAAGAGAGATTCACACGGAAGCAAAGCTAGCTGCAACTCGCTCCTTAGCCATCCTTCTTCCTGGCTCCAACACGCATAAGCATCATCACGGATCCCTCTCGCCATCGAACTTGTCGATGCCTTTGAGGTTGAAACCATCCGGCCAAACCACTCGGCGAAGATCCGGGGTGAAGGCCCGAATCCCCTCCAACGGTCGTGGCCGCCTCCGCGCTGGGGATCTGCTACGATGCCCCCGTCGCGAGACTTGGCGCTGCTCTTGACGGTGGTCGCGCTGACTGGCGGTGCTCTCGGCTTGGTCATCGTCGTGACGGCTGTGATGGCCACGAGAGTTCCGCTCGCCGTTACTGCGCTCCCGCCGCTTGGCTTCGATGTCTTGACGTAAATCACGGGCAGGCGATTGGTGTGAATCGCCAGCCGCTGAGACACGAGCCCGGTTCCGATTGCGCGTAGACCAACTGTGAGCTGAGGCGATCGGAACCGGTATTGCCTCATTTTGCTGTATGGCAGCCATCTCCACCATGGTCGTCGCTTGAGCAAAGGCCTGGATACACGGGCTGCCTTCTGGAAGTTGCGGCGCGATGGTCTCAAGAAGAGTGTTTGACGCAATGACGTTGGCCTGGGGAGTGTTGTAGACCTCCTGATCCCTTAGCTTCACTGGGAGGAGCTCATTCTGGACGTCGTGGCCGCGGACGCGAAGTTGCTGTATGCGATCTTGTTTCTCCGCCTGGCGAGGATCTGGGTTCGCGCCAGCGTCGGTTTCTTCGTACGCGACAAGCGGAGAAGTGGAGTGGTGATCATCCGCGTCTAGGACAAAAACATTTCGGTAGTTGCGAATCTCAGCGCTCCCGTCGGACTCTGAGTCAGAAGCGGAGAGGCTGACTTGTTCACTCTGTCCAATGGGTTGGCCACCGTTGATGACACCCACGAACATGGTTGGGTCTGATCCAAGTGGATCTGATGCGCTCGCCGACTGATTATCTCCTATCCGAATGGCTGAGGAATCCCGTGCGAAAGTCGCGATGGAATTCTCGAGTCCGGAGGGAAATCCGGCCGAGGGCGATGAGTTGTTGTGGGGCGAGATACAATCCACGCCCAAGCGGTTGAGCCCGCCGAGTCCTTTTTCGTCTTTCTCGGGAGGAGGTACGAAGGCGAACAGCGAGGGGGTCAATCCACGGAAGGCGCTTGCTAAATTCTCCAAGCCAAAAGGCGATGGGTCACCTTGATTGCGCGCGCCTCCTTGCGAAGGAATCTCTCCAGGAGGAGAGAGATGGAGATTGCCGACGCCATCGGCGACGAAGTCCAGGGTGCCGAACCGAAGGGGCTGCCCGAGCTTCATGGCGATGTGCGGCGATATGGAAGAAGCCATCTGACTTGAGAGATGATCTTGACGCTGCCCCCTACCTGGTGCGCCAACTGTCGACTGGTGACTAACTGGGGGTCACCGCCGGCAATGAATTTGTACGAGGGGACGCTAATCAAGAACTAAGTCAAATGGTAACACAAGACAAGGGTTTATACAGGTTCAGGCCCTCAACGGAGGAGGTAACACCCTACTTCCTGTGTTCTGGGATTATATGGTGGATCAAGATGTGGGATGCAAGATGATGCCGTGCGCTATGGATGATTCTATGTCTTATGCCGATGGCTTCTACCCCCTTCCCTTATATAGCATGGGGGGATAGAGTTACAGGATTGTGCGTGGTACATGATAACCAATTCTGTTATGCTGTTACATGTCATGCATGCGCTAATCTGCTAATTACATGGAGATAGATTATATCCTCGGGAACTTCCTTGGAGCTCAAGGCGCGCATACCCTGAGTGGTCTTTATCCTCAACCGGCCGACCTGGATTGCCCCCTATCTGCTCCTTTATGGGCCTTCTAGAGGATACCCGGGGCCCATATAGTCCACAGAAAGAGTGTGCAATGGGCATGGGCGAGGCTTCAAATTGTAATGCGGTGGTTCAGCTCCTGCTCAACGCCAGATCACCCTACAGGAATCAAGTATAATTTTGTCGGTACCAGTGAAAATACTGTAATTTTGTCGGTTTCCCAAAGAAATTGACCCGAAAAAATATGGGCGACGAAATTACAAACGGTTTCGTCGGCTGCCGATGAAATTGGCATAATTTCATCGGTTTTTGCTGGCCGACGAATTTTATTCAGCCGACGGCATGACTGTTAGGATGGTGACATGGCATATAAAATTTCGTCGGCCTAGGCCGATGAAATTACACCTAAAGTAATTTTGTCGGCCTAAGCTGATGCATATACGTATAATTTCGTCAGCCTAGACCGATCAAATTACTGGGCAACAGCTGGCTGGGTTTTGCAACTCCAGTAATTTCGTGGGCGAATGCCAACGAAAATATTATTTTTTTGTAAAAAAGGAAAAGGAACAAAAAATTTACAGTTATTAACAGAAAATTCACAGTTATTAACAGGAAAATCACAATAATTAATAAAGCCAATTTCATCACAAATTAAATAAACTACATCACAATATATTGCATTATCATCACAATACATCAAATACAGAGTCGCATACATAGTCTATTGTCACATACATAGTCCATTGTCGCATACATAATCCATTATCGCATACATAGTCGAAAGTTTAAGTTAAACACACGATATTTCACAAAGTTCATCAAACACAAATTCTAGGTTCGAGGAGAGTGAGAACCACGCTCTCTACCTGCTGCCTCGCCTCCGGAGTTTACAAATTGACTGACGGAAGGTATTCTCGAAGCACTAGCGGCGTTGTCTCGAACGGGAGCAGTAGGAGGCGGTGTCGAAAAGCCGTAAAACATTATAAGGGAAAAAATACATGAACCTGAAAATGCAAATGTTTAAGAAATAGAAATGCATTAGGAAGTAGCTAGAAACTAAATTACCTGTTATGGCGTATGGGAAAAAAGGCCAGGAGGAGGCGGGGGCCGACATTCAGGCATTTCAAAGTTGGCGCCAAAATGAGCACGAAACATCGCCTAGAAGAGACAAAACAGTAGCATATATCCATCATTTATTGGTTGATAACAATCATAATGTTTGAAGAGATAAGCAAGTAAAAAATTACACAATTAAGCAGCTTGGTGCACATCTTAGCCATATAAATTGTTTTTCATCTATTATAAAGATAAACAAAACTAATAGATCAATTTTAGTACAAAACTAACAAGTGATGTTACTTGTACCAAATTCAGCCATTAAATTTTTTCATCAATTATGAAGGTAATAAAGCTCATATAGCTATTTTAAGGTAATTCGAAGTGTTGTCGCTGGTATGCCTGATAATCCATCATGTATTGTTAGGATTGCTTCATTAGCTCTTGCTATTGGCTCAACTACTACTCGAGCACTGTCTCGCGTGAGGAACGAGAACTGCCAGCTGAGCAATGAGACGACCTCGCCTCAGTCAAGGTCTCACTTGAATCCACCATCCCGTTGAACATAGCAAACCTCCCATGTTTTCTGCCACCACCACTCGCGTAAAGTGCTATAGTGTCTAATTCTTCTTTCCTCCAATCGTAGCCTTCCCTATGGCGGGCCACCATTTCCTCCCCATATCGAGCCTGCAATATTTTGTGAATATTAGTTAATAATGTGAAAATCATTAACTTGAAGTCATGTCATTAACCTGAAAATCATTACCAGGTGTTGTGTCGCTGCATCACTATAAAGTTGCTCGGTTTTGTGCTGCATTGCCTCCAAAGTGGCCTCGGACATATGATTGCTTGGCGCAACCCCACTTTCAGCCTCCTACAAAGCAAATGATTATATGTGTTGTTGATAACAGAATTATGACCAAAATACAAAGAACTTATAAGACTTGATGAGTGGTTCATACCATGCGGCGCGCGAGACGAACGTGTCCATCGGCAGCATATCGATGCGTGGTTCTTGGGCCAGCATTTTTGTTGGTCCTCTTTTGCCTTGACTGTTCAACAAATCTAGGCGATGCCCAGTAAGCACAAAGTGCCTGCCAAGCATCTGGGCACTTCCTAAGCCAAGGAATGTCCGCCTGGAGTTACTCGTCCTCTCTTAGATAGATTGAAGAAGCTCCTAGCTTTCTGTTCATATCTTTATTTTTGAACCTCTTGTAGTATAAGCACACCGCTCAGATACGAGCATTGGACATCATATCATTTACCACCTTTTTAGCAGTCTTCTCAAAGACATAGGTGGTCTTCGCCTCCAATGTCCTCTCTTGTCTGTAGGCAAACGATATCTCTCCTAGTAAAAAACATAGGTAACAATTTAAGTGTTGTAAGTAACAATGTAAGCAAAGAGAAAAGATGAGTATTTTTTTTTATTACCCAAAAGTCTATCCAGACCCTCTGTGAAACAGTGCCATGTTATCCATCTGCAGCCAACTTATAGTGGTTTCAATTCAACACCGGTCGGCTAACACGTTGCACTACTACCATACCTGGATAGTGGTGTTGACAAAGAATTCCCAAGTTAGCGTCCACGGGCGTCAGCCTGTTCTTTGCCTCCCATGCAACATCAATCCATTGCCTGCAAAGTTTAATTTTGAAACAACATTTGCCAGAAGAATTTTCATAAATCATTGAGGCAATGAACGTAAGTTGTACTCACCATTCACCATGGGAAATTATCGCACTTCGTGAATGAGGGTCACTAACAGTGTTGCTCATAAGGTTGTTGGACATATACCTGAAATAAGAAAACACAAAATTATAAGTATCCTAATTTGGATACTAATGTAGAGGGAATATTTATAACACACAAGAAGTACCTAAAGGTATGTGCAACAACCTCCTCTTCTTCATCCGCTCCCTATCCCTCACCAGCTCCGTCACCTTCCTCTTCCCCCATCACCATCCCCACCCATCCCCATCCTGCATAAACTCCTGAAATACGAACTCAAGAATCATATTATATAAGTGCAAATAATAAAACATATTTGGATCCATAGGTATAATACCTTCTAGGAAGCGGAGTCTGCTAGAGGAGCTGGCTCCTTTGGTGGAGACGTCTCCAACTGAACATGTTGAAGGCATCTCTCCAACTCTCTTCGATGACTTTGCTGTGAACCACTGCCTCTAAAGAGAGAACCAACTAAAGATGTTGCACCAGTACCCGAGCTCTTCGAATATGAAGAGTCATTCCTCTTTCCTTTTCCTTTATTGCGATGTGAAAAAAATCATCCTATTTAAAAAATAAGAAGTTAGTGAAATAATAAAAATATATACATATGAACACAACAACAAAATGAGGAATTTAATTACACTTTTTATAAGTCATCGGGCTCATGAGGGCGTGACGGGTTCGTTTCTTTGTACGCTTCTTAGACCTCACATGATAAACAATAACATGTGCGGTGTTAGTAACTATTTGGTCATGGGCCAGTGCGGTATCTATTTCAAATGAGTGTGGCAAACCAACTTCTTGATACGCTTCGTCGATTGTACTGCCAATCTCGCATTCTACATACTCATCGTCTTCGGGAATAGACAATCGACCTGAAGGCTTTACCTTATGAACAGCACACCATGACTTTAAATTCTCAACTTTTATACATGGATATGACATGTAGTATACCTGCTCAACTTGGTGTGCAAGTACAAATGGATAATATCCTGGTAGGCGTGATGTCGAGTTCACTTCAACCAGACCAATTTTGTTATTACGTTTTGTTCCTGTCGTAGGATCAAACCAATCAGAATGAAAAAAAAAATCCAATTTTAATTGTTTCGACCCCCAAAACATAAACTCAATTATTTTCTGAATGATGCCATAATACTCGATCTTCCAACCATCAGCACCATACGCCATAGTGACACCACTATTTGTCGTGGCTAATTCTTGATGTCTTGATTCAAATGATGCAGAACGAAAGCGAAACCTGTTGATATCAAAACGACCGTCGCTTCTTGCCTTAGTGCTTCCATGTGAAAGTTGTCTTAGGTCCACATGGACGGTACTATCAACCATGCACTACAAAGGTAGTGTATCTAGTAAGATATTGTTTTACATATCGACTTATTCTTAAGTGCAATAGAACTTACATATTTCCGAATCCAGGTGATAAAACTAGGACCACCCTGCGTACCATCACGTATTAATCTTTCAAGTTCATTTTTTGTTGGTTGTTGTATGGCTTTCCAAATTTTTTGATCGAAGATCCTATATAAAAAATATACAGGTAAATTATACATTTTGTCACTTAAATAGTACCTAATTGTAAACACTTACTTGAAATAGCCGTCCATTTCGTCCATGTTGGTGGACATATACAGCAACGCAAGATTCCGGGCTTCCGCTGACAACTCATAATTCATACTTGCTTCTACGGCTTTTCCATTACATCGAAATATTTGAAGATCACTCATCAGAATTTCATCACTTGTGTGATACCGTGGCACATGAGAATTAACGTTGTCCTCATCCGCGAAATGTGTACTCATGTAGTATGATATCTCCTTAAGATAAAATGGTTCCACAATGCATCCTTCTACTCGTGCTTTATTACCCACAGTTGCTCTGAGCTTTTTGAGGTTCCTTTCTATAGGGTACATCTATCGATACTGTATAGGCCCACCAACCTTCGCTTCATATGGTAAGTGCACCAAAAGATGTTGCATGACATTTATAAAGCCTGGTGGGAATACTTTCTCCATCTTGCATACAAGAACCGGTATATTTTTTTAATTTTCTCATTATTTGTTTGGTTATTTCCTTAGCACACAACTGCCTATAGAAAAAACTGAGTTATGCCAACATTGTCCAAACTTCTTCTTCGAAATAACCATGAAACATTATAGGAAGCAATCGATCAATCATAATGTGATAATCATGACTCTTTAGGCTAGTTATCTTGCCAATAACTATACTGACTGCACGTCTCAGGTTCGTCGCATGGCCATCTGGAAATTTAACCTTCTTCAACCATAAAAGCATCTCCTTTTTTTAGCTGGTTTAATACAATATGCAGCACGAGGCTTCCCTGTACGTCCTGCTTTATATGATCGTACCTCAAGGGTGGGTTGGTCACATATTTCAGCCATATATGTCTCGACGAGCTTTAATGTTGTATTTTCTTTTGTCTTTAAAGTCAAAACAGATGCTGATAACTGTTTCTGCAATATTGCGCTCTTGATGCATAACATCCACATTGTGCCAATGAATTAGATGGATAGTATAAGGAAATCTACAAATGGAAGATATATCAGTCCAATTATGTGCCTCAAACCCATCATATCCATCCTCCATGCCGACCAATCTACTTTGCCAATCAACAATCTCACGCGCTGCTAAACACTTCGGCGGACCCTTTGTTATTATTGTATATTTACGAAACGCATTACTCTCCATCCTGAAAGGATGATTCCGGGTCTTCACGTAGTCGTGCAGAACTCTGTTCGAGTCGGACTCAAACAGGAATCCTAGGCCATTACGCACCGTGCCAACCCGGAGGCTGTTCGGCAGGATACATATGGGCCAGATAGAACCTTCCAGGGAACTGGGCCCTGGTAGGCTGTTCAATTGGGCCGTCAGGGAGTGGGCCATGGCAATGGGCCGTATTTTTATCCCCGACAGCTACACTTTTCTTTTAATCAACATACGTGTAATCCTCAATCTTAGGTTTTACTTTTGTCAGTATGGTAAAATTGGATATATGAAAATTGAAGTATGATACAAGGGACTTTGAAGAAACCTCTCAGCTCATGATAGTGAGGTATGTAAGTATTGCCTCTATACAAACGTCTTACCTACTTTTAATTAGATAATTTAAATAGTTGTACTTCCATCATAATTTAATCGCATACTTAAAGTTGTATGTTTATTCCATTAAAGTACATGTTGCTACTAGTCACTACTATTATTTTACTAACAAACTACTTCGACAGGAACAACTTCTCCATTTATAACGTCATTGTTGTTTTATTTGGCAGAGGGAAATATGGTATTGAAGAAATATACGACCATAGATCGTATGATGAGATGTGATGCGCCATTGGCACGAAGATTCAGCTAATTTCATTACATATTGGCCAATACGTTGAAGGGTTGTTATGTTCTTAGGTTCCTATGTTATAAATATTGGGAAGTTTTGTATGTGTCAATATTGGTGTGTGTTTTCAGCTTGTAGTTATAAGCTTGTGCAGTTTAGTGTTTGTATGGACAGTATTATACAATAACTTATTTTAAATGCAATGAAATATTTCTTTTGGATCATTGTTCATATTTAATTGTATTACATTATCTAATGAAAATGATATTTATATTTAAGCCAAATATATCCAACAAAGAAATATAAAATAATAATATGTATTGACATTTAGTTGTGTTGCAATAGGTCATATATGTGATGCTGAGAGATTTTCTCTATGCTTTGCATACATGTGATGCTAAATTTGTGTTGCTGCTTTGCAACACATATACATATCTACTAGATTGGTTTTTACAAAGCCCCCAAAAACTAATCTACGAAATTGTTTTTGCAAGAATTTTCAATCTACTAGGAAAACTTACAAGGATTCTCGATCTACAATCAAATTCAAGCACAAATTACAATCTACTGCGTAACCGATGCGCAAAATAATACCTTCATGGTAGAAGTGGATGTAGATCGTTCTTCCTCGCGGATAGATCGGCACGTCAAGGAGCGAGCTTGCTGATAATGTGTTAAGAAACCCCACTACCGGGTGTAGTCCAAGGTATAAACATGGTCGAACAATTACAGAGAAAGAGTAAGAACACAGGAGACACAGAGATATAGGGTGGAGCTTCTCTTTATTAATTCTCAGATCTAATCTACAACATGATGCTCCACCTCTTCTTTTATAGTGTTTCTTATGTTTTACGCTAGCCACTCTATCCCATCATCGCGCGGCACCGCAAGTCAATGGCCTAAGCCCTAGGCCTGTTGCCTTGCACTATTCCCCGTTGGGCCACATCATCATGCCTCCCGGCGCTATCACGCCCTTCTAAGCTTGCATGTGACCTCCATCTCCTTCTCCGCAGCGTCGTATAACCGGGACTTGTTCCCTCCATAAGTTGGAATAGGGTTGAACTGAAGATCCACCTCCATGCGACCCTTGTTTCAGCCACCGCCACCACCTAAGTCAACAGTCGTGTCGACGCCTCCCCGGGCACGCTTCTCAGCTTGGTGATCTCCCCCGGAACCCCCTATAGCTCCCATGCATGTTAGCTCGCTAAAAGCATGCTTATAGCTAGCTCCTTCACCCTTACCGGCTTGAGGTTTCGCTGCCGCTCGCCGCACCACCGATTCCGGCCATCTCCACCCTTGGCGCGGGTACTCCTAGCACCGCGACGCCACGAGGAACACAATGCATGCACGCACTTGGTTGGAAGATGGTTGTGTTGCCGTTGTGATGTGAGCCTCCACGGTCCGGCCACATCACCTAACCGAAGGAAGATGATGGCCAATCGTCGTCGGATGAACGTCAAGATCTGTGCTGGCTTGAATCGATAGGGTCACTAAATCATGGGTCCAACCTGTCAGCTAATCCCGTCGCACGTGAGCGAACCGTGTTAAGTAGTGTGTCACTGCCAGCGGGCCCGGGTAGGTTAAGTGGAGGCACATAGCCGTGTTGCTTCTCTTCTGTGCAAAAATGCACACGTGAAGTGTCCCTTCGACGCGTGTGTGCGCGAATGAGCACTCGGTTGCATGGGCTAGATTCATGCTAGCTAGGTCGTGCTTGATCCTAAAGTCCAGAAAGTTTTGGATTCATGAGTTGGCCGTACAGATGTATTGCACCAGAATTCTAGTCGGCATACGCAATATGTTAAAAAGGAATTCTAGTCGGCATCGGTTTTTGTGCATATTTCTTAGTTATTAGTTTACTTAGTTATATGTAAGTCGATTTTGTGTCGATAAAAGGGGCCCTTTAGGGCGTGTAAAATATAACACATATAATACAATCTACTTTTCATTTTTACTAGTTTCATCGTAGAATATCGAATCCGCTTAGTTTCACCGAAAAGATTCTACTCGCAATGGAAGCTGTCTCGACGTAAGTGAATCCTTTCCTTGTGTTTATCCCGCAAACTATGTTGTCTTGATTCAGTTTGATCTATAGTTTGTGTTCATCTTCTTGCAAGTATTGCTGCCTGTGTTTGCCGATTAAAGTTTAATGAGTCCGGGTCTTCACGTAGCCGTGCAGAACTCTTGCTCGAGTCGGACTCGAACACTAAGTTTTGGCCGTTACGCACCGTGCCAACCAGGAAGCTGTTCGGCAGGATGCACATGAGCCTGACAGAACCTTCCAGGGAGCTGGGCCCTGGCAGGCTGTTCGATAAGGCCGTCAGGGAGTGGGCCATGGCAATGGGCCGTAATTTTATCCCCGACAAATGTACTTTTCGTTTTTACTAGTTTCATCGTAGAATCTCGAATCCGCTTGGTTTTACCGAAAAGATTCAACTCGCAAGGGAAGCTGTCTTGGCGTAAGTCGATCCTTCACTTGTGTTTATCCTGCAAGCTATACTATCTCGATTCAGTTTGATCTATAGTTTATGTTCATCTTCTTGCAAGTACTGCTGCCTGTGTTTGCCGATTAATGTTTATTGAGTAGTTTATTATTCAGTAGGATTTAGCTCATTTTCTTTTCTATCAACTTTTCTTACGGTCGGTAGGCTTGTTGACCAGCGACTTGCTTTGGCGTTTTGGTGTTGTATCAACATATAGGACGATAGTAAAATTAATTTGGCAATAAGCCAATTAGGAATTTTACCTTCTTAATTTTTAGGTCAAATTGACTGGCACGCTTGAAAATCAATTTTGGTGCCGTCTAGGAAACAGGTCCTCCGCTCCACATGTGTGGTGCGAGATCCGTTAGCTTTTCGCATCAACACTAGTCTCAAGTGTGACCGAGCCTACCTCAACAAAGACGTAGAATCCACTTAAGAATTTGAACTTCGAGGACAAACATTAGCTCGTTTCCACTTTGTTTTTTTGGTTTCCCTCTGTTCTACTCTTAAGCTTGATTTGTATTATTTGAGCTTGTAGTTGTGATTGACTTGTACATTCGAGTGCTATTGCTCCTATTTGTGTTGTGGTTTGGTTTTTGGTGCAGGTGATAGCTCGGATTTGTTGATCGAACATAATATTTAGCTCAAATCTGTTTGCCGGTTAGACTGCCCGGTGTTTTGCAGCGGATACTACGGAAACCATTAGACTACCCGGTGTTTAGGATCGGATTGTCTGGGTTAGAAACTTCTGCATAATTGCAATTGAAATTTTGTAACACATATTTATCCTCCTCTAGACGACATCTCAGCGAAAAACAAGTTCTTAAGGAACAGAAGTAAACGTTAACCCTGGTCCCTTGATCTAAGTACCTTACAAAAAAAAAATTATAGGAAGGTGAAAAAATCAGCAGTCCTCACAGTAGGCGATGAGGAGCGATCCAACAGACATTAGCTGGCTTTTACGGCCCAACCTAAACGGTGTCGGCATCTGTTGACATTTTGGCGTCGCCATCCGGTGGGCCAAGACGGAAAGATCAAACGAACCGTCACAGCACGGGAAAAATACCTGAAATAATCAACAACTAAATACGAATTAATAAAATAAGCAAATGATAAAAGAAATTAGGGAATGGCAGTGGGACCCGCCACCCCGCATGGCGCCTGCCACCCCGCGGAGCAGCAGCGCTGCTCCCGCCACCCGCGTGGCCAGAGCTACAGAGAATCTTGCATGCGCATGATTAATTTGCTGATTAGCATGCACAATTGCCACATCGACAAAATAGTGACAGGTTTTGAAAAAAAAATTCTGCACCGACAAAATAGTGACAGGTTTTGAAAAAAAATTCTGCACCGACAAAAATGCGTGGAGTAGAATGTAGCAGCAATGCAGGGGTGCTTAACAAGAACAATAATCATATGATTTATACTAATTAACTAAGTTTAGACGTCATAGTGATCATAAATTTCAAGCTATATATATTGAGTCCCCGCGGAAGCCTTCGCTTTCATTCTTCGCTGTGAAAGCTCAAGAGTGAGACTTTAGTTCAGGTGTATTCACAAAATTTACTTTCAGTCTTCGCTTTCAGTTCAGGTATATTAACAAGAGTGAGACTTCGCTTTCATTCTTCGCTTTTAGCCTGAGGGAATATTTTGGATTTTAAATATAATCTACTTGTTAACAAAATTTCGGAATTGGCACCGATCCTGTACAGAACGGCGGGAGCTAATAATTAGTACTTAATTAGTGTTATTGTAGTAGGTATATGCAGCAGTTAAGCTAGTAGTTATGTATGCATATTATACATAGTATGCTAATCCTGGCATGTGTGGGCTATCTCCCAAGGATTATATATACTGATGTTGGCATAGTATGTTAATACCCGGAAGACATCCTTAATTATGTTGGCATAGGTTCACACTAATTAATTAATCTAAGCACCAGCACCAGCTAGCTAGCTCTTGCTTCACATTCTTTCTTAATTTTGCACCGTACCCTTCCACGCACCAGCACTGTAGAGCAGTAGCGCATGCACCAGATTTACCAAGGTAACAAACACATGCACCGCAACTTCAGTACTTAACCACTTAATTTTGTATTTGTGTCTAATTTACGCATGTATTAATTCTTTTAGGAAGTTTGAACCGACCTTCTAACCGTCAGGTATGCATTACTTTTATACTTAACATAAACATGTTGTGTTAGCTTAACTTAATTTAGGATTACTGATTAATTACTTAGGTAAGGAGAGAAAATGGTCTACAATTATAATGGAAATTAGTGACTTATTTATAGCTAGTAATATAAATGTTTAAATTTTAATTGCACGTATTGCATTTGCCACCCGTGGTGGCGGGAGCAGTGCTGTCGGTGTCTGGGAATCGCGCTCCTGAAGAGCAGCGGGTCCACGGACCGGCAGACGAGTTTGTAGTTGGAGTGAGGCCCAACGACAACCCTTCTCAGCGACTTGGGTGGCGGCCAATCCTGCGGAAGGCTAGGGCCGCGCGGTCTTCCCGGACAAGGGCCTGGTGCGACTAGGCAGCCCGGGTGGCGGCCGAGCCTGCAAGGACTTAGGCCGCGCAGTCTTCCCGGACTAAGCCTGGTGCGACTTGATGATCCGGGTATAGATCCTTCGTACAGTGGGGAGGAAAGAGGAACAATACAAACCGTGAAAACACTAGCGATTTACCCTGGTTCGAGCTGCCGGGTAATAGCTCTACTCCAGTCTTGTTAATTATATGGCGGGAAACAGTACAAGGGTGCCGGGACCGGGCTTGGAGGCCCCGATCCCGAGCTTACAAGGGAGGTAACTAAGGACTAAAAATACGGGTGAGGAAACTTCGAACGGATACGGCTTGTGCGCTGGGAGTTAGGTGTGCCTGCCTCTGGGATTGGATCGGGGGTCCCTTCGAGTGTCCAGAGATCCTCCTTTTTTAATCGCGGCGGATCGCCCGAGGCTGATGCGGTGGGCCCCGCGCCGGTCTTTGCTTTAGCGGTAAGACCCTTGTCTCGTTCTAGGGCTCTGTCTGGTCTTGAGCCTGCAGGAAGAAGCTGGTCAGGTTAGTACTGGACACGTATTTGTCCCGAGGTGCCTGTTCGGGGAGGAAACCTTCTTTAGGGAGAAAGCACTTTCCCTTTATCCTTAATATGGCCTTGACTGGACCGAGCCAGCCTTGCGCCTCCCGTTGGGGGCGTCGCGTAGCGTAACAACCATCCGCTGCCTGCCAAAGAGGGCAAACGACAAGACGGGCTGCTCGCGTGTCCATCCCCGGGCTGCGGGTTCCTGGGGAGGCATAGTTCGTCCCGGTCAAGGCCGGGAAAAGTATGGTGAGACATGGCAGTTGTCGCCACCTGCCCACGGGTTGGCGGATCACCCGAGGGACCTTTTTCCTGGGCCAAGGATAGCCCGGGAGGCACATGGCGCCGCATGGTTTGACTTGGTCAAGCCCGGGGTAGCCGCTGGCGGGTTAGGCGCCTCCTTTAGTATGGCCAGGAACGGCCTCTCGGACCCTCTGCTTGTGCGATGGGCCGGTACGGAATCGGCCCAAGGCCCGTCTTAGGATGGGCCGTTTACCAATTACTAACACATTGTGAATAGCTTCCACGTCATATAACCAAGGTCTTTCTAATAAAAGTGAGCATACTTCCATGGGTATGACGTCGCAATCAACGAAATCATAATATGAACCAATAGAGAAATTCACTCTCGTAGTGTGTGTTACCTGAACCTTACCATTTGAATTGAACCATTCAATCTCATAAGGTTGTTTAAGTGAAGTTGTGAACAAGCCAAGCTTCTCGACCATGTTTTGATTTGCTAGATTGCTGCAATTTCCTCCATCAAAGTTGCTTCTTCACACTCATTTAGTTCGCTTAGCCGTAACAAGGTTTTAAATTTTTGATAGTATCCTTTTACCTTCATTTTACCTTGTCTCAATGTTTCAAGTCGAGATAAGTATCTTCTGCATCATAGTCATCAAACATATCTCTGATAGGAGGTGGAGCCAATATTTCGTGCTTCTTTATATGTCGATGGGAGATGTTACCTATCATTGTTAGTAGCAAACAAGAAAATATACAAGTAGTATATATTTCCTATGAACTACTAGGTGGTGGAGCTTCTCACGTCACACTCGCTCAAGCATTTACCTTGCTCTTACAAATTCTTACGCTGCAGCTTGTCAAGATCAATCAGTGGATGACGGTAATCTGCACTCAGGGGTGACAAAGCGATTGTAAGGTGTTTTTCCTGTGGTTGGTAGTATGTGGAGCTTGGACAAGTATCAATATGTAGTAAGGAGATACTAAAACCATACTAATTAAAACAAGTTGAAAGAACGTTCAACGACGGTACGTGCTGGTCCTAGGCTAGACCGTACTAGAGACGTGAGCCTAATCACAGACGTAGCCACAGAACAGCCGTTCAACACCAAGAAAAAGCTCCACAATTTTCTCCTCTCTTTTTTTTTTTAAAACAAGTTGAAAGAACGTTCAACGACGGTACTGTGCTGGTCCTAGGCTAGACCGTACTAGAGACGCGAGCCTAATCACAGACGTAGCCACAGAACAGCCGTTCAACACCAAGAAAAAGCTCCATAATTTTTCTCCTCTCTTTTTTTTCACTTTTCTTTTCACTGTTTTTTTTCAGCGCGACTCTTTTACTTGCGCGAGCCTCTTTATTTTGGTAAGACTTCTCTCTCGTTCTCTTTTTTTTTTCTGCACCTGCCTTTTTATTACTTTTCTTCTTTTGCAAGATGGGAATTATATTGGCTAATAGGGAAACTGGATCAGCCAGATTGGTTCGGAACAGATATGTGGAAAAAAAAGGTTTGGCCGATCTGCTATTTTGGAGGAGTCAATTTTTCCAGCCGTGCCTTCCAAATTACCTACGTGCTTCCACAAAAATACTTAGCAGGTCAATTCGGATTGGCTCAAAAATACGTGCTTCCACAAAAATACGTGACTCGGTTGATGTAGATATGGAAGGCTCAATTCGGATTGGCTGGATATGGCAAGACGAAGGATGTGGGCGTGGATTTACTTGGCGAGCAAGATGGTGGATCAGCAGAAGAAAACGAGGATTATGAACAGTGGCGACGGAAGGATAAAATTCTACCGTGCACAAGAACAAACGACGGGGCTCTTTGATCATACGTGACTCGAACTCGAAACTCTAAAGATCAAACGCTAAGACCAGCAACGACACGACGATGCAACGCAAATTCAACAAGAATTGAACTATTGCAGAAATAGTAAAGGCTAAACAAAGGCAAAACGGGCTCGGATCAAAGGTAAACACACGACAATTTTTTTTTGTAGGCAATTTTCTGGACTCTAGGACAGAACAAATCTGAAAAAAAAGATAAGGGGTATTCTCACCAGGCAACCGTCGCTCTGATACCACTTGATGCACACTAGGTCGGTCCGATCTTCTGGAGAGAACGATACGTCGATTTGCGAGATAATGATGCTGTGATATACCGCTACCAACCAGCAAGGCAAGAAACCGGCAATCGCAATACCACCACCTAGAGTGTTATCAACCGTATCCAACACGATCGATCTTAATCCCTGCGAGCAATCGAGAAACTTGCAAGAATCAAGTAGATAGCAATTGAAATAAATCAATCTCTCAAACCAATGGTGAGGTTCTATTTTCCGTATCGGGCGGTCTAGTCGACACGCGCAATCACGGGGAGGGACACACAAGGGGTCTACCAAACACAACAAAACCTAAAAGACGACGTACGACGGCGGAGGCCATATATAGAGTGGCGACCAGCATAGGGTCGGCCACCACCAAAACCCTAAGATACATGGGCCATAGGCCCAAAAATAAGGTGATGCAACACCCTGAAATTGTGTCTCGTGACCTTCGGTGTTTTGCCGACGCTGCTGGATGAATTCAGCTGTGGGGCTGGATCCATTGGAAATCTTATCTCCAAAGCTTTCCAACAAGTGGTCGCACGCCGAAATCGGAGTTCGGGAGCCCGAGTTACGCCCGTTTGGAGTCGACGGGCTGCTGGATGGCCGAGACGGGTTCTCTAGCATCTTTGGCTTCCATATGGGCCTTCCTTGGTGCTTTATGTTTCCTCGTGGTGCATGCTTGACGCACTGATCCTTCTTCTTGGGCTTGAAAGGCCGAGCTCCTGGGTTTAGGCCCCTAGGCGATGACGGAGTAGTAGACGGTGCGGTCGGAGAGGAAGTAGACGAAGTAGAGGCAGCGGTTATATCCTTCATGTTGATGTCCTCATCACCCTAATCCCCTTACCGGATGAAGCACACAGCACTCACCGGCGATCACTAGTTGAATCCTTTTCCTTGCAGAGGTAGATTCGCGACTTCACAAACTCCGGAGGCACGCCACACAAATATCGGCGACTCACCGGCAACACCTAGCCGTCTAGGAGCCCTTCAAGCCTCCAAGAGTAACAAATGCGATGAAGAAAGTAGGAATCGCTAAGTGCTAAAGAATTTGATCTGTAATCCACGGAACACTTTGGTGCCTTGATCTCTCTAGATCTAGATCTCACAAGATGAACAAGAGAGAGAGAAAGGCTAGGGTTCTTGAGAAAGATGATGGAGAATATGAATTAGGCTCAAATCAGGTTGTAATCAGAGTGAGTAACCTTTGGCAGGTTTTAGAGGAGGTCTTAAATAGGGAACCCGAAAACTAGCCGTTGCAGCAGTTAATCACGCGTCAGATGTTCAGACCCCGTCGGATGTTCCGACCCGTGTCGGATGTTCCGACCGAAGTTCCGATGGACCCCTTACTGGATGGCATGAAAAACTGGCAGACTGGATTACCATCGGATGTTCCGACCCTCGTCGGATGTTCTAATGGCATAGGTTCTGTATAGGGTGTATTTTGAGTGGAAACTCACACGAATTTCGAGATACCTATTTTGAGCACTTAGGAACCTTTATAAGCTTCTCCATTGCATCCCTCTTTATAGTACGGCATCCCTAGGACTCAATAAATAAAGATTTACATATAAATACTAGTCTTGATGCCTTCTTGCAACATATCCACTTTTGAGGGGTACACCATCACATGTAAACATGTACCTCATGGAATTAACCTGTATAACATCTGTGCATAATTCTCCAATAGAAATATTAGCTCTATAATTGTTACTCATTAATCACCAAAATCACTTAGGGCCTATATGCACTTTCACACCTTCCTTATGCCATCTCATGTGCTTTGCAGTAGATTTAGATAGATACAGTCGTTGTAACCTTTCTGTGAGAGAGAACTATCGTAACACTTTCATTGGTTGCCTTGTTCTCTGCACAGTCCCATCTTCTTTGGCAAACTCAATATATTTGGACTTACCACATATTAAGCAATGATCCTCCTTTTTATTTTCCTTCCAAAACAACATGCAATTTTGGACGCACACATCAATCTTCTCGTAACGCATCCCTGTATTGCTTAAGAGGTTTCTAGATTGATAGAAATTCTTCAGCATCTTATGGGGTTTTGGTAAAATGTTCGATATCAATTCAACAATATCATTGAAACATGTTACAGAGAAGTTGTACTTTGATCTAATTGCCATTATTCTTGTAACAACTGCAAGTTGGGTGACATCTGTGGTCTCATGCAATGGATCTTGTGAGGCTGAGAGAAGACTAAAGAACTTCTCAACTTCTGGCCCTAGAGCATCCTGAAACTGCTTCATAAAATCATCCATCATATCTCCTATCAAATTCTCTTCGTCATCTACAATATTAATTGGAATTGACGTGTTCTCTTTCCTTGACTCTACATGATCGTATCACATAAGATAATCTGGCATGAACCCATACTTGCACAGATGATGCTCCATGGTCATCTTGACATGTCGCGAGAAGTTCCAACACTTGGAGCAAGGACGCTTAGCCAAGCCACCACCAGGATTCAAGGCGTAAACAAAATTCACAAAATCCTGGGTATTCATCATCCACTCTTTCGACGGCACCTCATTGCTTCTCCAACTATCATACATCCATTTTCGATCATCTTCCATCTTTGATGGTATTAAATTAAATGCATTAATTATTTTAATATGGGTTTTAAATCCTAACGAGGTTCTAGGCAAGGATAGGTCCTAAACCCACCCACGAATGGACGACCTTAGTGCAGCTTGTATGACATGCAGTAGGATCTGAACAAAATTTCGGTGGCATAACCCTGCTGTTCTCCGGGTGCATGTTGAAATGCAGTGCATTGGAGAACAACAAGATTATGCTGACGAAATTTCATTCAGATCCCACAACATGTCATACAAACCACGACTAAGGTCATCATTCACAGGCTGTCCAAAAAAAGTGGACAATTTCGGACCGACATGGAGCACAATTAAATATGCCCCGTGTCACTCTCGAACGGGTGACGTATAGGATAGGACACTTGTGTTGCAACATGTAACATTTGACATTTATACATATAGCATTTGACATAAATCACAATTATCTACGCTATTAAACATAAATCACTAAATCTCACATCGACATTCATACAATAGCATTTATAAATTTACATTTATACCAAAACACTCACCTGCGATGGCGTGATGATGGCTTGAAGGCGACGTATGATGACGGGAGTATGTGTGGCACGGCGGGGATGCGGCTAGGTGGGGTGGATGCGGCTAGCTAGAAGCGGCTGGATGAGGGGACGGGGGTGCTCGCTGTTTGGTGGGGCTTGGCGGGGCGGTTGGGGCTTGGCAGGGCGGCGATGGCGGCAGGGCTGACGTGCGGCGGCAGCGTGGTGGCGACAGCAAGACAGCGGTGCAGCAGGGGGCTGCGGCTAGGTGGGGCGGGGCGGGGCGGCGACAGCGACAGGGCTGACGTGCGGCAGTTGCGGTGAGGCCGACGTGCTGTGGGGCGAGTGGCGGCGGCGCTGGTTGGGCGGCGCGGTGGTGGCCGGCGGCGACAGTGGCGGGCGGGTCGCGGGTTGCTGGGGCTAGGCAATGTGTGTGAAATTTTTCCCATGTAAGTTAAAATAGGGTTTAGCTTATTTTCATCAGCCAAAGCCGACGAATTTAATAAAAAAATATTTTTAATCTCTTTTCATCGGCCTTGGCCGACGAAAATAATAAAAATAACTTTTTAAAATTAATTTCATCGGCCCAGGAGGACGAAAATAAATAAAAAATATTTTTTAAAATTATTTTCATCGGCCCAGACCAACGAAAATACCCTATGGGAATATCGTTCTACGCGGGACATCATGTGTAATTTCGTTGGCTCGTCGGGCCGATGAAATTGTGATTAAATTTTCGTCGGTCATAGCAAACTGACGAAAATATTCCTATAGTTTCGTCATTTTCTACGGGCCGACGAAATTATTCCTTTATTTTTGTCAGTTTTTTTGGCTGACGAAGTTTAATGGGGGCGACAAAAAGCCACGAATTCCTGTAGTGAGATGCTGCTGGTCAAGACAGGGATGTGCGTGTTTTAAATATAAATAGCGTGGTAGTTTTGTATGCACTACTGGCTGCTGTGTGGTGGTCGATGGCCATGCTTCACACCGTCAACTATTTTCTCACGCGTGAGGCCCAAATTGGTAGTGGCTTGCATCTCACAGGCTGATGGGCCCACTTTACAGAGAGGTACGGTCCCATGCTCACTCAGGCAAATCTTCACACGGCTTCCCGATAACTCGGGCCCACCATGCCAGTTTGCGCTGCAGCCACTGCCAAGTCAGGGCTCACTGCGAAGATCATTGATGCCACAGGGCATGTCAATCATCTGTTCAAAAAAATACTCAGGGGGCACGTTGCTAACCAAATGAGAGATGTCACTACGCGGATCACGGCAAATCTCGACGACCGAAGCCGTCGAAAACGCCCCGGAAACCGTCGAGAAAGATCAATCTCGACAGCCGACCGTCGAGATTGTCTGTCTCGACGGCTTCAGGCCAACCGTCGTGAACAATACGCAGGCCACAGGCCATGTCAATCATCTGCTCAAAAAAATACTCAGGGGGCACATTGCTAACCAAGTGAGATATGTCACCACGCGGATCGCGGAAAATTTCGACAGCCGGCAGTCGAGATTGTTTGTGCTGTTAGCACCTTTCTCGAAAGCCGTGCCGGCAGTTGAGATATGTTAGCACATCGTCAACAATACGCAGGCCAAGCACAACGTGCTGTTAGCACCTTTCTCGAAAGCCGTCGAGATAGCTGCTCGACAGGCCGCAAGGTCTCGCGGCCCAGCCCAATAGGGTACTAACAATGGTTGTGCGGCCGTCGAGACTAATTAGTACACCACAGCTATACTCGGCACTGCCCTGCGCTGGCAGGTGGGCCATCGAGAATAATTGTAGAGAAGCAAAAAAATTTTGAAAATTGTAATAAAAAAAAAATCCAGCTGCTCCTGCACCCAGCAGCAGTAGCTGCAACCTGCTTACCCAAAAACCCGCACATTCAAATATGCCACAATTTCACAGATATACATATATATCTCTGACAATATCAATACAACACATAATAATACCATATCTCCGACAATTTCACAATCACAATATTCAAACATACAAACTTCACGACACATTCATGTTTCTGAAAACATCGGTAAATTACGGCTGCGGTGGCGGGGTGCCGAAAAGCTAGCTGCTCCGCGAGGTTGGCGGCCATGTTCCCGAAGGCGTCCTCGCCCTGCTGTGCATCATCCCGAGGATGTGGCACGTTGGACGGAGGCGTAGACATGGCAGAACCCAAACCCTGCGAAATTTTTCAATTAGGCATTTGACATATATATACTACACGAGAGCGTATTGATTTGACACAAGTGACTTACCGCTAGATCACGGAACCAGGAATATGTTCGACGTTCGGGTAGTTGGGCGTGGTCGACGAAGATCGATTGGATCCCATAGGTGCATGGTAGTGGTGCCGTCTGACCAGCGTAGCTGCCATGGCCAACGTAGGTGCCTGGAGGGGCTGGGTGGCCGGGCCACCTGTGTAGGGGCCCGCTGTCCCCACCTGGCTCGAGGTGCTTCCAGCAAGCCCCACGTGACCGCTTGGACAGGCCTGCACATATATTTGAGTTCGTTGGTACACCTGACAAGATATGCATCTATCGAATGAAATGAAGTTGTGCGAACACGTTACCCCAGCGACGAACGCCTCAAGCTGTCGCATCATTCTGTCGTAGCCCTCTTGCGCCGCTCTTAGACTCTCCTGCATAGCCCTTATCATCTCACTATCATGAGCACGCTCCTCCTCATGTCTCTTCTGCTGCTGCTCACGCTCCCTCTGTAGGTGCTCCTCAAACTGGCGATGTGTCTCACCCCCACTTTGGCTAGCCCAAACCTTGGGCATGTACTCTGAAGACCTACAACATGTATAATATAGCAGTCAATTTTTATGTTTCAATCATAATATACAAGTGGACGAAAGAGATCTCACCATAGGTGGTCGCCACCAATCGCCAGCCGGCCATGAGCCTTTCCCCCATGTGCTTATGAATCACGTGACGATCGAGGGGAGCCTCCTCTGGATTGCTCTCCTCCCCATGCTCCTCTCTGTAAGCGTCCTTAAAACGCTCCTACGTGCCTTTGTGATAGTCAAAATTATACAAATAAATGAATATAAGATAGTTGTAGTGAGCAATATTGTCGACACTTACCAAAACGGATATATACATCGGGATCTTGCGCAGCTCCCAGACTTTCCTGCATAGCCCTTATCATTTCACTATCATGAGCGCGCTCCTCCTCATGTCTCTTCTGCTGCTGCTCACGCTCCCTCTACAGGCGCTCCTCAAACTGGCGACATGTCTCACCCCCACTCTAGCTAGCCCAAACCTTGGGCATGTACTCTGAAGACCTACAACATGTATAATATAACAGTCAATTTTTATATTGCAATCATAATATACAAGTGGACGAACCGTAGGTGGCTGCCACCAATCACCAGCCGGCCGTGAGCCTTGCTCCCCATGTGCTTATGAATCACGTGACAATCGAGGGGAGCCTCCTATGGATTGCTCTCCTCCCATGCTCCTCTTTGTAAGCGTCCTTAAAATCTCTCTGTAAGCGTCCTTAAAATGCTCCTACGTGCCGTTGTGATAGTCAAAATTATACAAATAAATGAATATAGGATAGTTGTAGTGAGCAATATTATCGACACTTACCAAAAGGATATATGCATGGGGATCCAATGTCGGTTGTCCACTAGGCGGCACCTTTTTTTGTGTGGGCCTGCTTCTGCACGTCCATCAGACTCGGTCTAACCCCCATCTTCGCCAACTAAATTGTAATATGATCAAACACGTGTTAGCACAACAATCAAAAGCGATGATGAGTAAAAAAAAGTGATATACCAGTTTTCTTCCCAACTGTGTGATCGACTACCTCCCGGTGTTAGATTTGTAGCCCATTCTTCTTTGCCTTCTCTGACTTCTCCTTCCACTCGGGGCTGTCCCACTTCCTACCTATAGCCTCCTAGGCATCTTCCTGACACCACTTCGGACGGACCTGTTTGTATTGACCGGCCGTCAAATACAACTGACGAGCTGCCTAGGGCATGAGGTTTTGTTGCTCCTGTCTTCTACAAAAACATGAAAAGTTGGAAATTAGTAACAAACACATAAAACTTAAGTGTATTATGAATAAAGGCTACTAATCTGTGATACTCCTGAACGGCCGTGACACATGCATTGGACATCATGTCCTGTACCCTCTGCTTCACCATCCTTTCGATGACCGGAGCAAAATCAGACTGATGAAGACCCTCTTGTAAAGTAAACCTGAGCTAAAGTAGGGTATAACAACAGATGTGGTTAGAAGTAAGAATAAATAGATGTTTAAGTTATTGTGTAGCTTACCCAAAACTCACGGATGACCTAATCCGCGGCAGTGCTATCCCCATGCGGGGCTTGCCTGTAGTTGTCCTAGCTATACGCCGGCCTTTTCGTCCTATCCTGGCTTATCAACCCAGGGTAGTACTGACTCGCCAGGGTGCCAAGCACTGTCCTAGGCTGGTGCCTCTCGCTGACATCCACCATGGACATGTTGCTGCACATTTAAAAACAAAGGTGTAACAGGTTTGTATAAGTAAAATCGACAATGTCAAAAAAGTTATATGCTACAAAAATGTGTACCTGTCACCGTCAATCTAGATCGCCTAAACTGTTGAGGCGGTGCGGCCCTCACCTTGTTTGGGCCCCTTTTCCTCCTGCTTGCCTAAGAGGACGACCCTCCCTGGCATGCTCCTGATGCACAAGCTCCACTCTCATGCGTCAAAGCTAGCTCCTGCCCCGCCTTAGAGGCCTCCTCCTCATCCTGTGCATGCCGCGGGGGGTTGACGAACCTGCGCGTCGGCATATCCTGCATATGAAAATTCAAGAATAGTTAGTCACATAAATAATGTAAATCTTGATAAATAATTGAAAGTGAGATATTTTATTACGCACGTATAACCTCGGATATTTATAATATTTAGCAATATTTATCGTCGACATCCATAATATCATCGTTTAACGATCCCACATCATCTGTGTCTTCTTGAACCTTTTGTTCTTCTTATTCTTCTTCGACATTGTGGTCTTCAATTGCCTGTATTTTGTCAATTCCCGACCCAATATCGACTACCATTGTGGTGTTTAGTCGGTGATCCTGTGTTGGACCCTCGTAATAATTGGTTGTTGGGTCTATCAATCTCCCTGGCCGACGCACCTTGTACACAACCCACCACGACTTCAAATCTTCCTTAACACTGCCTTATATAGGTTTTTGGCATGGATAAGGGAGATAATACACCTACTCTGCCTAGTTAACGAGAATGAATGGATCGTTTCCATTGAGTCTGGAAGTGTGTTAAACCTCAACTAAGCTAATGTCATGTTTACATCGGACGCCATCATACGGATCAAATCACAAGCAACGAAATAGAACTACTGAGTGCTCTTTGCTTTCTTCGAATACAAGTTTGATTATCTATTCGATTATACCATAATAGTCAACCCCATCCTGCAAAACCATTCTAAGAGGTTCGGCCGACCATGTCCGACACCCGTTCGCAACAGTTGAGTTCTTTCACTAGTAGTTGGCTGTCGACTTTCTTTTCATTCAGCTCGGACAAATTCGTCTCATACAGCTGCCAACTCTTCGATGTTGTCGAACAAATATAATAGTGCGACAACTCGTTTATCTCCTGACAAGTATCGGGTAAGATGCTTACCTACTGCCTAGCATTGCACCTGATAACTCATGCTGAACTCTGCGCTCAACTGGGCGGTACCTAGGTATCTGAATATTCACATTATTTTCTATTGCCAAGTATTTGTTGGTGAAATTAGTGATCTCCTGAACATGGTATGTCTCGGCTATTCAGCCTTCAACGCATACTTTGTTTTTTACGCTTACTCTAACATTTTTCAATCACCGCTCTATAGGATACATCCGCCTATATTGTACTGGCCCCCCAAGTCGAGCTCAATAAGGTAGATGCACGAGCAGATGCTGCATTGGATTGAAAACCCGGGAACATAAATCTTTTCTAACTTTTATACGAGCACGGCGATATCATCCTCAAACTTCATCATATCATCCTTATTGATCTTCTTAGCACATAACTTTCTATAAAAGAAATTCAATTCGCTCAGCGTTCTCCAGACATCTTCAGGTACGTAACCTCGAAACACAACGGATACAAGGTCTCGCATGAATATGTGAAAGTCATGGCTTTTCATCCATTTATCTTCCCTTGAGTGATGTTCACGCCTCGCCCAAAGTTTGACGCATACGCATCGGAAAATTTTAGGCTATTCTGAAACCAAAGTAATACCTCCTTCTTTTGCAAGACTGTTAAGCAATACGCAGCTTTTGGCTTCTTCTTTTTTCCCCTCAGCCATATTCATTGACGGTCGATCGCATATCTCCTGACAATCCCATCGTGCATTCGCATTATCTTTACTTTTTCAGCTATATCGAAGTTTGTACCAAAAATGGCATCTGCTACGTTTTTTCTATTGATGCATCACATCAATGTTGTGCGGCAAAATAAGATCATTTGCATATGGAAGAGAGTATATGCAACACTTGTGCGTCCAATTATGCGAGATACCGTAATCTGCATAAGCACACCATTCTGGCTCTGAACCAATGTGGCATGCCATTCCTTTATGAATGCAATACCCACACGACCATGTTTTTCCTTTTTTACTATTGTGTTCTTACGGAATGCATTCTTCTGCTTCCGAAATGGATGCCTCGGTTTCAAAAATGCTCGATGGCAATCGAACCAACTCGGTTTGCCACCAAATCCTAGCTGGAATGCCTCTGTATCATCTAAACACACAGGGAAACTAGGCCGCCCATGTGTGCTCCATCCGGAGAACATACCGTAAGCGGGGAAATCATGTATGGAGTATATGTAGGCAGCCCTCATACAAAAAGATCTGTTCGTTTTTCATCGTATGTCGGGGCTCTCTCTTCCCACAACTCCTTCAGCTCGTCAATCAATGGACTCAAACAAATCTAGGTTCTTTTCAGGATTTTTTGGCCCAGGCACAATTAAAGAAAGAAATATGAACTCTTCTTTCATTAGAATTGAAGGCGGGAGGTTCAGAGGGATGCTAAAAACTGGCCAATATGAGTACGATGCAGCCATCATATTGAAAGGCGTAAACCCATCAATGGCAAGTGCGAGCCACACATTTCTTAGATCCGCTGCGAACTCCGGATACACCCTATCAAAGTGTTGCCACGCTTCTCCATCAGCCGGATGAACCATCACGCTGGGTCTTGCACGTTTATCCCTCCTTATGCCACCTCATCTACTGCGCGGTCTCCTCCGTAGTGAAATACCGTTGCAGTCGTTTCTTTAATGGAAAGTACCATAACACTTTTCTCGCCACCTTCGTTTGTTTCTTTTCTCCATTACCGTTAACGATCTCGATATATCTGGACTCTCTAGAATGGTCACATACATTTTTGGCAACCTCATTTTTATAGTACAACATGCAATGGTTCGGATAATAATCCATTTTCTCATAAGGCATTCCCATACCAGTTAGTAGTTTCTTGCATTCGTACCAACTGGGGGGCATCTTGTGTCCTTCCGGAAGGGCATCGCTTAAACATCCTAACAACTCATCAAAACAAATTGATGGAGAAGTTATACTTGCATTTCAGAACCATCATCCGTGTGACCATAGAGAGTAGGGCCACAGTGGTTCGATCGTGCAAAGGCTGCTTGGAAGATTATAAAAGGGTTAAGAATTCGGTCATAGAAATAGTTGCCTACTTATCATCAAAATCATAGCCAAAATCATCCATCATGTCTTGCATTCTGTCAATTCATCAAATCCTTCGTCGGGAGGGATAGGGATGGCACGAGCACAACCACTCTCACCGTGATAAACCTAATGATGATAACCGGCCTTAAACCTATTTTTGCACAAATGCATTACCATGTCATCTCGTGTTCTCTTTCTATAGTTCCTATACTCCGTACATGGGCAATGAACGTACGCCGTGTCAGTGTTAGGGGTCGCCTGGAAAGCATTAATGACAAATGCATTGGCCTTCTCATACCATTCAATTGAATGTTATTCGTTCGCTCTCCATCCATCGTACATCCACCTCGTCTCTTCATCCATCGCTATTGACACAATAAGCTAAACATCAAGGTTTCATAATAGGCTTAGAAAGGCTTCTAAACCCACACACGAATAGCCGCTATGGCGTGTCCCGTTGTGGTGCCGGTAGGGAATGAGACAAAATTTTGGCAGCATAACCCTATAGTTCTCCTCGTGCAACGATGGCTAAAGAGTTGAAATCTAGCTCAGTAGCGCTTATGTTATGCACAAGAGAACTATAGGGTTATGACGTTGAAATCTTGTCTCGAAACCGCCGACACCATAACGAGACACACCTATGCGGCCATTCGCTAGCTGTCCATTGGGACGCCGCACATTGGCTGTCCATTGGAAAATTCGGGATCATTTTTCACAACTCGTAATTAAAATGAACGAATCACCGTCCAAATTATTTACACGCTGTGTTGTTCCCAAACGGGTGACGTACGGCTAGGTTACACTATTGTTCAATGTAATATAGAGCAATTGCATTACTAATTACATGAATATTATAATTAATTTTTTATATAAATTACACCTAAAATTATAAGGCAAAACATAACAATTGCATTACTAATTTTTTCTATTCCTATTTTTTTTAAATTATTATTAATTAGCGCTAATTGCAAGACTAATTAAATTTCCAATAGTTTAAAGCCGTTGAAACTACACAACAGTAATTTTAAAAAAGGTGCGAAGAAGCTACACGTACCTCCGACAAACGGATCACGACGACTGCAGGTGCGGAGTGGCGGCAGCTAGGGCGGTGACTGGCAGTGGCAGGGCAACGCGGCGAGGCGTAAGTGGCGACTGGCAACGGCGCAGAGGCGGCTGGCCAGCAAGCAGCTGCGCGTCTGTGAGGAAAAGGGCGGCGGCGTGTCTTGTAACGGCGGAGCTCGGGCGACACGGGGTAGCGGCGCGGGCGAGGCGGCGAGGAAGCGCCTCGAGACAGGGCGACGGCGTGAAGTCGAAGGTGAACCGACGGTGCAGTTGGTCTTAGGCCGAAAAATACCTAAGTCCAACGCTAGAGTCCTCTTATTGTGTATTCTCGATGGCCATAAGCTGTCGAGACTGATTGCAACCGAAACGACCCAGTAGATGAAGACCACGTACGTGGCGGAATCAGAAACGTCCTCACGCTCTCTTGACGGTTCAAAGTCGTCGAGATAGTTAGGTTATCCGCCCTCTTGGTGGGACTCAGCTTCTCTCGACGGCTCCCACCGGTCCAGATAGATCTCTTAGGTGACACATGGTCGTTCTAATCAATCTCGACGGCTAGCACATCGCACCCCCTTCGGTGGTCAACAGAGCTTAATTAATTTTTAAAATAAAAAATCTTTGGTGGTGCGTAATGGCTCATATTGTTTACGTCATGAAAATTCACCACCGTAAAAAATCGTATGCTCAAATTATGTCCGCAAAAACATGTCCATTTGTAACGGGTTATATCGGGCAGAGTATTAGTTAGCGTTCTATAGAGTTTTATGAAATACGAGTGAGAGGGATAATATAATTTTTACATTTTCATCATTTAATCGGAACACTATTGTACATAGATCATTGCATTGCAATGTAACAAATTATACTATTTTAAAATATTTCATAGACAATTCATTAGTTTTAAACATATATATTATATGTTACATTATTTACAAATACAAAAATATTTTAAAAAATAGGATGCAATGTGATATCATTTGTACCATTATCTATTTTTTAAAAAAATTGAGAATGTTTCACATTTTGTTTTTAAATTACATACATTTTTAACTAAAGTGGTAAATAAACATGTCTGCAAATTATAAAATATTTTTAAAAAATTTAAAATAGAAAATGGGCCAGCCCAATTAAAAAACCACAGCCCAGCAGATAAGGATGTGACCGGATCGAACACGGTCGGATATCGTTCTATCCATATTTGTATCCGTGTTTTTTACCGGATACAGATTCGAATACAAGTGTGTCGAATATTAATAGAAATTCGAATAATACTAGATAACATCGGTTATGAATACGGAGCGAATATAGATCGAATAAGACAAGGATACAAATATTGTTAGTCGAATAGTTGAAATTAATTTTCAAAAATCTATTCCAAATTTTAACGAAATATGGTCAAGATTTCAATTTAAAAGTGAAAATTTATAACATTAGTAAAAACAAAACCTTAGAAAGTTTACACACGAATATTATTAACTTAATTTAGGTTTAAAAATTCAAAAAATAAATTTAAAAGTTGGGAAACTATCAATAAAAAATTGTAGAAATACATTGGGATAACATCCATATTTTATGTTCAGATATTATCCGAACAAAAACTTGGACATTCCTTATCCACCAAATAATCAGTGCTCCATATTCGTATCCATATCAACGCCAAATTATCCATATCTATATCCTTATCCGTAAAAATAGTTGAATATCCATAAAACTATCCAAATCACTATTCGATTAATTTGGTCGGTCGGTCGGTCAGTCGGTCGGATAATATCCGTACCATTTCCACCCCTACCAGCAAAGCATATTAAACTATCTTGACGGCCAACTGTCGGTTGTCGAGACTTAATCCTGACCAGCGAGTACTCATGGGCCGGCCCATACAGCATTCTCGACGGCATATGCATAGCCATCGAGATAGATGTTTTCTTGCGCCGTGAAAATCAGAAAAAAGGTGTGGGCGAGGGCTTGGGCGACCTTATATCGATGGCTATTGTTGAGCCGTCGCGACTAACATTTCATAACGACACCTGGTATAAGGCTATCGAGATTAGATGATTAGTATTGACGGCGTACATTTGGCCCTTGAGAATAGTTTTGGCTGTCGATATTTCGCGCGATTATACCTGTAGTGTTTATATGTTTCAAATTTAAATGGTGCGGAAACTATTTATGTACCACTTGCTAGCTGGCATGTGGTGGTTGACAGCCATATCTCACGGCGTCAACCATCTTATTACATGGGTCTACATTGCCATATCTCACGGCAAGTATCTCTCTGGTTGGCCAGGCCCACCTCGCGGAGAGGCGTGGTCTATGAGATAGAATACTTTATACGAATGCTGATGAATAAATGTAGGTGATTGAAAAGAATAAATAGGGGTATAATAGGAAACATCTCATTAAGACTATGTACAAGCCTTATATTTGTCAACAAACACATTTAAATTATACACCCTATACTTTTCAATGAAGCGAGTATTTATAAACAACTCTCACATGTTATTCTCTCTTATATTTCTAGGACATGTATAGCATGGTTATTTTTTTCTTCACTTTAATTCTTTTGATTTCAGATTTTTAAATTTATGTGTAATTTAAAATATGTGTTATAAATTTATGTGTAATTTATAACGAGGCCGCGAGGCTCCAAATTGTAATGTGGTGGTTCAGCTCCTGCTCAACGCCAGATGCCGATGGTCAAGTGAGGGATGTGCGTGTTTTAAATCTAAATAGCTAGCGTGGTAATTTTGTATGCGCTACTGGCTGCTGTATGGTGGTCGATGGCCATGCTTCACACCGTCAACTATTTTCTCACGCGTGAGGCCCAAATTGGTAGTGGCTTGCATCTCACAGGCTGATGGGCCCACTTTACAGAGAGGTACGGTCCCATGCTCACTCAGGCAAATCTTCACACGGCTTCCCGATAACTCGGGCCCACCATGCCAGTTTGCGCTGAAGCCACTGCCCAGTCGGGGCGCACTGCGAAGATCATTGATGCCACATGGCATCTCAATCATCTATTCAAAAAAAAAATACTCAAGGGGCGTAAGTGGGGCTCGAACCCGCAGCTCGGTGGATGAGCCCATGCCTAACGTCGCACGTTGCTAACCAAGTGAGAGATGTATATGTTTTAAATCTAAATGGTGCAGAAACATTGTATGTACCTCTTACTGGCCGGCGTGTGGTGGTTGACAGCCACATCTCACGGCGTAGACCAACTTATTGCATGGGCCCACATTGGCAGAGGCTAGCATCTCTCTGGTTGGCCAGGTCCAACTCGCGGAGAGGCGTGGTCTCATGCATATAATGGTCGACGGCCATGACTTGTGCTATCAACCATCCTGATTGGTGGGACCCACCGCACCAGTGGCACACAACTTGGGTATTAACTTGTCAAACTTGTTAACTTATGTCTATAAAAGCAATTTTTTATATTCCATTGCATTCATTTTTCTTCTAATACTAAATATTGATTTCTCGGTTCTAACAATAGGATAAATGAAACCATGTGGGTACATAATTGTAAAATAAATCGCCACCTAACAACTATTTGGAGTCTTAACGTTGTCAAACAGTACGTTTGGTAGGATTGACGGTATTGAAAATACCGTCTATCAAATGTACTAGTGCTGCAAGGAAGAGCTATTGTCACTATTACGGAATGGGCCTTCTATCCCGGCACATCAGTCCCGGTTAGCCACGAATCCAGACTGATAGTGGCATCAATCCCGGTTCATAACTACTGGGCTAAAAGCAAGATTTTTCGCCCATATTAGTCCTGGTTCATCGCACGAACCGAGACAGAAGAGTGCTTTGTGAGACGAATGCGTGCTAGCTAGCACGGGCACACATTAGTCTCACTGGGACTGAAAGTAAGCTTTAGTTCCGGGACTAAAGCCTCGTTACAGCATACTTCAAAAGGAATGCAGATCCTAGTTTGATATATGTGCATGGTTGGGTGGGTTCGTTAGAAGGGTGAGTGGGGGTCTCATGGTAGCAGGAGGTTCGAGTCTTAAGTTAGCCATGTTTTTTAGATATTTTCTACACCGTGGTAAGATTTGTATCTTGGTCGAGGAAACCTTGACTAAAGACTTATGACCTTCAGTCCACAGAAGCTATCCCGGTTTGACAACCAAGACTAAAGCCAGTTGCCAACCGCGAGTAAAGGTCGTTTCTCTGGTAGTCGGTAGACGGCCACATAACTGCCCATCGAATATATTTATTATGGTGTATCGCTAGGATCTTGCCATCGACCATGTTTATTGTGTTGAAAACATTTTGTTTTCTTTTACTCATGATCTTGAAACTATGATTTCAAAATATACATGGTTGTATTTTTGCCACGTTCATCCCAAGATCAGGCATACAATTCATTTCAATGTATAAATATTGTTTTAGCCCGTTTCACTCGAATTAATTCATTGTACGTTTTATTGATTTGTCGATCGACACGAAGTACTGTGTGCGCGCTGTGCACATGTTAGCTAGGTTTCAGCTTGCCGTGCGCATGCATGCGAGAAGATCGATCACATCCGTACGGCACTCGCAAAAACAAAACCTTCTAATATATCAAAGGCGTTATCCTCTACTCCGTACGATGAGCAGTAGTATATAGGTTAATTGAGCATGAACATTGTTATCAAATGCAAATGGTGAGCGTGGCTGGCAATATTTGCACCTAGTGACCCGGCCCGTCCAACCAGATCTCATCAACTTGAAGTTAGAAACCACATATTTAATTATATTCCTCCCTTTGTCATTGCTGGCGCAAGCAGCCAAATGGTGGCTTTCTATATGTGTGGCAAGCGCCGGACTACATATATAAATTTGAGTATGCGTGGCAAGTCATATTAGGACTTTGTGAACAAGGATTAAGGCGGTGATATGGATTTGAGAAAGGAGTGAAAATGGCCTTTATGTCCTCGTATAATTGCTTTGAAGATATGAGATAGAATACTTTATACGAATGCTGATGAATAAATGTAGGTGATTGAAAAGAATAAATAGGGGTATAATAGGAAACATCTCATTAAGACTATGTACAAGCCTTATATTTCTCAACAAACACATTTAAATTATACACCTTATACTTTTCAACGAAGCGAGTATTTATAAACAACTCTCACATGTTATTCTCTCTTATATTTCTAGGACATGTATAGCATATGGTTATTTTTTCTTGACTTTAATTCTTTTGATTTCATATTTTTAAATTTATGTGTAATTTTAAAATATGCATTATATAAATAAAAGGACAGAGCATATTGAATTTAGCTTCACACAAACACACACAGTTATATATACTTCCAGGTCATATTATTGAATTTTAAAATATGCATTATAGTCTCACACAAACACACGTACAGTTATATGTACTTCCAGGTTAATACAAAATAAATAATAAAATATGTGCCATGAAAATAGTTTAATAATGTTGTTGTCAAAAGTATAAGTTCATTCTAGTTTTGATTTTACCATTTAATTAAGCTTCAATGTTCGAGAACGTGTCCAAGTTAATTTCATCTCTAGAACAGGAAAAAAAGGACTGGACTGTTAAAGAAACAGTCCAATCAGTTGCTTCCAAATATGCCATGATCAACCAATGGTAACAAAATCACCATGGAAAAACCAGCGTTAAAACTTTGTTTACCTTATTAAACTTTGGTACTAATTTTCCAACAGCATGCCCACGAGGTCCATATATACTCCTGGGAGGAGTTCTTGGTTTGCCATAAATAGATGTAGGTACTTTCTTTTATTTGGTTTGAGGTCCAGGTGCTCTTACCGCACCTAGTGAAGTAGTACATTTGATCATCATAATGAAGAATTTAACTAAGCCAGCCCTTAAACACCATTTTATTTACCATTTATTCAGATTTAACATGATTTACTCCGTTCTTCTATTTTTCAAGAGAACAAGCGGACATTAGCAAGAGATGGATGGAAGTGGCAAATATATATCGCCCACGTGGAAACTGACAACGATTCTTAATTTCGATGGTCGTAATGTAAAAACGATGCCTGAAAACTACGTACTGTAAGAGATATTTACTGCACGAATTAACGACGGTACCGCTGAAAAATCGAACGGCCCAAAGATGAAAGGGAAGTGTGGAAAAGAGAAACCTGTCGACGACTTTCATTAATTCCGTCGCCGCTGTCGATGCTTATTATTTCCTCCGTTTCTTTTGTTTGACGTATTTAAGTTTTATATACGTATTTAACCATTCGTCTTATTTAAGAATTTAGTGCAAAATGCAAAAAAATAAGTAATGCTTGATATCCCTTTATTGACAAAAACAAATCACAACAAAATAAATGATATTTACATAGCTTTTTTGAATAAGACAAATAGTAAAAATATGTCAAAAAGTGAAAGACTTAAAACAAAAAGTAACGGGGGAGTATGTCTTTTAAGCAGTGCCATGAATTTCTCTTATAAGCAGTGCCATGAATTTCACGCACGTGCCGTAGCTTAATTTCCATGGATCGCTGTCGCTCCTTGCGCTGCGCTGCAGTGAGCGCATGAACGACACAGACGCCTATTCCGTTGTCCAAAAGGTCGATCTCGATAACTGCATGTATGAATCTTGCACTGATCTACGCTCCGGCTGCAGGAAAGCCAGCTCCACTGCTCAAGCGACAAAGTAACAGTACACCCATATTTATGCAGATGTTCTCTCACACTAGACTGATTTGGGGCATTCCAGCAGTCAATTGTCCATGCCTTCTTTTCTTGTTTGAAAAAGCTGATGTGTTTTGTGCCCTCAACGTACTGTGATCACCTCGACTTATTTTGATTTGTAAACTTCTAAACCAGATATATTAATTAAATCCTTAAAGTATTAAAATTAGACACAAATGGTTCAAGTCGGTAGTTTTGAACAACGAAAGATGTTTGGTTTGACCAAATGTTATATGTATTTTCACATAAAACCGTTCCACAAAATCCAAATTAACCTACATATTTGAGTTTTTTGTGCACTTCGCACAATTTTAAATAGATGAAATTAAATAAATAAATCATCAGAGATTAATTCAGCAAAATGATTATCAGATTAATTTGTTTACATAGCTAGCATATATAGAACCGCGTGTACGTGTGGTGTACATCCTTAGCTGGGGATATGTAGAACGCGCGCGGTGTCTTGCTTTCATTCCTTGAACGGGATAGATAATTCAGGCGCCACCACGCATGCACTAACGCCATGCCTTTTCTGCTGTCACTTGAGAAACCTCTTGCACGTTTTTTCCTTCCTCGAGGACGGAAGTTAAAGGTGTTGGTGATCTGATCTGAGTGGTGACACGCCACGCCACGCCTAGCTACTACGTGCTGTCTGGTTTGCTGCTGCTTGATAACCCTCGACTGCACTGGATATGTTATATATAGGAGTATGATTAGGCTGTATGCATCTTAGCTATGCAGAGGCCGGGTGTGGTCTTAGTTTGATTGTATCTTCTTGATGTAATTTTCTAAGATCAATAAATCGCTCTTTATCTAAAAAAAATATATAGGAGTATGCGTTAGCTAGGCATGTCCTTGCACCCTTGGCTCTTCCCAGAAAGCTGGAATCTCGATCGATCTTGCTTGGGTTCCATATGCGAGGCTGCCATGTGGCCCATGTCCATGCCAAGCGTCTCGAGATATACGTTCCTAGCTGCATTATTGCCTCTCTCCTCTCCTTATCTGCTCATGGGTTTTAATTTGTCTCGTGCGCAGCTGATAAGATATCCTGCGCACAAAAGCCTAGCTACCGTGTCCGTATCAGAAGCATGGTGTCCGAGCTTGTGCGATGGTAATTGAGACATCAGTTGTCTCTAATTGTCATGTCACATAGAGACAACCCTAGAGGTAGCATATACAACGGTAGAGATGGTTGCACATTTTTATAGATAATTTGTTTACATACAAAGTTTTTTAATTCTTGTGTAGAGTTGACTCTTGCTTAAGAAACAGCTCAAATATCTATGCACACACTACTTTATCCTTCACATCATCAATTAGATGACATCACACTGCTTAGAGATGGC
This sequence comes from Raddia distichophylla, assembly GCA_005191435.1. Lineage (NCBI taxonomy): Eukaryota > Viridiplantae > Streptophyta > Magnoliopsida > Poales > Poaceae > Raddia > Raddia distichophylla. The sequence continues at coordinate 260,956 of SPJY01011014.1, read as the reverse complement.
TTACAGACTGCTGAGGTGGACTGTTGTACATGCTAAAGTTCCAATTCAATTACTTTAGCCTAAATACGGCCAAAGGATAAGACCAAGTCACAATGTTCATTTTGGTTTATGTTGATGATATTATCATTGCTAGATCGTCATCAGAGGTAGCCGAGAAACTAGTGTTCAGAATATCATAGGAATTTTCCATCAAGGATCTTGGCAAGCTCAACTATTTTCTTGCAATTGAAGTGGTGGACAAGGATTTTAATTTCGGTAGAAGAAAAATTTCGGTTGCCAGCAAAATTACTGAAATTTGCGAAAATTTTGCAAAATTTCGAACGAAATAAAAATAGAAAATTTGAATTTTTGAAAAAGTTGGGAAAAATTTGCATTTCTTAAGCTTCGAACCCAGGTCTTAGGCCTTGCCCTTGTTTGTGCTTACCACCAGACCAAAGGAGACCTTGTGACAAGGCCATGTGTGCCTTTATTTTATACCTTAGTTTTAAATTAGGTTTAAATATATTCAAAACAAAATATCGGCAGCGTTTCGGCCGCCAGCGAAATACCCGAAATTCGCGAAATTTCGAACGAAAAAAAAAATCCTTGGTGGTGGATACTGCCTCTGGAATTTTACTATTACAACATAAGTATGCAGAAGATCTCTTGCGCAAGGTGAACATGATTAAGTGCAAATCAGTGTCAACTCCACTTGCATCCAATGAAAGACTGGAACAGAACAAAGGGATTGCGCTCACTGAAGATGATGCGGTTCAGTATAGAAGCATTGTGAGAGCTCTTCAATATCTCACCCTGACTCGGCCAGATCTTGCCTATGCAGTCAATAAAGTATGCCAATATTTGCATAACCCATCTAATGATCATTGGGAAGTAGTGAAGAGGATCATGAGATACATCAAGGGCACAATCAGTTCTGGTTTGAAAATTAATAGGTCCATCTATACTCTTTTGAGCGATTTTTCGAATGCCGATTGGGTAGGGTGCGTTGATGATGCCGATTGGGTAGGGTGCGTTGATGATCGACGATCACATAACGGGTTTGCAATGTTTTTTTGGTTAATTCAAACCTAGTTTCTTGGAGCTTAAAGAAGCAACCTTCGGTGTCTACGTCCTCAACGGAAGCTGAATACAAAGTTGTAGCAAATGCTACTATAGAACTGATTTGACTCCAATCTTTGATGAAGGAACTTCATATTTTTTAGCCCAGACCATCAATAATGTGGTGTGACAATATGGGAGCAGTCTATCTCACAGCTAATCCCATCTTTCATGCTTGGACAAAACACATTGAGGTGGATTTCCATTTTGTGAGGGAAAGGGTTGCTGGAAGGATGCTTGAAGTTCGGCTTATCGGTTTTGTCTAATCAGGTGGCTGATATTTTCACAAAGGCTCTGGGTAAGCTGCCATTTGAGAGGTTAAAATGCTCTCTCAACCTGGGATCTCCCGGTTTTGATCGAGGGAGGATGTTAAAGGATAAGACTCCAACAGATAAGCACGGGCAAGGCTAAGACTAACTAGAAGTACGCACATTAGTTGAAGTGGAATATATACTTGGGCTGTAAGTTGATGTAGATTGTACTTAGCATGTGTGACAAACACTTGTAACAAACCTGTACTCAACTGGTATAACATACGAGAGACCCAGTTGGGTGCTCGTGCTGCCAATCTTGTTTTCTTCATAAATACATTATCACAGTGATGTACTATGGAATTAGGTGAATAATCATCGCTAAAGGAGTTACTCGTAGATGCCATCTAGCTCAGTGAAGACAATACTTTTGTAGCCAGCGCAGGGAGATGTATAAAAGTACATAGCGTGTTCCCTCTTCAGTTCATGGAACAGCAACACGACATTATTTGTGTCAGCGGCCTTCCTAAGCTCCGGCGCCGATCCTTATGATCAGACATCGGTGTTGAGAATTAGGGTTATATCGATGAGTTTAGTGATTGTAATTAGCTTAGCTGATGAAGTCGTATGTGCCCCTACCTTACTTTATATAGCGTCGTGTAAAAGAGAACCAAAACATAGTAGTTTAAAAAATTTAGCGTCCCGGATCAGGACTCCTTAAAACATGAGCTCAATTAAAGACAAACTCGTATAATAGATGATGGCACAGACCGTTAATCCGAGATTAATCCTATCACACATGCATGACGGTTCAATGAAAGAAGAAGCAAACTTTTTCGTGGAATTTACGCCGACAAAAAGATCAGCGCATGCAGCATTTTATCGGAATAGTAATTCTAATCGCTCAGCTCTTCCTTCTCGATCTATCTATGAAAATAAATAAGATTGATTTACAGAGAATATGCATCGATTCTGCGATTATTATGAACCCTTCCATTTATTCCGTGCACCGTCGTTCGGGAGAGCAGGTCTCCGGAACCGATCGCCCTCGAGCTCCTTTCCGGATTTTGCGGGTCAGATATGGAATATGCAAATCGTGTTGGACTCGGTCGCGGCCCGTTTCGCGATCCGTTTGCCTCACGCGTTTTGCTATATAAATCTGCCGCCGCGCCGTCCAGAGGGATCAGATCAGATCGCTCCTAGGGTTTGCCACCTCCCTCTGCTGCGCCGCCGCTTCGGTTCTTCCCCATCCCGTGCGCCGGCGTGCACCGTCGTTCGGGAGAGCAGGTCTCCGGAACCGATCGCCCTCGAGCTCCTGCACCGGGTAGGGCGAATCAGGTTTTTGGGAAGCGCTCGGCGCGACTGCTCGCTGCTTCCTTCTTCCGCTTCGCGAGGACTTCTTCCACTACGCCGTCGCGATCTGCGTCGGCAACTCCTTCTCCAAGACGGCGTCCGATTCGGAGAACCAGAACCAAACCTCGCCGCCACTCGTACCGTACGGCGACGACGACAACGTCCAGTAAGTCATCTCCTTCGCGAGTTCACCAGAGAGATATACGTGCAGTTTTCTGCATGTGTATCTAGGTTGTGTTTTTGTGGTTTCAACCTGTTTTATCTATCTCTCAGAAGTTGTGCATGTTATATCTTGATTAAATTAAACCTGAAAGTGCTAATTTTCCAACAGCATGCCCACGAGGTCCATATATACTCCTGGGAGGAGTTCTTGGTTTGCCATAAATAGATGTAGGTACTTTCTTTTATTTGGTTTGAGGTCCAGGTGCTCTTACCGCACCTAGTGAAGTAGTACATTTGATCATCATAATGAAGAATTTAACTAAGCCAGCCCTTAAACACCATTTTATTTACCATTTATTCAGATTTAACATGATTTACTCCGTTCTTCTATTTTTCAAGAGAACAAGCGGACATTAGCAAGAGATGGATGGAAGTGGCAAATATATATCGCCCACGTGGAAACTGACAACGATTCTTAATTTCGATGGTCGTAATGTAAAAACGATGCCTGAAAACTACGTACTGTAAGAGATATTTACTGCACGAATTAACGACGGTACCGCTGAAAAATCGAACGGCCCAAAGATGAAAGGGAAGTGTGGAAAAGAGAAACCTGTCGACGACTTTCATTAATTCCGTCGCCGCTGTCGATGCTTATTATTTCCTCCGTTTCTTTTGTTTGACGTATTTAAGTTTTATATACGTATTTAACCATTCGTCTTATTTAAGAATTTAGTGCAAAATGCAAAAAAATAAGTAATGCTTGATATCCCTTTATTGACAAAAACAAATCACAACAAAATAAATGATATTTACATAGCTTTTTTGAATAAGACAAATAGTAAAAATATGTCAAAAAGTGAAAGACTTAAAACAAAAAGTAACGGGGGAGTATGTCTTTTAAGCAGTGCCATGAATTTCTCTTATAAGCAGTGCCATGAATTTCACGCACGTGCCGTAGCTTAATTTCCATGGATCGCTGTCGCTCCTTGCGCTGCGCTGCAGTGAGCGCATGAACGACACAGACGCCTATTCCGTTGTCCAAAAGGTCGATCTCGATAACTGCATGTATGAATCTTGCACTGATCTACGCTCCGGCTGCAGGAAAGCCAGCTCCACTGCTCAAGCGACAAAGTAACAGTACACCCATATTTATGCAGATGTTCTCTCACACTAGACTGATTTGGGGCATTCCAGCAGTCAATTGTCCATGCCTTCTTTTCTTGTTTGAAAAAGCTGATGTGTTTTGTGCCCTCAACGTACTGTGATCACCTCGACTTATTTTGATTTGTAAACTTCTAAACCAGATATATTAATTAAATCCTTAAAGTATTAAAATTAGACACAAATGGTTCAAGTCGGTAGTTTTGAACAACGAAAGATGTTTGGTTTGACCAAATGTTATATGTATTTTCACATAAAACCGTTCCACAAAATCCAAATTAACCTACATATTTGAGTTTTTTGTGCACTTCGCACAATTTTAAATAGATGAAATTAAATAAATAAATCATCAGAGATTAATTCAGCAAAATGATTATCAGATTAATTTGTTTACATAGCTAGCATATATAGAACCGCGTGTACGTGTGGTGTACATCCTTAGCTGGGGATATGTAGAACGCGCGCGGTGTCTTGCTTTCATTCCTTGAACGGGATAGATAATTCAGGCGCCACCACGCATGCACTAACGCCATGCCTTTTCTGCTGTCACTTGAGAAATCTCTTGCACGTTTTTGTGATCTGATCTGAGTGGTGACACGCCACGCCACGCCTCGCCTAGCTACTACGTGCTGTCTGGTTTGCTGCTGCTTGATAACCCTCGACTGCTCTGCATACGTTATATAGGAGTATGTGTTAGCTAGGCATGTCCTTGCACCCTTGGCTCTTCCCAGAAAGCTGGAATCTCGATCGATCTTGCTTGGGTTCCATATGCGAGGCTGCCATGTGGCCCATGTCCATGCCAAGCGTCTCGAGATATACGTTCCTAGCTGCATTATTGCCTCGATCCTCTCCTTATCTGCTCATGGGTTTTAATTTGTCTCTCGTGCGCAGCTGATAAGATATCCCGCGCACAAAAGCCTAGCTACCGTGTCCATATCAGCAGCGGTGTTAGAGCATGTGCAATGGTTGAGACAGTTGTCTCTAATTGTTGCCATGTCACATAGAGACAACACTAGAGATAGCATATACAACGGTAGAGATGGTTGCACGTTTTTATATAATTTGTTTACATACAAAGTTTTTAATTTCTCGTGTAGAGTTGGCTCTTGCTTAAGAAACGGCTCAAATATCTATGCACACACTACTCTATCCTCCACATCATCAATTAGCTGACATCGCACTACTTAGAGATGGCTTACAGACTGCTGAGGTGGACTGTTGTACATGCTAAAGATCCAATTCAATTAGTTTAGCCTAAATACTGCTAAAGGATAAGACTCCAACAGATAAGCATTGGCAAGGCTGAGACTAACTAAAAGCTCACACATTAGTTGAATATACTTGGGTTGTAAGTTGCTATAGATTGTACTTGTATATCCTATGTAACAAACACTTGTAACAAACCTGTACTCAACTGGTATAAATACATACGAGAGACCCAGTTGGGCGCTCATGCTGCCAATCTTGTTTTCTTCACATGGTATTAGAGCAATTCTAATCCAATCCACAGCCAAGAAAATGTCGACCTCATCGTCACATTTGTCCCAAACCATCAACACCATGTCTACCACAGCAGCAACTGCAGCTGTTACAGCGCCCGCCTTCAATCAGTTCATGACTATGCGACTGACCAGAGAGAACTATCTTCTCTGGAAAGCCCAAATGATTCCCTACCTTCAAAGCCATCAGCTTCTTGGCTATGTTGAAGGTACAACGAGTTCTCCACCAGCATATGTTGCATAAAACTCCACATATGGGGCTCATCAGGTGCCCAATCCGGAGTATACCACATGGTTCCAGAGGGACCAGTTGGTGTTGAGTGCACTACTGTCTTCCCTCATAGAGGAGATCTTGGGTCATGTCCTTTTCATGACCTCTTCTACAGATGTTTTCCTCTTGTTCCAGAGCGACGCTTACCCAGATTCGGTTCCAACTTGCCAATCAACGCAAGGAATTCTCTGCTTCAACTTTCTTCTACAAGATGAAGGCCTTTGCTAATCATATGGCTTCCATTGGGTAACCCCTGCGTGAAGAAGAGATTGTGTCATATATTCTTGTTGGTCTCGGTGAGGAATATGATGCCTTCGTTACTTTGATGACCACACACTCAGAAGAGCTTACTTTGACTGATATCTACGCCCACATGGTCAGTCATGAGATGCGTCGCGAGCAACTTCAAGCTAATGCTCAGATCATCTCCTCGGCAAACAGTGCTGCTAGGGGTGGTCTCAATGGAAGAGGTGGTGGTCGTGGGTGTGGTCGCAGTCGCGGCTGCAACACCAATTATTGTGGCCACCGCTCTCCTACCTCACCTCATCATGAAGGTTATCATAATGGTAATACAGGTAACTCTGGGGGGCATCCCACATGCCAGATCTTCGGAAAGTATGGGAATGATGCCATCAGATATTATCATCGCTTCAATCATACCTATCAGACTAAAGACTCGAGGGTTGCTGCCATGGTTGCTGCGGGGCAGTATCAAGTCGACACAAACTGGTATGTTGATAGTGGTGCAACCGATCACATCACCAGTGATCTTGACCGACTCTCAGTTCGTGAATGCTACAGAGGAGGAGATCAGATTCAAGTCACCAATGGGCAAGGTTTGTCAATTTCTCATGTTGGTAGTTCAGTTGTTAAGGGCAATAATCGTATCTTTCATTTAAAGGATGTTCTTCATGCTCCTCATGTCAATAAACATCTTTTGTCAGTTTGAAAATTTGCCATTGACAATGATGCCTTCTTTGAGTTTCATCCTAATTTCTTCTATGTAAAGGATCTGGCCACGAGGAGAACTCTACTCCAAGGTAGATGTCACCGTGGCCTCTACACCTTCCCGTCGACACAATCATCTGCACCGTCCAGTCCTAGGCATCGTCAATTCCTTTCCAGCTTCAAGATCACTTCGGATCAGTTGCACTTGCACCGAAGGCTTGGTCATCCTTCATTCGCAGTCATCTAAGGGATAGTTAGCTCCAATAAGTCTTCCTTTATTCCAAATAAAAATCACAATGTTTGTGATGCCTGTCAACAGGCCAAGAGTCGACAATTGCCGTTTGGTTCCTCTGTTAGGGCTACCACTACATCACTTGAACTCGTCCATTCGGATGAATGGGGTCCTGCACCCAATTATGTAAGCGGTTTTAAATATTATGTTAGTTTCCTTGATGACTATAGTCGTTTCTCTTATATCTACTTACTCAAGCACAAAGATGAAGTTAAAAATGTTTTCTACCGTTTTCAGGAGCATGCCAAAGCCCTCCTTGGCACAAAATTAAGTCTCTCCAATCTGACTGGGGAGGTGAGTACCATAGATTAAATAAGAATTTTGAGTCAGCTGGTATCTCCCATAGAGTGTCATGTCCTCACACACATCAACAAAATGGCGTCGCTAAAATAAAACATCGTCATATTGTTGAAGTTGGTTTAGCTTTGTTGGCTCAATCCTCCATGCCACTTCGCTTCTAGGAAGTATTCCTAACCGACACATATCTCATAAACTGTATCCAAGTCCTTCACAATAGTATTCCTTTGGCTCGGCTGCTAGGTAAACAACCTGATTATGGAATGCTCAAAGTCTTTGGCTGTGCTTGTTGGCCAAGTTTGCTATCATATAACACAAGGAAGCTATTTTTTCATTCCAAGCGCTATATTTTCATTGGTTATAGTACTCTGCACAAGGGATACAAGTGTCTATATCGTGCCACAGGACGGATTTACATTTCACGAGATGTAGTCTTTGATGAGAATGTCTTTCCCTTCTCAGATATTCATCATAATTCTTCCTCTGTGTCCACACCCACACATTCAGTTGTTCCTCTTCCTACTGTTCCACATGATCAGTTGAGTCCGGTTACTTGCCCTCAAACCTCTGACAACCAATGTGCTGACATTCATAACACTAGTCCTGTTGTGTCGACTGATCGCATGGTTGAGTCCTCTATGCAGCTTGCTACAGATGATGAAGCAATATCAACTCCACAACAGGAGGAACAACAGCAACAACGCATGGTGACACGATCCCAAAATCAGATCATCCGGCCAAAGGTCTGGACAGATGGAACTGTGTGATATAAAACACACCGCAAGGCGCTTCATGCCAGCATTGTTGAGCCTCTCTCTCATATTCAGGCTCTCAGCAATCCATATTGGAAGGCGGTGATGGATGACGAATTTGGTGCCTTGCTCAGGAACAAAACCTGGAGACTTGTCCATCCAAAGCCTGGGCGCAATGTCATTGATTCCAGATGGGTCTTTAAGCTCAAGCACAAACCAGATGGGACCATTGATCGCTATAAAGTCAGATTAGGGGACAAAGGATACAAGCAGCAACCCGAAATAGACTATGGAGAAATCTTTAGTCCTGTAATCAAGGCTCCCACACTCAGGCTATTTTTTTTCTGTTACAGTCTCTTGAGGTTGGACGTTTGAGGTAGATGTTAATAATGCTTTGTTGCATGGGGAACTACAGGAGGAGGTTTACATGAAACAACCGCTTGGGTATCATAATCCGAAGCTACCGCATCACGTGTGTCGCCTTGATAAGGCTATTTATGGGCTCAAGCTAGCACCACTGCTTCGTACTCTAAACTATGTAATAAACTGCAAAGTTTTGGCTTTGTGTCGTCCAAAGCTGACACCTCTCTGTTTTTGTTCTCTCAAGACCAAGTCACAATGTTCATTTTGGTTTATGTTGATGATATTATCATTGCTAGATCGTCATCAGAGGTAGCCGAGAAACTAGTGTTCAGAATATCACAGGAATTTTCCATCAAGGATCTTGGCAAGCTCAGCTATTTTCTTGGAATTGAAGTGGTGGATACTGCCTCTGGAATTTTACTATCCCAACATAAGTATGCAGAAGATCTCTTGCGCAAGGTGAACATGATTAAGTGCAAATCAGTTCAACTCCACTTGCATCCAATGAAAAACTAGAACAGAACAAAGGGGTTGCGCTCACTGAAGATGATACCGTTCAGTATAGAAGCATTGTGGGAGCTCTTCAATATCTCACCCTGACTCGGCCAGATCTTGCCTATGCAGTCAATAAAGTATGCCAATATTTACATAACCCAACTAATGATCATTGGGAAGCAGTGAAGAGGATCATGAGATACATCAAGGGCAAAATCAGTTCTGGTTTGAAAATCAATAGGTCCATCTATACTCTTTTGAGCGCTTTTTCGGATGCTGATTGGGCAGGGTGCGTTGATGATCGACGATCACATAACGGGTTTGCAATGTTTTTTTGGTGCAGACCTAGTTTCTTGGAGCTTAAAGAAGCAACCTTCGGTGTCTAGGTCCTCAATGGAAGCTGAATACAAAGCTGTAGCAAATGCTACTATAGAAGTGATTTGGCTCCAATCTTCGATGAAGGAACTTCATATTTTTAGCCCAGACCACCAGTAATGTGGTGTGACAATATGGGAGCAGTCTATCTCACAGCTAATCCCATCTTTCATGCTCGGACAAAACACATTGAGGTGGATTTCCATTTTGTGAGGGAAAGGGTTGCTGGAAGGATGCTTGAAGTTCGGCTTATCAGTTTGTCTAATCAGGTGGCTGATATTTCACAAAGGCTCTGGGTAAGCTGCCATTTGAGAGGTTAAATTAAAATGCTCTCTCAACCTGGGATCACCCGGTTGTGATCGAGGGAGGATGTTAAAGTATAAGACTCCAACAGATAAGCACTGGCAAGGTTAAGACTAACTAGAAGTACACACATTAGTTGAATATACTTGGGCTGTAAGTTGCTGTAGATTGTACTTATCATGTGTGACAAACACTTGTAACAAACCTATACTCAATTGGTATAAAAACATACGAGAGACCCAGTTGGGTGCTCGTGCTGCCAATCTTGTTTTCTTCATAAATACATTATCACAGTGATGTACTATGGAATTAGGTGAATAATCATCGCTAAAGGAGTTACTCGTAGATGCCATCTAGCTCAGTGAAGACAATACTTTTGTAGCCAGCGCAGGGAGATGTATAAAAGTACATAGCGTGTTCCCCTCTTCAGTTCATGGAACAGCCACACGACATTATTTGTGGCAGCGGCCTTCCTAAGCTTCGGCGCCAATCCTTATGATCGGACATCGGTGTTGAGGATTAGGGTTATATGGATGAGTTTAGTGATTGTAATTAGCTTAGATGATGAAGTTGTATGTGCCCTTACCTTACTTTATATAGCGTCGTGTAAAAGGGGACCGAAACATAGTAGTTTAAAAATTAGCGTCCCAGATCAGGACTCTTTAAAACATGAGCTCAATTAAAGACAAACTCGTATAATAGATGATGGCACAGACCGTTAATCCGAGATTAATCCTATCACACATGCACGACGGTTCAATGAAAGAAGAAGCAAACTTTTTCGTGGAATTTACGCCGACAAAAAGAGCAGCGCATGCTGCATTTTATCAGAATAGTAATTCTTCTCCTCAGCTCTTCCTTCTCGATCTATCTATTAAAATAAATAAGATTGATTTACAGAGAATATACATCGATTCTGCGATTATTATGAACCCTTCCATTTATTCTGCATTCCTTGCATATATATAGTATGAAAATTAGTAATATGTACCGCAGGCCACACCATGCGTTGTATTTTAAAGAGACAACTGTACCTTTAATTTGACTCTCCAAAAAAAGGTTTTTCAAACAGGAAACTCTTAGGGTTACTTTTAGAACACTTTTACGATATACATCGACAAAATGTACTATGGTGCTAGCATAATTCAAATATGACCATCCGTTTAAAGAGTCTTCCACATAAAACATATATATACTAGCATTGTGTTGTTTATACTATCATGGCAGTTTAAAAAATAAAAAACAATATGAACCGTTAGATCTCAAAAGGTGTGAATGTTTCGTATTCACTGATATGTACTATAAAATTTCTCTAGTTTTAATAAAAAAAAATACTAAATATTGTGCTTTATTTTTTCGCGGGTTTCCTTCGTACATGAGGTCATATGAATGAAGCTTATCACTAACAAATTACCTCAAGAGAAAGATAGAAGGAACCAATATGGCATTGAAAATTTTCTGGGGCGCGTCGTTGAATTTCAGACTAGGTTTCAATCACCATCACTGCTACTAGTGCTTAGAATTGGGCCATGTCGGACTGGCACCAACCTGGCCCGTCATGCCTCGAGACAATGTGAATCCGGCCATGCTGGTTCGATCATCTTTCCATGCCAGGGCGGGCTAGCACGGACATACTCCCTCCGTCCCAAAAAGAATGTCATTCTAGCATTCAAATAGAAAAACTAATATCAAAGCCAAAAGACGCATGTGCCCCTGGTTATTTGAAATAAAGGTAATTAATGTGCATGCAAATCTGGCTAACAATTGGCCATTGCGAGTGGTGGGTGCCTAGGTGGGAGTGGAGACTCATAGCCTAGGATGGCATTCTTTGTGGGACAAAATTTGAAAGCTAGAATGACATTTTTGTGGGACGGAGGGAGTATATTACTAGCAGGGTTAGCGCGCCCCATGGTGCCACACTGCATGCCTTCTTATACCTGAGCAAATAAAGATGTATAAAAAAACAAACGAATAAGGAAACATACACCTTTTGTTTGTTGTTTCCATTATTTTTTTATTTTTTCAAATTAATTATTAATGTCTAAAGCTTTTTATATATCATTACCATGACATTATGGTGCCTTTTTTAAAGCTTTTTTTTCCAGAATTTTTTAAGTGGCCACAAAAGTTAGAATAAAAAAGAATAAATTATTTCCTAATACAACCATTTTGTAAATTCTAAATGTTTTAAAAATAGATAGATACTATGAAAGGAAAGAACTAAAAAATCATGGACACACATAGGTGGATAGTATCAAAAGCAAAAGGTAAGAAGTGTATATCCACATGTATTCAACCCTATCAGTTATTAAAGTGCAAGAAACCACGGGATAAGTTTTTTAGTTTCATACATATCACTATTGTCTAGCAGTGGTTTTCGACCTCACATAAATTTTCACATCACATGCACAGGTATTTGGTGAAATGCATTGATACTAAACATTCCAGGCAGATAATTAGAGCCATCAAGAGCTCTTGAGCATTTCTTGTTCTTGTCAAGATTTAATACCTGCTCTCTATTGAACCTGCCAAAGTATACCAATCAGTAAACAATGTTATGTTCTCTAAAATGGGTATGAGCCAAAGCTCCTCCGATGAGGCTACTATGTTATGATCATAACTAACTACGAAAAATGGTTTGTTCTCTAAAATGGGTATGAGCCAAAGCTACTCTAATGAGGGTACTGCTTCAAATCAGGATGATGAAGACTCTAGTTATTCATCAATTATTGATTCTAGTGCACCTGGATACATTTATGAAAAGGATAATCCTGAGCTTCCTGAGAACATAGTACAGATTCGATGAAAATGATAGACTAAATGCTTCACACTTTAGAGATGTCCTCACCTGTAACTATGGAGACTTGCAGAGTACATCAGGAATTCAGTTTATAGAATTGACCATAAGTGGAGCATCTTTCATGCTACACCAGGTATGTAGAATCCATTAAGAAGTTCCCTCATCCATCAGTGAAACAATGAACTACAATTTCACAATACAGTTTTAAATTTTGAAAATGTCTTTTCGGCTTTAGTGTCTTTCGTGTGACGTCAAGTAAATTGTATTATGGATTTCCTGTGCCTCCCTTGATTAAATAATTATCTAAGTTTTTTCTTGGTTTCCAAATACCAGTATTTGGACTTTCAATAAAGTAGTCCATTTTAACTAGTATGCACGAGCAGTAAAAGAATTAGTTAGTGCATGAGGCTGAAATTCATAGATTGTCAATACCAAATAAAGAAATAACAACGGTGATTATTAAACTAATACAACATATGGAGCACTCGAATGCATATGTTAACTTTTTTGGCAGCATTAAACGGAGCAAAACACATATATGCTTCTTAAAAAAATTTAACAGCAGTAAGAAAAGCAGCATGGTATAGATGAGAATCTGGTATTTCCCTGTTTAGCAAAGTTGTTTCTCTACAAATGCGACATATTTTCGTGCAATATAATGAAAATTACAAATGACGTAGCACAGATCATTTAGCTTATTTACCTTGACAACAATGGCGATGATAGAAGAACCCACATAATTTTTTCCATGAAAATGTATTAGCGGCCACAACCTCAAATCAATTGAAGCAAACGAATGTTGTCCAATAGTCTGACCATAGAAAAAAAAATGTTAGTTCTGCAGCTATCTGAAGATGGAGGAGGAGGAGCATTGACCTCTAATCACCGCTGGCGCTGAACCCTAGCAGCCGAGCAAACTGACCGGTGGCGCTAGCGTACGGGTAAAACGGTCGGGGCGTGGCTGGATCGGCGTGCGATGAGGCAGAGGATGGTTGGATCCAAGTGTGGAGAGGGCGCAGACAGCTGGATCCATGAGCAAGAGGATCCATTGCCGTAGGAGAGGAGACGACGGGCGTGTGAGTAGAGGAGGACAGCAGCGAAGGCGGGTTAAGGGGAGAGGGAGCGGCGGTGGTTGCAGGAGAGGAGGAAGGCGGGTTTAGGGGAGAGGGAGCGGTGGCGGTCGCAAACGGCTGGATCCATGCGCAAGAGGATCCATCGCTGTAGGAGAGGAGACGACGAGCGAGTGAGGAGAGAAGGACAGTAGCGAAGGCGGGTTGAGGGGAGAGGGAAAGATAGAAGGAACCAATATGGCATTGAAAATTTTCTGGGGCGCGTCGTTGAATTTCAGACTAGGTTTCAATCACCATCACTGCTACTAGTGCTTAGAATTGGGCCATGTCGGACTGGCACCAACCTGGCCCGTCATGCCTCGAGACAATGTGAATCCGGCCATGTTGGTTCGATCATCTTTCCATGCCAGGGCGGGCTAGCACGGACATACTCCCTCCGTCCCAAAAAGAATGTCATTCTAGCATTCAAATAGAAAAACTAATATCAAAGCCGAAAGACGCATGTGCCCCTGGTTATTTGAAATAAAGGTAATTAATGTGCATGCAAATCTGGCTAACAATTGGCCATTGCGAGTGGTGGGTGCCTAGGTGCGAGTGGAGTAATAAAAAGAGTGGGACCCATAGCCTAGGATGGCATTCTTTGTGGCACAAATTTTGAAAGCTAGAATGACATTTTTTGTGGGACGGAGAGAGTATATTACTAGCAGGGTTAGCGTGCCCATGGTGCCACACTGCATGCCCTCTTATACCTGAGCAAATAAAGATGTATAAAAAAACAAACGAATAAAAAAACATACACCTTTTGTTTGTTGTTTCCATTATTTTTTATTTTTTTCAAATTAATTATTAATGTCTAAAGCTTTTTATATGTCATTACCATGACATTATGGTGCCTTTTGTAAAGCTTTTTTTCAGAATTTTTTAAGTGGCCACAAAAGTTAGAATAAAAAAGAATAAATTATTTCCTAATACAACCATTTGTAAATTCTAAATGTTTTAAAAATAGATAGATACTATCAAAGGAAAGAACTAAAAAATCATGGACACACATAGGTGGATAGTATCAAAAGCAAAAAGTAAGAAGTGTATATCCACATGTATTCAACCCTATCAGTTATTAAAGTGTAAGAAACCGCGGGATAAGTTTTTTAGTTTCATACATATCACTATTGTCTAGCAGTGGTTTTCGACCTCACATAAATTTTCACATCACATGCACAGGTATTTGGTGAAATGCATTGATACTAAACATTCCAGGCGGATAATTAGAGCCATCAAGAGCTCTTGAGCACTGCTTGTTCTTGTCAAGATTTAATACCTGCTCTCTATTGAACCTGCCAAAGCATACCAATCAGTAAACAATGTTATGTTCTCTAAAATGGGTATGAGCCAAAGCTCCTCCGATGAGGCTACTGTGTTATGATCATAACTAATTACGAAAAATGGTTTGTTCTCTAAAATGGGTATGAGCCAAAGCTACTCTAATGAGGGTACTGCTTCAGATCAGGATGATGAAGACTCTAGATATTCATCAATTATTGATTCCAGTGCACCTGGATACATTTATGAAAAGGATAATCCTGAGCTTCCTGAGAACATAGTACAGATTCGAGCTAAATGGCTCCATGGGCCTGATGAAAATGATAGACTAAATGCTTCACACTTCAGAGATGTCCTCACCTGTAACTATGGAGACTTGCAGAGTACATCAGGAATTCAGTTTGTAGAATTGACCATAAGTGGAGCATCTTTCATGCTACACCAGGTATGTAGAATCCATTAAGAAGTGCCCTCATCCATCAGTGAAACAACGAACTACAATTTCACAATACTGTTTTAAATTCTGAAAATGTCATTTCGGCTTTAGTGTGATAGTGTCTTTCGTGTGACGTCAAGTAAATTGTATTATGGATTTCCTGTGCCTCCCTTGATTAAATAATTATCTAAGTTTTTTCTTGGTTTCCAAATACCAGTATTTGGACTTTCAATAAAGTAGTCCATTTTAACTAGTATGTACGAGCAGTAAAAGAATTAGTTAGTACATGAGGCTGAAATTCATAGATTGTCAATACCAAATAAAGAAATAAAACGGTGATTATTAAACTAATACAACATACGGAGAACTAGACCTGTTCAAATGCCGGGCCGGGCCGGGCTTCGGAAATGAGGCCCGAGCCCGGCCCGATGCACTGGTCGGGCCGGGCCGGGCCGGGCTTTTTCGGGCCGGGCTCGGGCCGGGCCGCCGGGCCGGGTATCCCATGAGCAGGTCTACGGAGAACTAGAATGCATATGTTAACTTTTTTGGCAGCATTAAACGGAGCAAAACACATATATGCTTCTTAAAAAAATTTAACAGCAGTAAGAAAAGCAGCATGGTATAGATGAGAATCTGGTATTTCCCTGTTTAGCAAAGTTGTTTCTCTGTAAAGGCGACATATTTTCGTGCAATATAATGAAAATTACTAATGACGTAGCACAGATCATTTAGCTTATTTACCTTGACAACAATGGCGATGATAGAAGAACCCACATAATTTTTTCCATGAAAATGTATTAGCGGCCACAACCTCAAATCAATTGAAGCAAACGAATGTTGTCCAATAGTCTGACCATAGAAAAAAAAATGTTAGTTCTGCAGCTATCTGAAGATGGAGGAGGAGGAGCATTGACCTCTAATCACCGCTGGCGCTGAACCCTAGCAGCCGAGCAAACTGACCGGTGGCGCTAGCGTACGGGTAAAACGGTCGGGGCGTGGCTGGATCGGCGTGCGATGAGGCAGAGGATGGTTGGATCCAAGTGTGGAGAGGGCGCAGACAGCTGGATCCATGAGCAAGAGGATCCATTGCCGTAGGAGAGGAGACGACGGGCGTGTGAGTAGAGGAGGACAGCAGCGAAGGCGGGTTAAGGGGAGAGGGAGCGGCGGTGGTTGCAGGAGAGGAGGAAGGCGGGTTTAGGGGAGAGGGAGCGGTGGCGGTCGCAAACGGCTGGATCCATGCGCAAGAGGATCCATCGCTGTAGGAGAGGAGACGACGAGCGAGTGAGGAGAGAAGGACAGTAGCGAAGGCGGGTTGAGGGGAGAGGGAGCGGCGGCCGTTGCAGGAGAGGAGGCGACGGAGAAGACAGGGGGCTAGAGAGGGAAAAAAGAGTGTAAGAGGAAAGGGAAAGTTGAGGGGGTGACGGTCGTAGATGGCTGGATCCATGCGCAAGAGGATCCATCGCCGCAGGAGAGGAGACAACGGGCGTGTGAGGAGAGGAGGACAGTAGCGAAGGTGGGTTGAGGGGAGAGGGAGCGACGGGGGTTGCAGGACAGGATGAAGGCGGGTTGAGGGGAGAGGGAGCGGCCGCCATTCAGGAGAGGAGGCGACGGAGAAGACTGGGGGCTAGAGAGGAAAAAAAGAGTGTAAGGGAAAATGACGTAGGAACAGGGATTCGAACCACGGCCTCCTGGTTGTTACCTAGCGCTGCAAACCAGTTGATCAATCATCCCGCCTTGCTCTTTTTTTAGCGCCAAAAATTCTTATATATAAAGCACAAATGGACGGTTGGATTTAACCAGCGATCATCCTCGAATGGATGTGGCTGAACACAGTGATGTGACCGCAGCGCCGGGCGACACGGCATCGAGTACACGTGTTGCATGGACGTTGCAACGCTAGCGCGTTGTATATATAAATGATTTTGGCCCGACACGACCGTAGACACGTCCAGCCATGGTGGCACGGGCACGACCCAAGCAGGAACAGGAGGAGGGCGGGTTTAGGGGAGAGGGAGCGGTGGCGGTCGCAAACGGCTGGATCCATGCGCAAGAGGATCCATCGCCGCAGGAGAGGAGACGACGGGTGTGTGAGTAGAGGAGGATAGCAGCGAAGGCGGGTTAAGGGGAGAGGGAGCGGCGGCGGTTGCAGGAGAGGCGGAAGGCGGGTTGAGGGGAGAGGGAGCGGCGGCGGTCACAGACGGCTAGATCCATGTGCAAGAGGATCCATCGCCGTAGGAGAGGAGACGACGGGCGAGTGAGGAGAGAAAGACAGTAGCGAAGGCGGGTCGAGGGGAGAGGGAGCGGTGGCCGTTGCAGGAGACGAGGCCACGGAGAAGACAGGGGGGCTAGAGAGGAAAAAAAGAGTGTAAGAGGAAAGGGAAAGTTGAGGGGAGAGGGAGCGGCGGCGGTCGTAGACGGTTGGATCCATGCGCAAGAGGATCCATCGCCATAGGAGAGGAGACGACGGGCGTGTGAGGAGAGGAGGACAGCAGCGAAGGTGGGTTGAGGGGAGAGGGAGCGGCGGCGGTCGTAGATGGCTGGATCCATGCGCAAGAGGATCCATCGCCGCAGGAGAGGACACGACGGGCGTGTGAGGAGAGGAGGACAGCAGCGAAGGCGGGGTTGCAGGAGAGGAGGAAGGCGGGTTGAGGGGAGAGGGAGCGGCGGCCGTTGCAGGAGAGGAGGCGACGGAGAAGACAGGGGGCTAGAGAGGAAAAAAAGAGTGTAAGGGAAAAATGACGTAGGAACCGGGATTCGAACCACGACCTCCTGGTTGTTACCTAGCACTGCAAACCAGTTGATCAATCATCCCGTCTTGCTCTTTTTCTAGCGCCAAAAATTCTTATATATATAAAGCACAAATGGACAGCCGGATTTAACCAGCGATCGTCATCGAACGGCTGTGGCTGAACACAGCGACGTGGCCGCAGCGCCGGGCGACACGGCATCGAGTACACGTGTTGCACGAACATTGCAACGCTAGCGCGTTGTATGTGTAAATGATTTAGGCCCGACACGACCGTAGACACGTCCAGCCATGGTGGCATGGGCACGACCCAAGCTGGAACACGGCGCGGCGTCGGCGTGCATGCGGTCCATGCACACATGCAGCTTGGTGCTTCGGTCAAAAGATTTGTTGTGCACAGCCGAACTGCTCATTCAAGAACTTTAAATATTTATATTTTTTATTTTCTCAAAATAAATAGATAATATTAATTTTGTTGAAATTAAATAAATTGGCGTCTCTCATCATTCCATCTGACGGGTTATAAATCCCGTCAATCCAACGGATGGATTTTATATAACCCGCCAAATGAACGGATGAGATTTAGGCTCAACCGCTAGTTAGGAAATCCTGCCTGTTCGTTGGGGAATTTAAATCCAGCCATTAGTTACGTGGAATTTGTTCTTCTAACCGGTCCAGGCTAGGTGGCTCATCATGTCCAATTTTCAAACCTAGCTCGACAAATCATTCTAACCATGCTAGCTCGACCCATTTACTTCCGTGTCAAATCACGCTTCAGGCTATCTTTTTTGCACCGTGTTCGGGCTATAGCCTGGACAACCCGACCCAAACCTCCAGCACTAACTACTATGACGACCAGATATACAATTACAGATCAAACAGCTCATCATGCATCCAAATGTGGCCTGCCTTAATATATAACCTGCGTCCCTAGATTGGAGCAATTAATAAAAAATCACATAGAAAAACTTTTTTCCAAAAAAAAACTAACAACCCTTCTTGACTCATTAATCGTCCTAACTTGTATATCCAACCATAGTTAATCAAGCATGCATTAAATAATCAATGTCACTAACCAACAATTGGAGGAGCAGCCAAAGTGATGACCAGAGCATCCCATCACGCGAGCCGACGGCGACGGCAATGCATTTCCTAACTGATCTTGGGGATTAGATCTAATGCCGAGGGTGATCTAAGGCGGCCCAGGTGCTAAGCACACCCGATTAGCGAGATAAAGATATGGCTAATTACTGGTGTTAATCGTAAGCCTCTTGCTCCAGCCAAGCGTGGGCTCCACCCTGCCGCCCAAGCTAAAAGGACCCAGCAATCCGATTAATTAATTATAGTGTTAACGCCTCCCTCCTTTGTTTAGGCCGATAATTAGGGCTAACGCGTCCGACGTGGGGCTCTGCCGACCGCTAAACAGGTTCACCATTGACTTTTGACTGAGATGAATAGGTAGAATGCTTCATGCGAACCATAAGATATTTTTGTTTACAGTACGTGTGGTGTGGCTGATTGACTAGCGTATGTTGTATCGTCCGAAAAAATTAATGTGATTGTTAAATTCGAGGAGCTTAATTTTATGTTCCGTCAAAAAAACAAAATGCGGTAGAGGTGAAGTTGTGGTTAACTCAAAACTATATATGTACTTCATTAGCATCATTACATAGTCGTACGTACGGTACCCTGATGATTTAATATTTCACATTCGTGACGATTTGTTAGTAATTAATAGTAATGTCCAATTTCTATTATTTATAAGTTTGTTGAGCTACATATGATCGATTTAAGAACGTGCAAAAGCACTTCTTTATTTTCTGGAAAAAAAAAAAAGAAGATCTAGACACATCTTAATTTTCAAAGCCTTGAAGTAGACAAGAAAATATCTTTTTTGAGCATAGTAAGAGATTTTTCCTTTTTGTGTGAACGTCAGGAGAAAAATCGATGACACTACTAATTTCCAAGAAATGCTAAATTTCTATGACAAGCGAAATTGAGTTTTTAGTTTAAAATAGCCAGTTCATTCCTTTCAATTGAATAAGAGTATGAAATTGAACCCTTCCTTTTCATTTTTCATAAAACGGAAATAAATTCATGTAAACCAAGCCACTATATTTGTCTACCAGTATGAGCCCAACAGGCATCTAAACAACTTCCACCAGACAAATAAAGAAGAAAAGAACGAGGCACAATTGTACAAGGTACTCATCCATAATTGCCAGAAAAACCCCAAGCAACACAAGGCAATTGAAGATAATATTTTTTATAAAATAAAAATAGAAAAAGTCAAAAGAAAACTAACCCACTGGTAAGTGGTAACTAACCACAATGATCACAAGCTAAGCCCATGAATCCATCACAATCACCGCAGTGGCATACCCCGTAAATTTCCCAAAATCCAGGGGCGTTTCCGTTCACTCGCCTTCCACAGCTATAAATCCATGGCACCACACTATTCTCCCTCTCATCATCGCTCACCTCACACCACACCTCTCTCTCTCGCATCCTCTGCTCCTGCACACGGGCACTGACTTCCATCCATGACCAAGGTTCACCCCAACGCTGCTGCGGCGGCGTCTGCGGCGGCGGCGGCGGCGGCGGAGGAGGAGGAGAAGGGGGAGGCGGTGGCGCTGACGGTGTGGCGGCGGTCGCTGCTCTTCAACGGGAAGGGGTTCACGGTGTTCGACGGCAGGGGCAACCTCGTCTTCCGCGTCGAGACCTACTCCGGCGGCTCGCCGCGCGAGCTCGTCCTCATGGACGCCGACGGCCGCGGCCTCCTCACCATCCGCCGCAAGGTATATATCCTTGCCGCTCAAGGCTTCCTCTTGCTTCAAATAGTACGTCGCCGTTGAATGATTCGGTGACGTCGGTGTGATCTGGCAGAAACTGAGCTTGGCGGATGAGTGGCTAATATACGACGGCGACGCGGCGTCGCCGGCGCCGGCGCCGGCGCCGAAGCGGTTCACGGCGCGGCGGCACGTGAGCCTGCTCCCGACCAAGTCTCTCGCGCACCTGTCGCCAGCGCGAGAGGCGGCGGACGGCGGCAGCGCTCGCGGCTACCGGTACGATGTGGAGGGCTCGTACGCCGAGCGCTGCCTCCAAGTGTACGCTACCTCCTCTCCGGTCTCCGGCGGCGAGCGGCGGCGGCAGCGGGTGGCGGCGGTGTGCCGGAAGGAGGCCGCCGTCGGCCCGGACGTGTTCCGTCTGGTGGTGGAGCCCGGGTTCGAGCCGGCGCTCGCCATGGCCGTCGTCATACTGCTCGACCAGATGCGCGCATCTTGATGAGGCAGGCAGCTGCTCCTGCTCCACCCGCCGCGCACGAATCTCACAGCGCCCTGGGCCACGCCACACATGGAACAGAAAGCTCCAGTGATTCAGCAGTAGGAACTAGGAACCATTCTCTTGCCTTTGGCAATGGTTTTAGATGGAAGCAAAAGGTCTTAGATCTCTCAAAGCCACCTTTTTTATGCTTCTAAATGGATGGCTCATATGCCTCATGAGCAGAGATGATTCATATATGGAATGGAAGCATTTGTACAGGGGCATCGTCTGGTATTCGGGTTTCGGGTTTAGAATTTAGGATATAGTATCATGCTATAAATGGCCGCTTAAAGTGCGGGGCTTCTTTTAGTTAGTGAAATAATTGTTCTGTGCACATAGGAGAAGGTGTTAGGTTGGGCAGATGATCCAAACTTTGAGCCTGTGGTTGTATCTTAGGAGGTATATATCATGTTTGTAAACCCCAAGTTTTTGTTTCCTTCAAAGGAAATTGTAACGATTGTGTAGCAAATCACTCTGTTTTGTGCCGTTTTTATGAACACAATCGATATCTAATATTTCTGATGTAATTGGTTTCTTTAATTTGTTGCACACCGTTCGTGGCCGTTTCTAATGTTGATTGGTTCACTGGATTTTAGAAAGGAAGAAACTAAACAGAAACATTAGAAGTTTCTAGATAGCCCTTCTTACATGATGATGGACTGTTTCAAGGTTCATTCAGCACACAGTATAAGAGAAAGGTATGCCTTGTCAGCTGCTCCTTGATGGAAGAAGAAATTAACGATCTGTTTTCTTGCTTTTTGGACACTCCAACCATCCTGGATGGGTTTTTTGGACATTAAAAGACAGTGCATCAGCGTTATTTTGCTACCTTGGAGAAATGGATGAAAGATTGCACTGTGGTTACTATTTTTATGCCGCAATGATATGTGTGTAGAAAGCTGGAATTGGACTCCATGAAGCTTGGGCTCCATACTTTTATGCCATTTTATTTATCAAGATCCGTGCATATAAGTGGATACATGTGAATTAACACTACCATTTTTCTATTAAAGATGTGAATGCAATATCTACGCAATTGATTGTTTTCAAAAATGATATGTATAGAGTAGGAGCACGGATTTTATGGAGCACCAAATATTTTTAATATATTCGGCAGTAGTGGGAAAGGAGTGCTCCTCAAACGGTGGATAGACCTGTACCAGTGATGATGAGCTCTCAAGGTTGGATTAAGATAGAGATGTTGGTGGTAGGAATACCAGGTGAGTTGCAGACAAACAACGGAGAGCAACGGATCATTCATCAATTTTCTTCCTTCACAGAGAATTAAAGAAATAAGCGTCTTTTTATCAGTGCAGTCAGATTTTTCTATGACAGATATTAAATTATTTAGAAAATTAAGAGATTACGTGAAATCGTTATTAACAGCATCCACAATCCTAGCTCTATTCTGAACCAATCTCATCATGACGCTATTCTATACCAACATAATGCTGACCCTATCCTAAAATCTAATATCAACTTTATATGAACTTTCACATTGAAGCCAAATTGGTCTATATGGTATACATCAACATTCCAAAACATGCTAATTTAAACATTTGATCGGTCAAAACATGACGGTTTTGGGTGAGTTAGGATGGTTTCTGATTACATGGAATTATGTGTGGAGGATTTGGTGACGTGGCATTACACATGGCAAGTGACGTAAGTGACATGGCAGTCCACACGTGATATTTATATCCTAATTCCCTTGACCCATGTATCATACTAACTTTTATATTAACATTTAGACAATATGAATTTTTAAAAATTTAAAAAAATATTACTGTATTTTTGTAAATATTAGCAAAATGTTGATATTAATTTTTTATACTAATATTAATTTTTGATAAAATACTAATATAAATGCTTGTATGACATGTGGGTCCGAGGGAATTAGAAATAATGGAAAACATGTGTTAGGTTTTGTGTCGAATATGTGTACACAAGGAGGGTTACAATTAATCAGAACCCCATAGAGTTAGACGAAAGCCAAATTGCGTTAGCAAACATCGTGTCTTTTGATGTCGTTCGTGATCTTGCACTAGCCTAGCAACATAAAATCAATTGTCCATGGTAATTAATAAAAAAAATTTGGTAAGTTTTAATTATGTAGTAATATATTTTTCATAAATATTAGTTAAATGTTTATATTTCTTTTTATCAATTTTTTTGAAGAAATATTACCACAAACACAAACATTAGTATCACACTTGGTCCCGATGGAATAGGAACTAAATAATCTAAATAATATCCGTGGGAACCACCGTATCATTTATCATGTCACTCACCACAGCATCCAAAACCACCATGATATTCATTTAGCTCTCATTTAATTTTAATCCAAAACCTATTTTTACTATTCATAACTTTATCCTACACCCATTTTGAGACAGAAATAGTGCGACTATTAAATGTGCTCTAAAACTCACTCCATTTTATATACAAGGCAAATAATTTGAATGGTCTTGTTTTAAAATATAAGTTGGGTGTGTAAATTTATTGATGTTCCTTTATATCTACTTTTATTTATTGCACGATTCACTCATGTATTTATAAACAATTCTCACATTATGTTCTTACATTTTGTTAAGGTATTTATAACGTCACTCGTAAAATATTTAAAAAAAGAGAGGAAGTAGTTGGAACTGTTTACCCCAGATCATCAAAGGCTCAAAGCAGAGACGGAGATATTTCTAGGGAGAAAAGAGAACAAACGGGACGCAGTTTGGAGAGGAAACCACGCAAACGTGGGGACAGCCTCTAGCCATCGCAACATTCCATAGACATCGACGACGAGACCACAAGCTCAAAAATCACCACAGCTCCCGAACTTGGGCACCTCCTTCTGATCTGTCTCCGTGGCCAAAATTCAATGCGAAAACGACGCCCGTATACGCAGCCTAATCGGTCGCCCAATTTCCAGCTGATTCTTCTGGAAAGGGTGTTCGTGCTGCTGACACGCAGGTTTTATAAAGCGAACGATATTGGAGTATCTTCGATAGTTATATCAGCTGTTTAATTATAAGAACCGGGTCGGCGTGTTTCAGCTGACAGGTTGTCCGGGACCTAATTCGATGGTTCGGCTATGTGGGTGTGCGCGGCCGGAGGCGCTCCTCTTCTCTCACGGACGGTTCTTGGCTCAAGAACAGACACTCAGAGTTTACCAAGGTTCGGACCCCCTGATCGGGTAATAGCCCTAATGCTACTCGAACTTCTTTGCAACGCGTGAACTGGCTAGCTTCCCTGGATCCGATGCCTTCGGGAGAAGCAGAGTCCAACCCTCTTACAGACGCACCCCCCCAACCCTTATATACCTAGGCTGGCCTGGGCTACAATGTGCTACACAGTACGCATTAATGGTCTCTCCACTGTAGCCATCATTCTCTCGGCGTCGGTCGTTGCTGCCACTGCCTCTGGCTCCGCTTCTGTCACAGCGGGACGGCTCGGATGAGACGAAGCAGCCGGCCTACCATTAGCGCTTTTACTGTCGCCCTGAAGCTGATACGAAGTGAGATGGATACGGGGACAATTATAGGTAGCTGACATCATTCGTCGGGGGAGGAGGAGCACATATTATCAGAGCCCCGCCCACTCCGTTCAGAGCTGTTTCGTCACACTTAGATGCTCCGTATTTGGCGTATCCTGAAGAAATCCTTAGCAAGGGAGCCCCCTTGCACCCTCACCCTGTGCCCTGCTGTCCTGCCGCCCGGCGCCTGGGGCCTGCTCGCCCGCCTGCGCGTTGGGCACCATGCGTCCTGGCCGCCCGGCGACTGGGGCCTGCTCGCCCGCCTGCGCGCCTGGCGCCACGCGTCCATCATATTGTTTTGAACTTCGACGTTATTTATGGCGCCTCTCCTTTCCATGATGCTGGCCCCACCTTTCATTGACGCGGGGGCACACTCCGGTGTAGAATACACCAACAGTAGCCCTAGGACCACCCTGAGATGCAGGGGTTTCTTGCCTAGGGCAATTAAGACCTACGTGGCAGGAATGGCCACGAATCAAGGGGGTCCCACCACCTTCCTACGCCTCCGGTAGAACGGGCCCTCACATCGCTATCTCTACCTTTTCAGGAACCGCCGCTGCGAGTGGGGAAATGGACGGTCCTAGCGATCGTAGTACGGCTCCAAATTGCTTCCATCGGGGACGGTTCCACTTCCGTCACCACTCGCGAACAGAAACGCCAGCGCCTTGTCTATAAATAGGGGACTTAGCCTCATGGCTCACCCACTCCAGTCTTTGACAATGCTCGCGCTGCCGCTTCTTGCCCCCAAGCCTTAGGGTTCTTGCACTCGAGCACCTTTCGCCCTTTTCGCCACCACCACAAATCCTTCGCCATTGCCGCTATGGCAATCCTTCCTAGTTCCTCCGCCGAAGCCGAGTGCGTGGTCAAGATCGACCTGATCGCGCCCCGCCACGCGCTTCGTGTGCGCCCTGGCGGTGTCAAGCCGTCGCCCCGGAGCGGTGAGATTGTCACCTTCGTGCGGGCGATCTTGGCGGGGCTTGTGCCACCATACTCCGAGTTCTTCCTATCCGTCCTCCACTTCTACAACATCCATACCCTTCATCTCTCCCCAACTCCATCATCTGCATTGCCGTCTCAAATCCTACGCTCCCTACCCCCCATGGATTCCATCGGCGTGGTGATCATCCCACACCCGGGTCCCCTATTGATCCACGACCAGCCCGCCGTCGCCGGGGGACCTAGCCAGGGGCCAGCCAACGTCGCCGTCGACATCGAACCCAGTGCTCGCGTCACGAAGGTGCGGGCTGCTTTGGAAGCGGCCGGCGGAAGTCGACGACCCGCTGCCAAACGGGCGCGCACCTCGATCCCTTCCTCTGCCCAGCCAGACACTGGGGAGGGGAGTACCTTCTCAAACAAGCCGAGCGCACCTGCCTCGGCGACCAGTTCAGCGGCACCATTCCCACCGCCGCCACGCCGCAACTTCCTCTGCCTATGGGCGCGACGGCCGGGGCCAACAATGCGCCACCGACGGCGCGAGAGGCGGGTGGGCTGACGCTGCCCGTCACGTCCTCTCACGCCGCAGCCGGTAAATTCTAGATCCTCTTCTAGTTTCCGCCTTCCAATCCTGAACGTGCCTTGCTCCAGCCTTCCTTCTGCCGCTTAAGCCGCTGCCTCGAGCTTCTTGGGGTGTCGGTGAGCGGGCCCCTGGAGAACTCCACCGCGTAGCTCGCACTAGCGTTGACACGTGTGGCGGATGGCTTCAGCAGCCCAGGCGCCGCGCTCCGCGAGCACTCCGCCCGCGAAGGGGCTGCCACTATCCGCGCCACCATGGACTATGTGCTGGCTTGCAGCGCCGACCGCGACCCCAACTTCGATGCTCGCGCTGTCATGGAGGGGGCCGATAGCGAGGCCAGCGATGCCGCCCGCCTCCGCGTTCGGGACGCTGTCGACATCGTCGCCAAGGCCCTACAGGTGGAACCTCCTTCGCCGGAGGCGCTCAGAGACGACGAAGACGAGGCGAATCGACGTAGGACCACCGTGGGTGATGAGGTCATCGTCGTCGACAACGCTGAGGACGAGTAGGGAGCTCTGCACTGCTCCACTGCTTTGTACCCGTTCTCCTTTTTGCCGCTAGCCACTTGTAAATAAGAACTCGCTTGGTCTCAGTGCCAGCTTTTCTTCATCCTTGGACTCCGTGCTTGTTTCAGCTTCAGCCCCTTAGGGCGACCACTACCGAACGATCACGCCTAAGCGATTTCGATGAGGGCCAGCTCTCGGGCACTCTGTTTTTCCTTCTGCCTACACTTCGGCCAACTCACGCCCACCCAAGCACAACAATCAGGGCAGGAGTTAGATATTCATGTAAACAATACGCATTAAATTTTAAACTGAAAAACAAACAATCTGAAAATGGTCAGTCTGCCAGCCAACGTGACTGGTTGCTGCTTCCCTAATGCCATTTTTGGCCAAGCACTTTCGCCGCGCTGCACAGCTTAGGACGTAGGTAACCAGAGGTGGTCATAGGCCAGCGGCGCCTCACGTGCCCGACGCAGACGCAGCACACCCACACTTTACTGGCAAGGCACCAACAAGATGGCCAGTCCACGCGGTGACTGCATAAAACAAAAAACTGGGGGAAGCCCCATAGGGGGACAGATGGCTGACAGAACTTCCTTTATCTTTAAAAACACGGGAATTACAACGGTTTCACACCCGGTGCAGCCCCCAGCCAGCTGGCGTGTAGGGAACATTGCCCACCAGCTGGTCTTTTACAAAAAAGGACTTACGCTTTCAGGGATAAAATTTGCGGAGCTGCTCTATATTTCACGAGTTGGATAGCTCACGCCCATTTTCCATGGCCAACCTAACCGACCCAGGTCGAGAGACTGAGACCACCTTAAAGGGGCCCTCCCACAGGGGAGACAGCTTGTTGCGACCCGCCTGCACCTGAACATTTCGGAGGACTAGGTCGCGTGCCGTCAGTGTCCTCTCTTGGATCTGGGTGGCGTGGTACTTCCTAATACTTTGCTGGTACCGGGCAGCACGTAGAGCTGCGCGATCGCGTACTTCCTCCAGGAAGTTTACCTCCTCTAGCCTCCGAGCTTCCTAATCCTCCTCCTCGAACGTCGCCGTGCGCAGTGATCCCAACGACAGCTCGGACGGGAGAACCGCTTCTACGCTGTACACCAAGAAGAAAGGTGTTTACCCCGTCGCGTGGCTGGGCATGGTACGGAGTGACCACAGCACCGACGTTTCCCATGCTTGCACAACCGATCAAAGGCTCTCGTCTTGTGATCCCTCAGTACAAGGGCATTGGCGCGCTCCGCCTGACCTTTGCTCCGGGGGTGAGCTACTGACGCAAAGCACACCTTGGTGCCCATGTCCTCACAGAAATCCTAGAACGTCGCGCTAGCAAACTAGGTGTCGTTGTCAGTTATGATCCGATTCGCGATTCCAAAGCGCACGAAGATCCCGCGCATGAACTTGATGGCGGCCGAGGCGGTGACTGCCCGGACAGCTTCGGATTCAATCCACTTGGTGAATTTATCGACAGCGACAAACTGGTGGGTATAACCCCCCCGTCGCCCGTGGAAACGGACCCAAAATGTCCAGCCCCCAGACCGCTAACGGCCAAGAGAGCGGGATAGTTTGCAGAGCTTGGGCTGGTCTGTGGGTCTACCTGGCAAAGAATTGGCATGCTTCGCATCTCCTCACCAGCTCGCAAGCATCCTGGAGGTCTGTGGGCCAATAGAATCCTTGGCGGTACGCCTTACCAACCAAGGTACGACTGGACATATGGTTCCCGCACTCGTCTCCATGGATATCGGAGAGTAGGCTGCTCCCCTCTTCCCGAGTGATGCACTTCAGAAGAATTCCGTTTCCACCCTGGCAATTCAGGTCCCCACCTACCAGGGTGTAGCGCCTGGCCTTCCACGTGATCTTCTCGGCTGACACATCATCGTCGGGGATTAGTCGGTCTCGTAGGAAGGCTAGGATTGGATCCATCCACTGCCCCTCCCGACCAAGTGCGGTGACCACTCGGTGTTCTCCTGGCTACTCCACCAGGCCATGCGTTTCCACCTGCGCTTCCTTGGAAGCGGCGCCGCTTTCCTCCCCTGAAACGGGAGCCGAAGCGGACGCTTCGTCATCCCCACCCGCATTGGGGCCACGACGGACGGCCGCGAAAGACATTCTTCAAAGACCCCGACCAGAGCCGGCGCCCGCGATGAAGCGAGCTGCTACAACCCATCCACCACATGGTTGTCCCACCTCAGAATGTGAGTGTACTCCAACTCGTTGAAGCGATGTTCCAATTTCTTGACTTCGGCAACGTATGTCGCCATCACAGGATCGCTCACTGGAACTCCGATTGACGACTAGACATAGAGTCGCCCTTGACATAGAGACGCCGAATGCCCAACGTAGCGGTGGCGCGCAGCCCCACGAGCAAACCTTCATACTCTGCAGTATTGTTGGTAGCTTTAAAATCGAGGATGATCATGTACGGGAGAGCGTCCCCGGTCGGAGAGGCCAGGACTGCTCCAACTCCCACTCCTTTGAACCTGAAGGATCCATCGAAGAACAACGTCCACAACGGCGGCTCCGGTCCGGGCTCCGCTTTCAGAGGCTCCAGAGACCACTCGGTGATGAAATACGCTGGCACCTAACTTTTGATGGCAGTCCAGGGAACAAATTGTAGACCGAAATCTCCCAACTCCACCGCCCATTTCACAATTTGGCCCTGCGCCTCCCGATTATGGAGAATCTCCCGAAGGGGGAACAAGGTAACTACCATGATTCCCCTCCCTTGAAAATAATGACGTAGCTTGCGCCAGGCCACGAGCACAGCGTATAGCATCTTTTGGGCTTGCGGATACCTGGTCTCCGTGCCTTGCAACACCTTGCTGACGTAGCAGACCGGGTGCTGAACGCCCTCCCTCTCTGCCACTAGCACCACACTAACCACTGCCGGCTTGGCCACAACGTACAGAAGGAGCGGCTCACCGGACTCAGGGGCGACTAAGACCGGGGGTGAGGATAGATACTTCTTCAGTTCCTCTAGGGCCCGCTGCGCTTCACTGGTCCACTCAAAAGTGTTAGTCTTCTTTAATGGCTTGAACAATGGAAGGCTCTTCTCCTCCAGGCGGGCTATGAACCTCCCAAGGGAAGCGAGACTACCCGCCATGCACTAAACATGCTTCAAACGGGTGGGCAGCCGCATGCGCCCGATGGCCGCTATCTTATCGGGATTGGCCTCTATACCACGACTGGGGACGAGGAATCTCAGCAACTTCCCCGACGGCACACCAAGCACACACTTGTCAAGGTTGATCTTCAGGCTATACTTAAGGAGGTTAGAAAAGGTCTCCTCCAGATCACTTTGTAGCCGATCGCTGTTACTGGTCTTCAACACCAAATCACCGATGTACACCTCCAAATTCCTCCCAACCTGAGGTCGGAAGGATATGTGCATAGCCCGTTGGTAAGTCGGACCGGCATTCTTCAGCCCAAAAGCCATCCTTCTATAACAGTACACGCCCATGGGCATTACAAAAGCTGTTTTTTCCTGATCTTCCTTTGCCATACTACTCGGATGGTAGCCGGAGTACGCATCGAGGAAACTCAAAAGCTCGCACCCTGCAGTGGAGTCTACGAGTAGATCTATGCATGGCAGAGGGTATGCATCCTTCGGGCGGGCTTTGTTGAGGTCGGTGAAGTCGACACACATACGCCATTTCACGTTGGATTTCTTCACGAGGACAGGATTGGCGAGCCACTCGAGATGAGTAACTTCCCTCATAATTCCCGCCTCAAGCAGCTTGTCCACCTCTTCTCGGATGGCCTCATGGTGCTCTAGTGCCTGCCTCTGAACCTTCTGTCGGACTGGACGCACTCCGGGGAGCACCGCCAACCGATGCTCTATCACCTCCCTAGGGACCCCAGTCATGTCGGACGGCTGCAACGCAAACACGTCCGAGTTTTCCCAGAGGAAGGCGACGAGCGCGCTTTCCTATTTGGCACCAAGTTCGGCGCCCACCTTGACGGTCTTGGTGGGGACATCTTCGCACAGGGAGACCACCTTGACCTCGCCGGACGAGCCAGGCACGGTTTGGGTCTTTGCTCGGAGAGCCCCATGATCGGTGGCGTCGGACGGCTGCGCGGAGATGGCCCCGGCTAAATCCAGGGTCATCTTATAGCAACGCATGGACTCCAGCCTGTCCACCTTGACCGTAATGGGACCTTGCGTCCCCGGCATCTTCACCGCCATGTAAACATAGTGGGTGGCCGCCATGAACTTGGTCAACGTCGGTTGACCAAGCAGGGTATTGTACGGGAGGTCGAAGTTCGCCACCTCGAAGTCAACTGCCTCCATGCGATAATTATCCTCCTCCCCAAATGTGACGGGAAGGCGGACGTGTCCCAGAGGCATGGACTCCACCCCCAGGAGAGCCGGAAGGAGCTCCTGCTCCAGAATCTGCAGCGCTTGGAACGCTTTGATGGATAGGAGGTTAATGGATCTCCCCCCGTCGACTAGCACTCGCCCAAGCTTCACGTTCCTAATCGTGGGCGAAACCACGATTGGGAGGTGCCGTAGGCCGGCAGTGCTCTCGGGGTGGTCGGCCTGGCTGAAAGTGATCGGTTCCTCCGACCACCTCAGCAGCCTACTCGTCCCCGGACTCGGAGTGGTGGCACACACCTCCCTCCTCGGCAGCTTGTACTAACGGTTGGAGGTGTAGGTGGCCGAGCCGCCATGGATTTACTCCACCTTGTGCTCCGCCCGCTGGAAAGCCAGCGGAGCGGGCCCTTCATCCTCATCGTCGCTGGGGGGACGACGCTCTTTAAGCGGGCCCTTCATCCTCATCGTCGCTGGGGGGACGACGCTCTTTAAGCCGCTTTTCCACCAGCTTCTATACGACCAGGCAATCAGCCAAGTCGTGCGCGCTAGACCGGTGGATGGGGCAATACGCCTTGCCTCGGTCCCCTCCTTGACGGTCTCCACGACGTCGCGAATGTCGCCGCGCCGATCGCGATGATCCTCTTGCCGCTCGCGGCGATTGTGTTACCGCGACCTTACCTCCTTTCGACTGTGCTCGACCAACAAAACCTGACCGACCTCGGTCGCCCCGGTGTTCGCCGAGTGCTCGCCGATGTCTCACCTGTGCTTGCCGACGATCCAACCGAACAATGCGTCCGCGTACGGAAGCGCCTCTAGCGGTATCCACACGTACCGAGCAGGCACCTTTATATCTACCCTGTTACGGTGTAGCGTTTGATGATACCAAAGTATACGAGTCAACATGATGGGCATTCATGACAATCTCAGGTCTAAGGACCATATAGGCGTACCACTCGAGACTATACGCTGATGGCGCTATAAGAGATAACAACTGACAGCGTCACGGAGTAGGTCTGTCCGACTGCCCATGTTCTCCAACATGCGTCCATACTATTAGTTTGATATCTCTATATCTATGGTATGTGAAACATTACCATCAACCAATACGTATACTGATCAAATCATAACAGCTCCTCGTAAAGATATTGATCAGGGACCCGGTTAGAATAATGTCACTTAACAATGTGTTTCACAATCAAGTCGTACCCAATGAACAAAGTCGTAACATTTATTCAGGGAACCGATAAACAACGTTATCATATGTACATGAATAAAGACATGGTACAACCATCACTATGATTGATCAAGGGCATATCGCTTTCACATTGGACCGAAACTCTTAGAGGTTCCGGCGTCCAATCCGCCACCACCACCGCCCGTCCGGACTCCTGTCGCGCGATCACGGGTCTCAATAGCCCGGGCGCACTTGTGCGCCAGATCGAACAGCTCGGAGGTAGAAGAGATGTTGCGGGTGGCCATCTTCTCTAGCATCTTGCGATCTTTAACGCCCGCCGTGGCCGAACCGGACTCGAACTCGTGGTAGACTTGGTTTCCAACTTGTCTTGGTGTAGAGTTCCATCCTCGCTGATCAACACCATAATTCCTAAGCACAAGCACAATATTATTAGGTAGTAACTCGCTCTTATTGGTATTCTCTTGTGTAGTAAGGAACGAGCCCACCTGGTGGTTTAGTTGTCGTGCACGTGCCCTGGTTATAGGTCCTTGCACAGTAGGTGGTGGTAGAGTGGACGCATTGATAGGAGTGATGTCCTCATCACCAGGTGGGCTATGAACCTCCCAAGGGAAGCGAGACAGCCCACCATGCACTAAACATGTTTCGAACGGGTGGGCGGCCACATGCGCTCGATGGCCGCTATCTTATCAGGATTGGCCTCTATACCCCGACTGGGGACGAGGAATCCCAGCAACTTCCTCGACGGCACACCGAAACACACTTCTCAGGATTGGTCTTCAGGCTATACTTAAGGAGGTTAGAAAAGGTCTCCTCTAGATCACTTAGCAGCTGATCGCTCTTACTGGTCTTCAACACCAAATCGTCGTTGTACACCTCCAAATTCCTCCCAACCTGAGGTCGGAAAGAGATGTGCATAGCCCGCTGGTAAGTCGGACCAGCATTCTTCGGCCCAAAAGCCATTCTTTTATAATAGTACACACCCATGGGCATTACAAAAGCAGTTTTTTCCTCATCTTCCTCTGCCATACTAATCTGATGGTACCCAGAGTACGCATCGAGGAAATTCAAAAGCTCGCACCCTGCGATGGAGTCTACGAGTAGATCTATGCGTGGCAGAGGGTATGGATCCTTCGGGCAGGCTTTGTTGAGGTCGGTGAAGTCGACACACATCCGCCACTTCCCGTTGGATTTCTTCACGAGGACAGGATTGGCGAGCCACTCGGGATGAGTAACTTCCCTCACAATTCCCGCCTCAAGCAACTTGTCGACCTCTTCTGTGATGGCCTCCTGGCGCTCTGGTGCCTGCCTCCGAACCTTCTGCTGGACTAGAAGCACTCCGGCGAGCACCACCAACCGATGCGCGATCACCTTCCTGGGGACCCCGGTCAAGTCGGACGGCTGCCACGCAAACACGCTCGAGTTTTCCCATCGGAAGGCGATGAGCAAGCTTTCCTATTCGGCGCCGAGTTCGGCGCCCACCTTGACTGTCTTGGTGGGGACATCTTCGCATAGGGAGACCACCTTAACCTCGCCGGACGAGCCAAGCACGGTTCGGGTCTTCGCCCGGAGAGCTCCATGATCGGTTGCGCCGGACGGCTGCGCGGAGACGGCCCCGGCTAAATCCAGGGCCATCTTATAGCAACGCAGGAACTCCAACCTGTCCACCTTGACCATAATGGGACCTTGCGTCCTCGGCATCTTCACCACCATGTAAACATAGTGGGTGGCCGCCATGAACTTGGTCAACGCCGGTCAACCAAGGGCATTGTATGGGAGGTCAAGTTCGCCACCTCGAAGTCAACCGCCTCCATGCAATAATTATCCTCCTCCCCGAATGTGACGGGAAGGCAGACGCGTCCCAAAGGTATAGACTCCGCCCCCGGGAGAGCCGGAAGGAGCTCCTGCTCCAGAATCTGCAGCGCTTGGAACGCTTTGATGGACAGGAGGTTAATGGAGCTCCCCCCGTCGACTAGCACTCGCCCAAGCTTCACGTTCCTAATCATGGGCGAAACCATGATCGGGAGGTGCCCCAGGTCGGTAGTGCTCTCGGGGTGGTTGGTCTGGCTGAAAGTGATCGGTTCCTCCGACCACCTCAGCAGCCTCCTCGTCCCCGGACTCAGAGTGGTGGCGCACACCTCCCTCCTCAGCAGCTTGTACTGACGGTTGGAGGTGTAGGTGGCGGAGCCGCCATGGATTTACTCCACCATGTGCTCCGCCCGCTGGAAAGCCAGTAGAGCGGGTCCTTCATCCTCATCGTCGCTGGGGGGACAGCGTTCTTTAAGCTGCTTTTCCACCAGCTTCGATACGACCAAGCAATCAGCCAAGTCGTGCGCGCTAGACTGGTGGATGGGGCAATACGCCTTGCCTCGGTCGCCTCCTTGATGGTCTCCACGACGGTCACGAATGTCGCCGCGCCGATCGAGATTGTGCTACCGTGACCTTACCTCCTGTTGACTGCGCTCGGCCAACAAAACCTGACCGACCTCGGTCGCCTTGCGCTTCTTCTTCTTCTGATCCTTTGTGCTGGGGAACGGGTAGGCTACGTGAGCGCAAAATTAAAATTTTCTACCACGAATCACCCAAGAGTACAAGCAAGTAGAGGATCATAGATCATTACCCTTGACGCGCAAATGCAGCGGAAGCAGTTTCTCACGCGTAGAGGAAGTAGACGTACACGTCCAGATCACGACTGAGTGCTCGTCGGGTGCTCGCCGGTGTTCGCCGAGTGCTCGCCGATGTCTCACTTGCGCTTGCCGACGATCCAACCAAACTGCAGGTTCGCGTACGACAGCCCCTCTAGCGGTATCCACACGTACCGAGCAGGAACGCTTCACGGGGTGTGCTAGCACCTCGCTGTGCAGCTAGGGTTTCTGGAGCGCAGGAGGGGCGTGCGACGGCTAGGCGTGGTGAAGGCTCAGCTCATCTACTAACGCCGCCCCTATGCCTCTCCTTATATAGTCACGCTAGTGGGCTTCGGCCCGCTAGGGTTCTATCTCCTACGTAGATCATATCCACGTACAAACACGTTAAACGGTTTCAATTCATTAAGTGTGTGACCAGTTAGGTTCAGTGCAAGTCGGCCATGGATCCAAAAACCTGTTTCCAATCCACCGATCAACAGCCGCACCTAACAGTACGTATTGACACCCAAGTGCACAGAATCAATATTCGGCTGAACCTTGAACTCACATACCGATCCCTTTGCCACCCGATATCAGTCAAGCTCAAGACGAGATGCGCGCCACCCATGTTGATAGCTCGACCACTTCATTCGGCAGCGGAATGGATACATACCATGACTAACTCCTTAGTCATATTAGTACGGCCGTGCGCTTTTCTATCGATCCACACGAGGGGCCCAGAGGTATCTCTCCTGTTATCGAGGAGGGGCAAATCCCATCTTGATTATCATACCCCTAACTATGTATCATGGCATACCTAGTAGGTACCTTTATGTCTACACTATTACCGTGTAGCGTTTGATGATATCAAATTATACGAGTCAACATGCTGGGCATCCATGACAATCTTAGGTCTAAGGACCATATACACTACAGGAAACGGAAACAATCTCGAGTGCCGAAATATGTCTCGACGGCCATATCAGACCCGTTGATATTATACTCTACGTCTCGACAGTCACATAAAGGCCGTCGAGAGAGAGGACCACGCCTTGGCATTCTCGACGGCCGCATAAAAAAACCGTCGAGTGTAAACCGGCCGTTTGCCGAAAACCTGAACGGCGTTATTACTCTCAACGGCGTAGAGTTGGGCCGCCAAGACAACCATAATTAGAATATACATTTTTATTCCTATAAATTATAGTTTAATTGATATTTATTTTTTAAAAGTAGGAAAATCAATGTAATAAATTTGTTATTTTACATGAACTTATAAGTTTTTATTGTTAATTGAATTTGAATTTTGTGAATTAATGTTTTTTGTATAATAACTAACGACTTAGCCGGGAAAGACACCATTCAGTTGTGTTCGTCACGATCGATCCTCTGAAAATTTTTATATTTTTATATTTTCGTTGATGATATGATTTGATACACAAACGTGAACGCTTTGTTTTTTGACACCAATAAATTTTATTTTGTATTTTTAGAAATCAAATTACGTTGGGTTGATCGCCGAGTCCAACAAAGGGCAAAACTCTCAAAACAGGGACTTCTCTCGACGGTTTAAATAATAACCGTCGAGAGTAATCACTTCTCTCGAGTGTAGTCAAAGCAAACCGTCGAGTGTAGGTGCTCTCGACGGCTATTGGATAAAAAGCAGTCGAGAGAAATCATCACGTCTCGACGGTTTTTTCTAGCCGTCGAGTGGCTTGCATCTCCACGGGCCCATCTGGCCCAATTATTGTCCACGGCTTGACGATAACCGTCGAGAGATGTACGTTTTACTCGACGGCTAGTAATTGGCCGTCAAGTATTGGGCCATACTGAATCCCAACGGTCGTTATCTGTATCGACGGTTACCCTAAAACTGTCTAGACAAGCTTGCCTAACTTGACGGTACTAGGGAAGCCGTCGAGACAAGCTTATCTGACTCGACGGCATCTCTTCGGCCGTCGAGAGAGCATCTTTTTAATACGACGCTTCGGTGGGACTTAGGCACATTTGTGCCTAAGTCCCACGCCCACGCCACTGCCGCCGCCCCGACACCGCCGCTCCGCCGCTGCCGCCTAGACCGCTTCTGCTCGCGCCGACGCCGCCACCTTGGGCGCCACCTAGGCCCCCGATGCTTCGGCCTTCCCTCCCCCGACGCTTCGGCCTTCCCGCCGCCGCCTCCTCGTATAACTTCGTAACCTATCCCGACGGCTTATGGGCGTTTTTCAATGGTTTTGGCACTCGATACTGTTGACGTTTCCTGTAGTGATAAGCGTACCACTCGAGACTATACGCTGATGGCGCTATAAGAGATAACAACTGACAACGTCTCAGACTAGGTCTGTCTGACTGCCCATGTTCTCCAATATGCGTCCAAACTATTAGTTTGATATCTCTATATCTATGGTATGTGAAACATTACCATCAACCAATACGTATGCTGATCCAATCATAACTGCTCCTCGTAAAGATATTGATTAGGGACCCGTTTAGAATAATGTCACTTAACAATTTGTTTCACAATCAAGTCGTACCCAATGAACAAAGTCATGACATTTATTCAGAAAACCTATAAACAACGTTATCATATGTACATGAACAAAGACATGGTACAACCATCACTATGATTGATCTAGGGCATATCCCTTTCACTTTGGACCGGAACAATTAGAGGTTCTGGCGTCCAATCCGCCGCCACCGCCGCCCGTCCTAACTCCCGTCGCGCGATCACGGGTCTCAGTAGCCCTGGCGCACTTGTGCGCCAGATCGAACAGGTCGGAGGTGGAGGAGATGTTGCGGGTGGCCATCTTCTCCAGCATCTTGCGATCTTTAACGCCCCTTCGAAAGGCGATGATAACCGCTTGGCTGGAGATCTTAAGGATGGTGTTACAGCAGTGGCTGAAACGCCGAATGAACTCCCGCAGCGACTCCCCCTTCTTCTGCTCCAGGGCATGGAGATCGTCTTCTACCCTCGGCTGGTCTAGGAGCCCTGAAAATTAGTGACAAACTGGTCACACAGCTCCTCCCACGAGCCCAAGGACGCTCGGGGGAGGTTCAACAGCCAAGAACGGGCGGACCTAGTCAAAACCGTTGGAAGTAAGTAGCCATGACCTTCTCGAAGCCGCCGGCAGTTTGCACCACCGTGGTGTAGATCTGCAGAAACTCCTCTGGATAGGTCGCGCCATCATACTTCTTGATGGACGCGGGCCCGAACTTTTTCGCCCATGCCGCACGGCGAAGTCAGGAGGTGAACGCCCGGCAGCCAACGTCGTAAGGCAGCTGGATGCGGCGACCAAGATCCCTAGGGGATTCGGAGGACATAGATCCCTCTTCCTCACCCCTAGCAGAACCTTCGTCGCCAGAGCATCCCCGTGGCGGGGATGTCGACGTTTCTCCAAACGAGCTCGGAGGTCCTCCTGGCAACCCCTCACTCTAGGCGACGCTTGGGACGGTACTTGGGTCGGTGAGAAGGCCTCCGCACCGGCGGAGTTTGCACCTTGGACCTCCTTTCCCTTGTCCGGGCTGTGAGCATCGTTGAGCCCTAATTTTTATTAGTGGCATTGATGTCCAAATTAATTAATATTAAAGTGCTAGGGGGTTTTTGGATTTCTCGGAACCCTAGCAAAGACTCGGCGTTTTGTAAAACCCTAATTTGAAGCGTCGACAATTTTGTGAGCTGCTCCGAGGTTTCAAGTGCGCGACCGATCGAAAGAAGAGGTCACGTATAGATTTGGAGTAGTTAGGTTTTATTTCCTGTTTTTTGTCGAATTTCAGAAGGGGTTTGAATCACTCGGACTATGCCGGATCTTTGCGATATCTCGAAAATCGGTTTCCGTAGTCCACCTATTCTAAAAACACCCAATTATTCATCTTGTGAGATTTCTAGAGAGAAAAGTAACCCCAAACTCTCCCTCACACACTCAAGCCTTTTATTAGAAAAATTCCCTCTGTCGGACGGCGTCTGGAAACGGCCGGCCGGCGTCCGACCAGCCAAAACAGTTACAGTGCTCTCTGTCGGACGGTGTCCGATAGTTATCGGACGGCGTCTGATCAGGTTAAAATTCATACCCTTTTTCGTAGTCGGACGGCGTCTGGGAGTAGGTGGCGAGCGTCCGATGGGCTAATCGCATGAGCATTCCTTGCTGTTGGACGGCGTCCGGTGGGGACGGGACGACGTCCGATAAGCCGTTTTTCTGTGAGCAGTAGGCTCTGTCGGACGGCGTCCGGTTCCCGTCGGACGGCGTCCGGTAAAGGCTAACGGCTAGTCTTTTTGTCCCCTTCCAGGGGGCAACGGATAGTTTTGCTCTAGGGGTTATAAATACTTGCCTAGTGGCTGACTAATTTGAGGTTTTGCTGCTCTCTACACCTACCACACTTATTGCTCATCAATTAGGTGATCTAGAGCCATTCCTCCACCCACAAATCATCCAAAGCCACAAATCACTAAACCCCAACACCGAACTTCATTGAAGTCCTTCGATCCGGCATGATCGGGGCGTTTCGGGCTTGTTACTTTTCAAAACGGCATCCTTCGTGGAGGCGTGGGCTTGGGAGTAGGCCTTGGCGTGTGGCTACTCTTGAGTCGGTGTACGGGTGACGGAGTCCACCTCGCCGGAGTGGCGGAACGACTACCGGGGAGTAAGTGAGGCGTTAGGCTCGGGAGCGAGCCGGTCCTTGTGCGCAAGGGGTAGCCTCAACGGAGAGTAGGAGTTGCGGCTCCGAACTTCGGTCAAACAAACACCGTGTCACTCTCTCATTAAATTCCCGCACTTACTTTCATCGCATTGCTTGTGATCAATTGAATACCATGTGGTAGTTGCTTTGTGATTTATTTATCGCTTCCGCTTACTTGACTTGCAACTAGGATTGGGTCATTCTTAACATGATG
>SPJY01011014.1:151291-221025 GCA_005191435.1 Raddia distichophylla | reverse complement strand
TCCATCGGAACATCCGACGCCGGTCGGAACTTCCATCGGAACATCCGACGCCGGTCGGAACTTCCATCGGAACATCCGACGCCGGTCGGAACTTCCATCGGAACATCCGACGCCGGTCGGAACTTCCATCGGAACATCCGACGCCGGTCGGAACTTCCATCGGAACATCCGACGCCGGTCGGAACTTCCATCGGAACATCCGACGCCGGTCGGAACTTCCATCGGAACATCCGACGCCGGTCGGAACTTCCATCGGAACATCCGACGCCGGTCGGAACTTCCATCGGAACATCCGACGCGGGTCGGAACATCCGACGGGGCATCAGAACATCCGATGCGGGATTAACTGCACAACGGCTAGTTTTCGGGATTCCCTATTTAAAGCCGTCTCTAATACCTTCCAAAGGCTGCTGACACTGTTTACAACCTGATTTGAGCCTAATTCGTACTGTTCATCATCTCTCTCAAAACCCTAGCCTTTCTCTCTCTTGTTCATCTTGTGAGATCTAGATCTAGAGAGATCAAGGCAACCCAAGTGCTCCGTGAATTAGAGTTTCTATTCTTGAGCACTTAGCAATCTAATTTCTTCGTTGCATTTGTTACTCTTGGAGGCTTGAAGGGCTCCTAGACGGCTAGGTGTCGCCGGTGAGTCGCCGATCTTTGTGTGGCGTGCCTCCGGAGTTTGTGAAGGTGCGAATCTACCTCCGCAAGGAAAAGGATTCAACTAGTGATCGCCGGTGAGTGCTTTGTGCTTCGCTGGTAAGGGGGATTAGGGTCTTGGTGATCCGGGCTTTGTGCCTTCCCTAACGGTGAGTAGGATCTCCCTTCAAAGATCCGAACATCGGTAAACAAAAATCGCTGTGTTTTTTGTCTTGGTCTTGATCTGGTGTTTAAACTATTGGTATTGGCTTGTTCTGAGTATTCTTGAATAGATCTAACCTTGGTTTTGCGAGAAATCAGTTTTTCTACAGGTTTTCGACAAATTCCAGAACACCCCGGATCGGAACATCCGACGGCCATCGGAACATCCGACCCAGGATCAGAACATCCGACGGAGGGTGTACTGTACCACGTCGGAACATCCGACGCTGCATCGGAACATCCGACCGACTGGTTACTGTTCAAGTTTATTAATTCCGCAATTTCGTTTTATCCGCCTATTCACCCCCCTCTAGGCGGCATAGCGATCCTTTCACATAGAGCCCTCTTCCTCACCCCTAGGAGAACCTTCGCCGCCGGAGCTTCCCCGCAGCGAGTATACCGACGTTCCTCCAAACGAACTCGGAGGTCCTCTTGGCACCCCCTCACTCTAGGAGATGCTTGGGATGGTACTTGGGTCGGTGCGAGGGCCTCTGCACCGGCAAAGTCCGCACCTTGGACCTCCTTTCCCTTGACCCGGCTTTCAGGGCCAGAGTGTACTTGATGCGGGCGGCTCGAGGCCTGCATGCGATTCACACGCCTCTTCGAACGGGGCACCCCGCCGGAGGCGCCCGACCGCCAGGAGACATTGGCCCGATGATGGGCCGCGTTCACGAGACACGCGATGTCCCGCAACCACGGCTTGGTGGAGAATCCACAGCCAACTCCACCGAGGGGTGCTCCAATAGCAAACATATGGCATGCAGGTTCCAGGACGAGGAGGCCTCCTCCAGAGCCAACCGCCGTCGAACCGAAGACGCCTCCTCCACTAGAGGCGCGCCCTCCTGGCGATGCGAGGAAGGCGCCCCATCCTCCCGTTGGCTGAGCGGCTTCCGGCGTGGGTCGCCGACGTGGCCTTCAGATTCGTGCTCCGACATCCTCGCTCCTCGAGACGCCGAGGATGATCTAAGAGAAAGAGAGCCGATCGAAGAAATCAAAGAACAAACCAACCGCTAACCCCCTACTTGGCGCGCCACTGTCGGCGTGTTTCAGCTGACAGGTTGTCCGAGACCTAATCCGGTGGTTCGGCTGTGGGGGTGTGCGCGGCTGGAGCGCTCATCTTATCAGGTAATAGCCCTAATCCTGCTCGAACTTCTTTGCAACGCGTGAACTTGCTAGCTTCCCTAGATCCGATGCCCCCAGGAGAAGCAAGAGTCCAACCCTCTTACAGACGCACCCTCAGCCCTTATATACATGGGTTGGCCTAGGCTACAACGTGCTACACAGTACGCATTAATGGTCTCCCTACTGTAGCCATCATTCTCTCAGCGTCGGTCGTTGCTGCCACTGCCTCTGCCTCCGCTTCTGTCACAGTGGGACGGCTCGGATGAGACGAAGCAGTCGGCCTAACCCTCGCACTTTTACTATCGCCTTGCAGCTGATACAAAGCGAGACGACTACGGGGACGATCATAGCATAGCTGACATCATTCGTCAGGGCAGAGGAGCACGTATTGTCAGAGCCATGCCCACTCCGTCCATAGCTGTTCCGCCACACTTAAATGTTTCGGATTCGGCGTGTCCTGAAGAAATCCTTAGTAAGGGAGCCCCCTTGCACCCTTACCCTGTTTCCTTGACAGTGGGGCCCCCGCGCCCCTGCTGTCCTACCGCCCGGCGCCTAGGGCCTGCTCGCCCGCTTACCGGTCGGGCACCACGTGTCTTGGCCACCCGGCGCCTGGGGCTTGCCCGCCCGCATGCCCGTCGGGCGCCACACGTCCATCATACTGTTTTGAACATCGATGTTATTTACGGCGCCTCTGCTTTCGAAGACGCTGGTCCCACCTTCCAGCGACGCGGGGGCACATCCCGGTGTAGAATACACCGATATACCGTAATGTAACTTTTTTTTTCTACACGGATGAGAAAAGAGTTATCTTTAACACAAGATGAATACAGTGGATTGCACTCGAGATTATCTTAACAAGGCAAAATAGGTAGGTAAGTTAAATAAAATAAGCCGAAAAGCATGTAACCTTAGCCAGCGAAGCATGCAGCTTACCTCACCCAGATCTGGAGCAGCAGTGGGCAGCGACATGCATGGTGGACATTCATAT
The DNA here is from genome assembly GCA_005191435.1 of Raddia distichophylla. Classification (NCBI taxonomy): domain Eukaryota; kingdom Viridiplantae; phylum Streptophyta; class Magnoliopsida; order Poales; family Poaceae; genus Raddia; species Raddia distichophylla. The sequence goes on along the minus strand of SPJY01011014.1, from coordinate 218,054 downwards.
CTTGTGCAAGATCTGTGACAAGAACCTCTCCTGCCGATGCACCCGAGAAGTGATGAGCAGGTGAAGCTGCCTGCTCGTGCACGGAGGGGGACGGATGCCTGCCGGCCGACGCGCATATGGACATGGCATGACAGAGAAACGTCAACTGTCAGCCCCGGTCGGTGCATGGTGTTTAGACTTTGGGAGATGGGCGATATCATGCATGGTTTTTCGTCTTGGGCCAGCTACGCGAGTGCTCGTGTGAGCTGTGCGTGTGGCTGGGTGGTCAGCGCACGTGCGGATTTGCTGACGGGGCACGCGGACAAGTGGCGGGTGCTGCACTGCTGCTGAGGAGGCTTCACTGTGCTAATGGCAGCGATTGACATGACAGCGGACGTACCTGCTCACCGGTCTAGCTTACTGCACTTGACGTGGCTCATTAGTACCAAGGGCTCTTCCTTATTTCTAGATTTTGGGGCCGTGTGGCCTATGGGTGGGTAAGGTCTCATCCACCCAACATAGGTCCTCTTTAGTTGATGCTTTGCTTTGGTTTTGTTTTGTCTAGTTGCGTCAAAATTTATTATTCTTTTATAAACAATTCAGTGGTTCAGATTAATGTCAACCAACAATTCATATTATTCGTTAATGTCAACCAAAAATTATCACAAGTATGCCATTAACAATATCATAAATTAAAAGATTTTGAAGGCACACAAACAAAAAATTAGGATTTGCACACATGCTCCGAAGAGGTCATATGGTTAGTCCCTCATGATAATTGATATGGGCATATCCTTCTATGTCAAACATTTCCGTTAGACCGGCCTAGCTGCCAACCCCGAATGTTGGAATCTCATCGAGCTGGTTGTACTCCTCATCCACCACATTGTCGACTCCAACTATTCTTCCTTTTCTTCTGAGAACGACATGTTTCTTCTTATCCATGTGGTCGGCTATATAGAAAATCTATAAAACTTTTTTTGTGAGCATAAAAGGGTCCTCTCTACACCCAACTCACTTGAGATCGATGGTGGTCACACCATAGTCATTGCATTGCACACCACCGGCCTAGAGTATGGACCCATCTGCACCGAAACAGAGAGATTTTAAAGATTAGGTAGTCGAGCTCCTAGATCTCCTCTATGAATCCATAGTACGAGCTTTTACAATGTGTTACCTCACGTTTTTTGTGCTCCTTTTGGTATACGTCTATATGAACGCCATTGTTCTGGACTGTGCTCTTCTTGTCCTACTTTATTGTGTAGAATATGTACCCGTTTGTGTCATATAATTGCCATGTCACAACTATGAATACCAGGCCCTTGCTAGCCAGAGGAGTAGATCGACACACGTTGTTCCTTGAATCATAGCTTCAACCAATCATTCAAGTGACAATTATGTTCAATATTGATACAAGCCTCCGTTTGTTCACATACTGACAATGTAGAGTGTACTTGTGCTCATTGATGTAAGGGATCACCTCAGTCATGTGGGCAAGGACAACGAAGTGTGCTTTATTATATAGTTCCCTGTCAGAAGTGATAGCCTTCCTTCCAAGTGTCCCCATACCGTGCAACCAACCATGATGTCTATGAATAAATCGCCAATGGTATGTTGCATACATGAACCACCGGTGTGAATGCCCTTTGTCTTCACATGCATCAACATGTTGAACCACGATCTTGCAGTACTTAATATCTCTCCACCAACCACCGCTCCTCCTCAATTTGTCGCTCCCCGTTTCGTTGCTGCTCCCCATCCCGCTGATCCTCGGCTATTCAATCCACCGCTGCCGCGAACCCGCAAGCATGACCCCTAAGAAGCGGGCCCATCTTGAGCACCCCTCTCCCTGGTTGCCATCCCCACCACCTTTGCCCTCATCCGTTAATGGGCCGTACAGCGGCAGAGATTCTGACAACGTGCCCTGCTACATGCATTCGGAGGAGGAGGATGATGACGATGACGATAGTGGCACGCGAGGTCCTTTCGCGTTAGGGTCGGGTCAGTGATGCTACCAACTTGGAGTCTGAGGATGAGGTGGAGCTGCACAACAACAGCTCCGACGAGTCATGAGGCCGCTCTAGCAGCGATGAGGAGGACGATGACAACTTCTAAATGTGTATGCTTCGCGCCTTTTTGGGTTTTAAACAATTATATATAGCCCTTGGCGCGTTGTTTTAGATATAATTATTATTTAGTTATGTAATTAGTATGTATGTAATGTAACCAATCTTTTATGCTTTAACCTTCAAATGTGATGTGCTAATTAAACCGGTATCAGTTCAAATGGGTTCAAATGTTATGTGATTTTGAATTGGTTCAAATGACATCAAATGGCTAGCGATGTTATCACTACCAGTCAGCTTACAGAATCACTAGTAATGACAACCGCCAATGACAGCTGGACTGCTAGTGATATGCATACTATCACTAGCAACTTTTCTGAGGGGTCGAACTTGGAACAAGGCTGATCGAGGTTCAGCGCTGGCGGTTTTCGTCTTTGCTGCCGGTGATGGAGGGCGTGGGTGGACATTTTTGTAGTAGTGACACTTCGACGAGTTGTCCCACCACCATAGCAGGTGTGGAAAATTTCAAAATCCTAATCAGCAAGGAGTCAGTGGCTTGACAAAACGAGCTCACTCGATAGATTCCCTCTGTGGAAGTAGGCCCAACATAAATTAAAAATATAAATTACTACTCAAACTTGTTATTTTTTACAAGTCAAAGGCAATATCAATTTGTATTTATTTTTGTAAGGCCTTTTATCTTTTTCTTAAAAATTTTAAGACCATTTTCTAATAATTCTTTGGACTCTTAACCTTTCTCAACTTTTCTAGATTATATTCTATTCGAATGACAATTACAAATGTTTGGCCCATTTGGCTTCCTAGAATCAAATAGAAAAAATAGAAAAGTTCTCGGCTATAAAGTTGCCGATCTCAGAGCTGTAATTTCAACACAATGCTTACTTCCATCCAAACTCGTGAAAATTGGTTACGAAATTCCAAAGATTCAAAATGTTATATGCGCCGTTTATTATTTAGAACCAGCATAGATAATAGCTTATCTTCTAAAAACCGGCATAGATATATCTATAAGCGATGTGCTAGTTTTTCATGCGAATCGACACATATATCTCCATGCCAATTTTTATTAAAAAAAAAGGCATAGATATATAATTTGATCTATGTCGGATGTTATTAAAAACCAACATAGCTGAGCTCATCCCGCTCGCCCACATAAGAATCTCCATAAATATTCTTATGTATGCTAGCACCCATGATTGACATGTAAGTGATACACCCGTGGCCCAAAACTCATAAACAATACGCATGGCTCTGTAGCGCGCGGTACTTAGCGCCATGAACAATATTGTGGTACTGTTCACAGGTTTAATTAGAAGGTTAATTAAGACTAAGGCCCAATTCTTTTCATCTTAACGGCTTAACAGATTAACGACTTACGTTTTAAAAAGACATATGATTTAAGTTTTTTGAGTTTTTTTTTTGCTGTTTTGAACATGGGTCCTAACGTTTTAAAAAGCAAGTCAAATGACATGGATCCGAATCTCGAGACTATCTCGATAAGCTCTCGAAGTTCAGTCATTTCAGTCGTTCATCTGTTCAGATCAGCTCAAAAGAACAAGACCTAAATCGAGTTGTTGAATTAGATAAGATCAATTTGTTTAGCACATAAAATTAGTTAAGATTTATTTCTTATAGTCCATGTCTCTTACCCCTATAAAAGAGATCAAATGAAGTAAATTGAGATTAGTCTCATAGGCGGTGGCTCTGATAACAGTCTAGGCGTCGCTGATGATAAACACCCGACTCGCCCGCGTCAATGACTGTATCAATTTGGTATCGGAGTAGGACGATCCCTCGAGATGGCGTTCTGCTCTGGGTATTATGCCGGTCGTTGGTATGATGATCGGTGTCCTTACGATGATTGGGACGATCGGCGCTTGTACGAAAGTGATCGGTCTTACCATGATCTGTGTTCTTTTGAGCGGTGGCCGTACGATGACTACTAGTGGCATCGTGAAGATCAGGGTCGATCTGATTAACTCAGGCTGTACGACTACGGTTGTCGGTACCGAGAAGAAACGACGACCATTCTAGCCGCTGCGGTACGAAGACTACCATCCCTAGGAAGATCGACGCTCCTTCAAACCTCCACAACGGCGCTAACGTGATGACATCCCCACCAAAAAGAGCAGCGACGGTGTCGTTCTTGACCTTTGTCAGTCCATCATCGCCAATATCGACGGCATCACGAAGAGAATAGATGGCATGAAGACGTTCTCCGCAGCATCATCGACGTCGCCGACCACATCGACGACCATCGATGTTGTCGAGCTGTGCAAGGCGAACCCTATAACGCTGAAGCCAACACCGGTGAAAAAGCTGAGGTCGGCAAGTCACGAACAACCACAAGGTCGAAGTTCCTCGTTCTGCTATATCTTCGTGTGTGAGGGCTCCAAAGGTGACGAGGGTCAAATCAAAGCGACGTCAAGGCAACCGGCCCTACGTCGCTCCACGTCTGCTCTACGTCGCTCCACGTCTTCCTCTATGCCAAGCACACGTTCGGCAACCACGATGTCTCCATGCGCATGGGGATGCACTTTAGCTTCGGCATCGATGTCAAAGCCTCAGGTGTCGTCGTTTCAATGTTGAGGACAAGGTTGATTTGAATGTGGGAGTATTGATACACCCCGGTTCAAAACCCATGAACAGTACAAGCAGTACTATAGCGCTGTGAACAGTACCACGGTACTATAGCATGGGATTAGTTAGGAGGTTAGTTAAGATTAGATTAAGTTTTTTAGGAGATAAGATTAGTTAAGATTTATTTTTTAAACTCCAAGTCTCTTACCCCTATGAAAGGGATGTGTCATGTATTCTTCTATTTATTCAATAAAATAAAGTAAATTGAGATTAGTCTTATAGGCAGTGGCTCCGATACTAACTATAAGCAGCCAACTCGCCCGCGTCAAGGACCGTATTATATAGCCTCTTTTTATGTAAATTTTTTTATGTAGGCAAGCACTGATGACTGGTATATATAACCTCCTTTTATGTAGCGTGTATTACGCCCTATCTATGAATTTCGTGCTACGAGGTTTCGACAACTTGGTTTTGATATAGCCGGAGGTATCAGTGCTGAATCTGATGCATATCTGAACACTCCCCGGCTCAGAGAAGTAACGAATTGAACATGGGCCTTGTCATGAAAAGTTTGATGGTCTTGGTGTTGAAACTCTTTGATTTCCTTAGATTGTTGAGCAACATCCGTCAGCGGTTTCCAGGAACCCATAACACACAGTGACTCTACTTGATCTTCTCCATGTTCTCCTGTTGATTGTCCAATTGTTGCTTCATATTTGACGAACTCCCTTTTACTGACAGCTCATCCTGATTTGATCAGCTTCAAAGTGCTCCATCAGCCTCGTCTAATTTCCTTCCATTACAGCAACCCAAAAGAGTGATGTATGTACCTTTTACATTTCTTGAATCCTAAAACAATAAGGTCCATAACTAGTAGCTATGGTATTATACATTAGGTTCATACATTTTGCTTGGTACCTGATAGTATTTGACAAAGATTAAGATCCTATCCTATATCTGTCGCTCATTTTTATGATTCCGAGCGCTGCAAAGTGCAAACACCTTAGTCAATCCGAAGTGCTCTGGTGCTTCCAAAGATGAAAAACCCATAATTGAGCAGGTAGCTGATTGCTGACGCAGCGATCTAAGAGCTGCTGTAGCAAGTGATCTCTCATTGTATTTACAATCTGCCATTTTCGAATACATGTACACTCAACATTTACGTTCTTCGGAAATTGCATATAATCGTACCAGTGATGGGCGCCAAGACAAAGTGACCTGACCTGTAAGATCACAGAATCACTGCATCTCTAAACGCCTAACTGCTGGGAGTATTCTGCAGTGTACTCTAACCTTATTCTAAAAAAAAGTGAATAAGCCATCCACTTGAATGTGCATTTTTTGGTGTTGGACTACATGTTTGATTAGTTAGATGTATATGCAGCAAGAGAACATAACTGTAGTCAGTTTGAGCACCAGCGTATCATAGCATAGATTCTACCACTGTAGTTATGGTCTTCCGGCCCCCTCTCTCAAGCAAAGAGAAGGCAAGGTCATGCTCGTGCCATTTTTGAAGACCAAATGCTAATTTTTGTAGAGTCTCGAGCTTTACTTCAGGTATCCATGTTGGCATGAAGTCAACCAGCAAACCCACAAAGCAGAGAACATAAGCCCTCCATGTGGCCTGGCCACATCCAAGCTCAATGTTGCCTTCCATTACCTTGGCCATGAACTCCAAGTGTTTGTCAACAACCTGTTGCCTCTTTGACGTGTATACCGAAGTGTACACTGGGGACGTCTCGCCAACTCCCCAAATGCTGGCCCCAGACAAGAGGAGAATATACGCCAAAGAAAAGCCTTCAAATATGCTGCACACAGGTCCAGCAAAACCAAGTTTCGCTTCTCCAGCAGAAAGTAGCAAAGTAGGAAGAATCTGCTCATACAGGAGACGGATTAACCTCACCCCACCAGCATGACAAAGCATAGTTGCTGCTAGTGATGCTATCTGCTCTACCGAGGAAGACGCAGAAGATAGCGGCATCTGACCTGACCTCAGACAAGTAGGTCTATCAGACCCACATTCATTTGCTAACGCACGGGCTCTCTCGATGACAACCTTGAAGATCTCTTCACATACAAAATTGTTGTCCGGAAATGTTCGGCAAGAGCGCATGTAAAGGATTCCAGGTGATATAGAAAGCCGAGGACCACTTTCATCGAGGACCTGCCCCATCAAGCTAGTGACTCCTCTATTTGCCACGAAGGAAGAGCGCCCATCAACCAAAGGCCCAAGGAAGGATGAGAAGCAACTCCTGATCAATTGAGCCACCGCCTTGTTATCTCTGGTAAAAGGCCCCTCACAACATGCCAGGATGATAAAATCATGCCACCGTCGAACTTTCTGTGCCCACAGCGCACCTACAATTGGTATGGTAGGCCATGAACTTGATGTAGCACACAATTCCAACCCTTGAGTAATGATTCCTTCCAAGTGATTAAATTCCTCCATCTTAACAGTTATTGACAAGCTCACAAGAGCTGCTATTGGTAATGGAAGCATTGGCATTGCTGAACCTGAAGAGGGATTAAGTGGACATTACTACATTAGCAGTTAACACACATATAATGTCATGGGCGTTGGCCCAAGGTTCGCCCATGAACAGTACCTCGTTACTCTTCACAGGCCAGGTTTCCATGAGCATGACCAATGCTACCCCAACTTAGAATGATGAATAGTGTTGATAGAATGAGATAGAAGAGAAAAAAAGCTGATGAATAGTGCTAAATTCACCCTAAGTTGGGTTAGCATTGGACGTGCCTAAGTGATCGAGGTATTAGAGATTAGATCAAATTATTCCACAAGCAGCCTTATCAACAGCCACAGCACCGACCGATAGTACACCCTACCCTCCCATGTGTGTCAGCCCTAGCAGGAGCCATTATCATGTAGCACCTCCTCACGTAGGACGGCCACTCTGACAATATAGATTGACTTGTGGTTGTGGATAGAACAGAAGTGGGGATGGGGGAGAGAGTAAGGGAGGAAGAATGGCAGAATGCCAAATTGCCAATAGAGAGGCATGTGGGCTTAACCATTCTCTAATTTTATTTATTGTTTATGCCGACTGGTGTGGCCCATGCCATCCGCTCTTGTGTATTAGGATATGATAAGCTCAAACCATTGCCATGTCAGATAAACTTGGACAGGTTCAGGTGAAGGGGCTATTCTACACTGGTTTTAATAGTTTAGGGATGTAGAGTGATATGGTCCAGCCATTTGATCGGGTCTACGTCAGGAGGCGTGGCAGAACTGGGCTGGCGTGAAGCAAGGGGGAAGTTCAGATTAGTGCCATGCACGGTGTAGTCGGAGTGGAGTTGTTAGAGTTGTTGGGTCGTAGAGTTCGTTAAGTAGTGAGTGCGTGAGTTTAGGACTACTGTTAAGCCGTTTGTGGCTGCTGCGTGCGTGAGGAGTTTTGGGAATAAAAGAGAGGAAGGAAGAAAATGGCATGCTTCTTTATGCCACAAAACTAGTCTCCGGCGGTGGCTCCGAAAACAGCCAAACTATCCTCATCGCGCGCTGCCACGACGAGTTCGTCGTCAAGCGGCTTGCGATCCGGCCACCGGCCGGGCACTCGGGCGTATGAGCAGGCTCATCAGGAGCTAGCTCGTACCAATTTGGTATCAAAACCGGTACAAACTGAGGCCATGGCGGCTTCGATAGAGTAGCGCGTCTCGGCGCTTGAGGCGGAGATGAAGGAGATAAAGGCCATCATCACAGAGGTGAGGGAGATGATGAGGGGGAAGGGCCCAGCCAATGAACCTGAACGGCAGGAGAGCAGAGAAGAACCACAGGAAGCAAGCCATGCCTACGCCCACATCCGCGGGCAGTGGTAGGCACAGGGGAATGGCGCGTCAGGGCGGGGGCGACCGCCTCGCGACCAAGAAGAGCAGGTGAGTCAGCGGAGGCGCAGCGTCAAACAGGAGGAGGACGGATGCCGCTGGGTACCTCGCCCACCGCGTTTCGATCTCTCCGACTACGACGGCCAAGACGATCCGCTGGGCTGGATCCGCAGGTGTGGAAGGTTCTTCCGAGTGCATCGAATTCCAGAGGAAGACTGTCGAAATTGCTGGTCTCCATCTGACCGGGGAAGCACAAGTGTTAGATAACTTGCAACAAGACGAGCAGTGGATCGCTTGGGAGGATTTCTCTGAGGCTTTCATTCAACGTTTTACCTGGCATTCAAGTGTTGGTCCTTTGGGTGACCTTGTCAACTTGAAGCAGGGCAGCAAGGGTGTGGACGAATATGCAAGAGAATATCAGTGGCTGTTGGCTCGAAAACCAAGAATGAAACGCACAGATCAAATTGAGACCTTCACGACTGGGCTGTTGGTTGCCTTGTGTGCCAATGTGCGTCGTGAGAGGCCTTGAGACCTATCGGAGGCAATCAGCTTCACACGCGAGGCGGATGCAAGGAAGGCCGCATGGATCACTGAGGCCATCCAAGGGATGTCAGGAACAGGAAGTGGGCACAACACTTTTAGTCGCACCGCAGGAAACTCATCCACTGTTCCTCCTCCGACTTCTACTGCACTAATACCAGCACCGACGTCCGCGACCCTTTTGCTAGGCCAGACGTACGGATCAGGTGGACCAACGAGGAGCGGAGGATACTCACAAGGAGGGGGTGGACCTAACAGACACAGCAAGGCAACGCCAGCTGCCAGTATGCAGAGTAGCGTTGCATCAGTTCCCGGGATGACGGCAGTACGGGGAAGGCGTAGGTTGACAACCGATCAACTGGCCGAGCGAAGGGCAAATGGACTCTGCTATAATTGTGATGAAGTCTATACAAAGGGGCATCGTTGTAAGCATTTGTTCCATTTGGAGGTGGAAGACGAGGTGGCCGAGGAAGATGCCACGGAAGAAGAGCTGCAGGAGAAGGGTTCTCTTTCCATGATTACGGCTTTGGGACCTAAACAAGGGAACACAATGCAAGTACGGGTACAGATGGCAAGCAAAAGCTGGTTGGGACTCATTGATAGTGGCAGCACGCATAATTTCTTGAGTGTGTATGCTGCACAGCAGGGGAAGACATCCTTCAAAACATTCCCAGGCGACGTACTGAAACAGGTGCGGGTGGCCGGAGGAACCTATTTGCGATGCCTGGGAATGCTAGAGGCTGAATTCAGCATCCAGGGACATTAGTTTACAGCACCCTTCATCATCCTTCCAATTGATGGCTTTGATGTTATCTTGGGAGTACAGTGGCTACGTGCTCCAGGTGGCATTCATTGGAATTTCAGCGAGCTCACAATGGAGTTTGATTGGGAGTGCATTCGAGTCAGATTACAAGGGACCAAACGTCCACCTCGACTTACTATGATGCAGCTGGGTGAGAAGGAGGCCAATAATCTCCAAGGTCTTCTACTCACCTACGAAGTTATATTTGAGGAACCTCAAGGACTACCACCACGGAGGCAATGTGACCATCGCATCACCTTAGCCGAAGGAACAAATCCAGTGGTGGTGCGGCCATACCGATATCCCTACAGTCAAAAGGATGAGATAGAGCAGCAGTGCGAGACCATGTTGAAGCAAGGGATCATACGACCAAGTCATTCACCATTCTCATCACCGGTGTTGCTGGTTAAGAAGGCCGATAGTACATGGCGATTCTGTGTAGATTATCGCGAGTTGAATGCTCACACAATCCAGGACAAGTTCCCAATACCCGTGGTGGAAGAATTGCTCGACGAGCTTGGTGGTGCACGCTTCTTCACCAAGATGGACCTATGTTCGGGCTATCACCAAGTCCGGATGTGGGCTGCCGACATCGCCAAGATGGCCTTCCGAACACATCACGGCCATTATGAGTTTCTGGTGATGCCTTTTGGGTTGTCCAACGCACCTTCGACATTCTAGGCTTTGATGAATGAGGTGTTGCAGGAATTCTTGCGCAAGTTTGTCCTCGTCTTCTTCGATGATATCCTGGTGTATAGCCATTCGGAGAAGCACCTAACACATTTGTATTTGGTATTGGAGCGTCTACGCTTATATGGACTCCACCTCAAGCGATCAAAGTGTGCCTTCGCGCAGGAGCGCGTAGGATACTTGGGGCATATCATATCTCATAATGGAGTCTGCCGACCCAGTCAAGATGCAGGCTGTACGCACCTGGCCACGGCCAACTTCTGTAACGGCCCTCCGAGGGTTTTTGGGCTTAATCGGATATTACAGGCGCTTCGTGCAAGACAATGACGCCATCGCCGAGCCCCTCACATCATTACTCCAACGAAACAATTTCATTTGGACAATAGTTGCTGAGGAAGCCTTCCACAGCCTTAAACAAGCTCTAGTGTCTGTCCCTGTGTTGCAAATGCCAGACTTTACTGTCCCCTTTGTGGTGGAGTGTCACGCCTCAGGAACGGGCATTGGTGCAGTCCTCGAACAGAATGGCCACCCAATAGCCTACTTCAGTCGTAAGCAGGCGGATCGACACACAAAGTTGGCGGCATACGAGCGAGAACTCATTGGGCCATCCAAGGCCGTGCGACACTGGAGGCCATACTTATGGGGGCAATCTTTCACCGTGCGCACGGACCATGGGAGCCTCAAGTTCCAGTTGGAACAGGCTCTAATCACACCTCCCCAACAGCACTGGCTCAGTAAACTAATGGGATTTGATTTTCAGGTAGAATACAAGCCGGGGCGTCACAACTTGGCAGCTGACTGTTGCGGATGCCAGAACGGGTAGGAGGCAGCGGCACCGGATTCCGGCGTCGCCCCAGCGGTACGTCGCTATCGGCCAGTTCTCGTTGGCGGCGCCTATAAACTCTGATTTGTGGATAACCGAGAGGTAACCTCCTCCCTGTCGAGTCTCTCCTTTTATTAAGTTTCACCTTCCAAACATAGTACAGATGCTAGGAATAGAAATACTAAAGATACTAAACAGAGAATATCAAAAGATGGAATTCTAAAGGTATTCTAATTCATGGCGCCTTCCTATTGCCTTCCTATTCTAATTCCTGGCGCCTTCCTGCTGATCGCCCATGACAACGTTTCCGGTAATAGACCCAGTCAGGAGCCGTAACACTGACGCACTATCACGAGTGCACTCCGAGGAGCCGCAGTGCCTCGCAGTTTCAGAATTGCAGGAGGTAACTCAAGCACAATGGGCGGACGTGCTTCGCCGAGATCCAAAAGTCCTACGCTTAGCTGTCAAGTATGGCCGCGGCGGCGAGGGTTCACTAGCTGCACTAGCGCCTACTCCAACTGCTTTCACATCGACTGCTGATGCAGTTCCAACAACGACGGCGCCAAGCATGACTCCGCCTGCCCAAGGGTCAACCACAGAAACAAAACACCACTGGGAAGTGCGCGAAGGGTTGGTGCATCGCAACAATCGCCTCATGATACCAGCTTCGTCTCCTTTAGTGGACAAGATCATAGCCTCCATACATGATCTTACCCACGAGGGAACCCAGAAGACTCTACACCGCCTTCAAGCTACTTATTTCTGGGAGAAACAGCGCGAGTCGGTGGAGCGTTATGTGGCTCAGTGTGTGGTTTGTCAGTAGAGCAGGACCAGCACCTTATCTCCTGCCAGGCTTCTCCAACCACTGCCGGTTCCACATCAGGTTTGGTCTGGTGTCTCCATGGATTTTATTACTGATCTGCCGAAATCTCAGGGAAAGACTATGTTATTGGTGGCAGTAGATCGATTATCCAAGTATGCCCATTTCTTGCCGCTATCAAGGCCTGCTACAGCCCCCATGGTGGCCAAATTATTCTTCGATCAAGTGGTCCGCTTGCATGGGATTCCAGAGTCGATTGTGTCAGACCGGGACCCAGTGTTCCTCAGGTTTCAAATAATAATTACTATAAAAAAGAGACCATGTATTCATTATGAATTAAGAAAGGAATAGGGTTTAACTCGCCAATGCATACCACCCGGCCAGGTTAGACTCGTGGAGTGCGATTGGCCTCTTCCCATCCAGGCATGACAATCGTTCTTCTAATTCATCACACATGACAATCGCTCTTCTCATTCATCACACATAACGCTTACATGTTTTCCAAATGATTGTTTCTTCTATGAATTAAAGTAGGCATGTACCATATTTGTTAAGAAATAGGTGCATGCGAATTTAGATTACACTGCAATTTTTTATTGCAACAAATACACATTACAATATTCCTCTCAAAAAAAGAAAAAAAGCAATATTTTATTGCTAAAAATTCTGTCAATAACAACAGTAGAGGCAGGGACCACTGGACTAGTTACTCAGCAAAAGAGCAAACAGACCGACAAGTTATGGTTGTGTGTTGGGGTCCATATTTTGTGAATGAGCATTGCTTGGAAAAGGAGGATAAGAGGGAGGAGATTATCAAGGCATGTCCTTCGTTGGGAGTTGCTGGCTTTTTTTTTAAGTTGTCAGACTTTGCATTGGTTGTATACATTTATGGCGTAGATGCTGGAACCTTTTCCATTATGCGTAATAACTTCGTATAGCATACATTATACGAAGTTATACGACACACCATTATTTTTAATGAAGATTTGAATCCTGGGACATAAACTTAAAAGTACATGAATATCTTAGCAGTGTTCTTAAGGATTTATACTTCTACACTACAAATATGAAACAAGATAATACCATAATTTATATAGACATAAGAATTAAACTAAAACTAGTGCTATTGTTTTTTGTTAGAATAGCTATTGTATAGGACCTCTTTGCTACTGTATAGGTCTATAGGGACCTCTTTCCATATTTGCCTTCTCTCTCCTGTACATGCATTTTACAGTCCATTTTGGGCCCAATTCAATTGAGCAGCTCATTTCCAATTCTCTAACACTTGTAATGCAACTAGTACCCTTGTTTGGTATGGCTTATTTCATTCACCTATGCATTTGCAGTTTCTTGAAACTATTATGCTACGGTTTCTCATAACTGCTGCTTGAGGCTCTCAAAACCAAGCTAAACCGAACATCCACAACCTTCTTAAAGTCGCTTCTCGAATCCCAGCCATTCAGCCACAAGCCCGCAACTGTTCTAACTTCGAAACAGGTCCTCAAGTTCGATACCCAAATTGAAACTTTTTATATGCAGAATCTGAATTCTAATTTTTAATAGGAAAGTCTATATTATACCCTCAGCTATAACCCTTCGTCCACTTGACCCCCTGAACTATGAAACCAGGTATTTAGCCCGTGAAACTAGAAAAAATGTTGCTAATGATCCCCCGAAGGTGGTTTTGCCACATAAGATGTACACATGTGCAATTGTTGCCACATCATCGCCACGTGCACGTCACCTTTCTATTCCCATCCCTCCACTCTCTCTACAGGCGACAGGGGAGGCAGGCGGTGATGCCGCTAGAGGCGGGCGGTTGCAGGGGAGGCCGGTGGTGGGCCAACTGGAGGGGGCAGAGGGGAGACCGGTGGTGGGGCGACTAGAAGCAAGGGGCGACAGGGCAGGCCGGCGCGATGAAACGGAGAACAGGCAAGGACAAGCCAGTCACGAATGGCGGCTGTCGGGGCAAAGCCAACGGCAGCGGGCGCCCTGCTGGCATCAGATTTGAAGGCTCTGCGGCAGCTGCGGGTGGACGTGCTCAACGCGCTCTACGGTGCGGTGGGCCAGACGTGCATGGCGGCGACCAGTACTACGCGCTCTGCCTCGTCACTACTTCCTCTCGACAGGCACCGTGGCCGGCCTCGCCGAGCTGCACCAGACCGTCCGCAGGCTCTAGGAGCAGAGCGCCGTGCTGCTGGAGGTGCCACTCGCCACGCTGTAAGCGCCACTGCCGCCACTGTAGCAGCTTTGCCAGCTCGAGGACCTCAACCTCCGGCCGGAGGCGGCACTGGTGAGGGCCTGCATGAACAAGGCACTCTGGTTCCTCGGTGAAGGCGTCGCCGCTCTGCTCGGCGTGTGAAGCGTGGTGGGTGTGACATCCTAATAAATATTTAGAATATCCCAAGTTTTATTTAAAAACAAAATCATATTAAAAAAATTATTTATTATAATTCTTTGACAAAAATCCCTAAAATTTCAAACGATTAATTTCCCTATCAAAATATATTTTATTAACATTTTTATAACGATTTAGATTTACAAAAATACAAAGGGTTTTCAATTTCAACTTCTCTCTCCTTTCTCTTCATCTCTCTATTTGCCGAAACCCTGACCTCTCTCGGCCGAGGCTCTTCGAAACCCTAGTTCTCCCTCTTGGCCGTGCCGACCAACCTCTTTTGGCCACTCCTAATCCTACCCTAAATCAAACCATACACCAAGCCGACCCTAAACCCAAACCCTAATCCGCTTCAACCCCTGTCCAGGATCCAATCGAGCCAACCTCATGCACCGACCTAACTCCCTGTGTAAATACCCAAAACCCCGACTGCTTAATCGCCCAAAAACCCAAGACGTCGGTGCTCGAACCCGTCGCCCACTAGCGTCATGCCGCCCATCACTACCCCCCGCGAGCAGTTACCGGAGCCCGGAAGAGCCGTCATCGTCGGGGCTACAATCCCTCCCTGCCGCGAGCCGACCTATATCTCTCGACCAAAACCCTAGCTTGATCCTCTATCAAAACCCTAATTCTGTTTGACCTCCGTCGTAACCCTCGCCGGTCGAACTCCCTCTCGGCCGACGTCCTCCGAAACCCTTATTCCTTCCGACCTCCTTGTAAGCCAAGTGGATCCAATCCTAACTCCCTTGTAACCCTAGTCTTTCTCTATCGGTCGAGCTTCTCACAACCTCGGTCTACCCTTAGTCACGACAATGGTCGAACCTCCTCCAACTTGTCACGCCAAGCCCATATGACTTGTGTCCATCATATTCCGATCCAACTTTATTTGGAACCGATTTGCAATCCTAAGCCAAACCCAATATGGATATGTTCGGCCATGCCGTATCAATTACAACATCAACGTGTGCAGCCCATGGGCTTCAGTTGAGTATATCTCCAAGCCCCAGCCTTCATATACAAACCTGCAAAACCCTATCCCAAGCAGAACGCATCCAGGCGCCGACGCATCATCCCCATGGTTGCCCCACCAGCCGCCTGCGCCATCCGTCGTCCACACGAAAACCTAGAGTTGTCGCCCTGCCCTCTGGGACCGTGCCGCCGCCCTGCCCCCATGGAGCTGCGCCGCCACCATGCCCATGGAGCCGCCATCATGCCGTTGCCAGCACCGCTCTTCGCCGGCGCCCACCCATGGTCGCCACCGTCGGAGCGCGCCACAGCATCCTTACCCATGCCGCCTGCTACCGTCGCCCTAAGCCGTTACGCCTTGCAGCGCCGTGTGAGCATCGT
Source organism: Raddia distichophylla (assembly GCA_005191435.1). NCBI lineage: Eukaryota > Viridiplantae > Streptophyta > Magnoliopsida > Poales > Poaceae > Raddia > Raddia distichophylla. The sequence goes on along the minus strand of SPJY01011014.1, from coordinate 202,148 downwards.
TAAGCCCTAATTTTTGTTAGTGGCATTGATGTCTAATTAATAAATATTAAGTGCTAGGGGGTTTTTGGACTTCTCGGAACCCTAGCGAAGACTCGGCGATTTCATTATAAATCCTAATTTGAACCGTCAATAATTTTCTGAGCTGCTCCAAGGCTTCGAGTGCGTGACCGGGCGAGAGATGAGGTCACGTATAGATTAGGAGTAGTTAGGTTTATTTTCTGTTTTTCGTCGGATTTCAAAAGGGGTTCGAATATCTCGGACTATGCCGGATCCTTGCGAATTCTTGAAAACTCGGTTTCCGTAGTCCACCACATCTATAAATACCCAAATATCCCTTTGTGAGAATTCTAGAGTGAGAGAGAACCCCACCTAAATTTCCCCCTAACTTTTTAGCCGAAAATCCTCTCTGTCGGACGGCGTCTGGAAAAGCCAGACGGCGTCCGACCAGCCCAAAATCCCAAATAATACACACTGTCGGACGGCGTCCGGTAGTTACCGGACGGCGTCCGATAAGGTTCAATTTCGGGGCTTTCTCGCTGCCGGACGGCGTCTGGGGGGCGTCCGGTGGCTTCGGCGCCTGCGCGATCCTTGCTGTCGGACGGCGTCCGGTAGGGACCGGACGGCGTCCGATAAACCTATTTTGTGTGAGCAGTAGGCTCTGTCGGACGGCGTCCGGTTCCCGTCGGACGGCGTCCGGTAGAGGCTAACGGCTAGTCTTTTTGTCCTCTTCCGAGGGGCAACGGCTAGTTTTGCTCTTGGGGCTATAAATACCTACCTAGTGGCTGGCCATTTTGAGGTTTGCTGCTCCATTTCACCTACCACATTCATAGCTCATCAATTAGGTGTTCTAGAGCCATTCCTCCACCCACAAATCATCCAAAGCCAAAATTCATACAACCCCAATACCGAGCTTCATGGAAGTCCTTCGATCCGGCATGATCGGGGCGTTTCGGGCTTATTACTTTTGAAGACGGCATCCTTCGTGGAGGCGTGGGCTTGGGAGTAGGCCTTGGCGTGTGGCTACTCTCGAGTCGGTGTACGGGTGACGGAGTCCACCTCGCCGGAGTGGCGGAACGACTACCGGGGAGTAAGTGAGGCGTTAGGCTCGGGAGCGAGCCGGTCCTTGTGCGCAAGGGGTAGCCTCAACGGAGAGTAGGAGTTGCGGCTCCGAACTTCGGTCAAACAAACACCGTGTCACTCTCTCATTTAATTCCCGCACTTACTTTCATCGCATTGCTTGTGATCATTTAAATGCCATGTCGTAGTTGCTTTGTGATTTATTTATTGCTTCCGCTTACTTGTCTTGCAACTAGGATTGAGTCATTCTTAACTTGATGCTTAATTGAGAATAATTTAAAAAGTTTAATATTGCCTATTCACCCCCCCTCTAGGCCTTAGGATCCTCTTTCACCATGCCCCCGTCGCCGGCGCGCCGCCCTGCCGCTCCAGAGCGCTGTCCCTCGTCGCAGCCATGTCGTGGCCGCACCCCGTCGCCGCCGGAGCCCACTGAGCCATCATCACCAATATTCCTCCTCTCTTGGTTTGCACGAGTGAGGACTGAGGGAAGGGGAATTAATCCCCTTTTGACCATGCCGACCAGACTAAGAACCCTAGCCCTTTGCTGTTTGATTTTTTAGCTCCTAAACTGTAGCTTTAAATCACTCCAAAGTAATCTTGCCAGTATCCTTATGATCTATTTTACCTATTGTATTAATTTGGTACTTTTTTAGAATTTTTCTTGCAGCAACCTCAACGCATGCACCTCGTTTTGTGTCGTCGTAGCCGACTTCACGAGGTGGGCGCCAAGCGATGTTGTTGAAGGGAATATTATTCCAATTGGGATTCGCGAAGATCCAAAACGCGTTTTGATTACCGAGGCATCATCACCAGTAATTTGTTCAGTATTTTATTGAAATATTTTTTCGATTGTTTATTTATTTTTCTCATTTTGCGTGTAGACCGTACCGATATTTTTATCGAAGTCATGAGTGTCGATAAATCCCCAGAAAATCGTTGAAACCCCGAGATGAGCAAGAACGTCGCCACCGGTGATGCTAGAGCTATGGATGCCGACAACCTCCCGGGAAGACGTGGAGGCTGGAACTTCGGACCAAGGCGTCGCCACGAACAATGTTGATCGTTGATGTCGACGATTCCTTGCAAGGCCGATCGCTACCAAGCAAACACTAGTTGTTTGCATATTCCTGTCCTAGGTTTTGCTATTTCAGTTCATCCAAAAGTATGTGCTCTCTTGGCTATGATTTAGGGCAACATTTTTGGACGGAGGGAACATAATCATCTTTACTTTTCGTATTTCACCTTTGCATGAATATTAGAATAGTGTGTGCCTTATTCATGTTAGTCATTTCCTAGCATGACTAGATCTCATTTGATGAACCTTTTACTGTTCCTTAACCTATCCTTTAACTAGATGTTAGGATTGCATTGGGATTCACTACAAATGGTACCTTTGCGAAGCCAAGGCTTCGACGGTTGTTTTGGTTAAAACCCTAATCAACTAAAACTGGTGTAGTTGCTTAGGGGAGACTCGGAAGTGGTGATTCTAGGGTTGTGGTGGAGATATGAGGGTCTCCTCTAAAAAGGACCAAGCTTGTGAATTACAAGACCAAACCTTACCATACAGCCACTTGTGCCTTCGGCCCTGGCTTAATACCCTACGAAACCTACTAACCACTTGCTCACAGGCTGGCCAGTTATGGTTCGGGCCTCTGTTCTAGGGGAAGGTTGGGCCGCCTATACCTGAGGGATAAGTCCATTCTTGAGACCGAATGGCTTAAATGGGGAACGCTCCCGGGTGGCGTCCATAATTAGTAGGCACACTACCGCAGCGGGCACCGGCGAGGCCTGGGAAACCAAAAGAAAGGGTAGGCGAAGTGGTAGGCGTAGTAGGATGGAAAAGTGTTGTACCGTATCTCCTACTGGATGAGACGGGGCTTGTGGGGAAATTTGTACACACTCTACAGAGCTAAAACTATCATTATAGTCCCACGGTCATGGACGGGGCGAGAGGTTTTCACATGTAGTCTCACCTTTTTAATAACTAAAACCTGACTAGAGTAGGTTGGGATTGGCCTGATGTGATGATGCACCTTCCTTTGATGTTCGAGATGATTGGATCAACTTAAGCATTCAACAATTAAAACTTTGGTTTACTACAACTTGGCTAGTAAATAGGTATTGTGTAAAATAACATATTCCCCCATCCTTGCCATTGCATACATTTGCTAAGGATTGCTTGCTGGGTAGTCGCGTACTTACTATACCTATCGCAAATAATTTTATTACTCAGGTTGCAAGTCTAATCAGCACCAGGAGGGTCGGAACTTAGGTGTGCAGGATTAGTTGTGGGTGTTCGAGTCAATTGCTTCGATATCGTTACTGAAGGTTGTTGCTGCTCTGATGTTCTTTTTATTCGTTCTTAATATTCGGTTTTACACGTCTTATTGTAATAGCATAAGATGCTACCTTCAAATACTCCGTTATTTTAAATAATTACGGAATGCCAAAGATAATCATTTAATTGTCCATCATGAGGTACTAGTCTGTGCCTAGTATCAGATCATGGTGTCGGATTCCCTGTGTAGATGCAGGTGGTCGTGACACCTCAAGTTAAATTTTCTTACATTACGTTCACTCTCATTTTAACAACCATAAGTAGATAACTTTCGTTCCCTAAAACCATTGGAGTACCAATAATGAATACATTCAATGCCTTTTGTTTGAATGCAAGCTAGCTAGGGATGTTTGGCGTTTAATCCATGTAGCACTTTGGTTGCAACTTACAACATCATAATGTTTTCTGTGTGATTGGGAGTTCGCTTTCAAGAATGGGTTTAAAGCAAAAGAAAAAAGTTTTGATTGGTGCATGAGTTGTTCTTTGGGTTATATGGCTTTGTCAAAATGATGTCTTTTTGACAAAATAAAGGTTGTTTCTTTTTTCCAGATTATTTACAGGGGAGTCTACTGGTTGTGAATGAGCATTGCTTGGAAAAGGGGGATAAGAGCGAGGAGATTATCAAGGCATGTCCTTCATTGGGAGTTGCTGGCTTTTTTTTAAGTTGTCGGACTTTGCATTGGTCGTATACATTTATGGCGTAGATGCTGGAACCTTTTCCATTATGTAAAGAATGCATGTACCAACCAATTCACCTAAAAGTCAAAGCTGATGGGGAAAAGAAAGCAATTCATTTATATTTTCCAACACTCCCCCCTCACTTGGAACCTCAGGCCTAACCATCATATTTTATTCAATTTAATAGTTAATGATCAAGTGCTTTTATGCAAATAAAGTGTTAACATTCATTGCTACTTTTAGCTTAAAGTTTTATCTTCACCCTAAAGCAATTGATGTAAAAAGTAAAAACTATTGATTTGTTGATGACACAATTTTTTAGGCAGATGCTATCAACTAGTCCAGTAATTTTAGTTTAAGGTGGATGGCATGTGGTCTGGGACCACATGTCCATTGTCCCAGGGGTGGCAAATACTCAATTTGCCGACCTTTGTCACTGGCAGGTATGAGGCAAAATGGGAAAACTTAAGATGAACAATATAAACAAAGATAGCCTGGATGCAGAAACACAACAGAACCACACAAAGAGACGTTGACATACATGGTCCGGGGAAGATGATATGAACACCAATAGATGCAAGGACTTCCTTTATCTCAGACTCAACTGCCAGAAGAGTTGAAGCTGGACTTGGCCACTCAGTTCCATTCAACATAACTGGCTTCCATATGCCACGAGTAATTTCTGCTGAGAAGTAGCTGACAATAACAGCAAGCGTAGCAGGCAAGAAATCCACAAGATCTCTCAGACCTGGAATCAAGTATGAGGGTATGCACTTGTAAAAATGTATGAACAAATGGACATCGAAGTATGCAATTGACCCTTTCAGTTTGATCAACAAAAACAAGATTTGCAGAGCTGAAAATTCACTGCTTTTTTACAAGAAAACAATATAAAAATACACCATTTCTAAATACAAAAAAGTCACTAAAAAAGGCCATATAACCCCTTAATAGCAAACTGGATATCTTAGCCTCTAAAAGCTTTGAACACAGAGCATTTAACCCCATGTAAAACTTTTATGATTTTATTGGTAGTAATAGAGCCTCCCATCTTTAGTACAATATTTTGTACGACATATACATACATTTTTTTGAAAAACATCTCTAGTAGTTTTGGTGATGAAAAGGTGTGGGATAGAGCATGGACTGATTTTCCTTCTATTATTGAGCTAGGATGCACTAAATTCCCTTTTTATTACTGAGTTGGGATGCATTAATATGATTTCAGATATACGTGCATGTATAGAACAAATGGCCATGGGTCTTAAGCAATGCAACATAAAAAAATAGTGACCTGCCTCGCCTTGTCTTACTGCAAAAATAACCAAGATGTTGTCCATATGGCAGAAATGGAATAACTCATTAGAGTATAAATGAAATAAATCAAATTACATGATCTACTTTATTTATTACACCACTTTTTATTATGGAAAATTGCACAGTTGCCTCTGAACTTGCAGCAAAATCACACTTAGCCCCCCAAACAAGCACTTTATTTTGTCGGCCCCCTAAACTTGTCATCGTTTGCACGGTTGCCCAAAAAATTGTTAGGACTCATCAAAGCTGAGGTGGAATCCACATGGCAGTCAAGTGTTGATGTGGCTGTTAAATAAAGATGTGGTTAGCCACATACACATCTACGTCATGTCCACTCTATCTCTCTCCCTAAATCTCTCTACATGGCCGGTGCTCCCCCTCTATCCAACTTTTTCTGCCTTGACGCGTCGCTGCCAGCCATCCAGCTCCGCATCCATATGCCGCCGCCGTCCCTCGTCGCAAGCCCCTCTGCGTCCATACACCTCAACTCGTGGATGTCACGGAGTGCGGCCGTGCTAATGCTGTGGAGGCGGCGATCGTTTTTTCCCTCTGCCAGCCGCCGGACACCGCCAGCACTGACTTCCTCCACGCCACCGTGCTGGCCCCTTACGCTTCCTCTCTGATCTCCCCCTTCTCGCACACGTGATAAACAGCTTCCTAACCGATGCGGCCTACCCAGGTCTGGTGCCAGAGCCGTTCCTGAGTCTTTGGGGGCATAGTGTGAAATTATAAACGAAGGCCCTAACATAAGTATTAAAAAAATTATACTGCTATATATCAACTGAAAAGACACTATCCAATGTATTATAGAAATTTTTTACCGCAAACATTATGTAGATATCATCTTAAAAATGTCTTCTAACATTTCTAAATGAAAAACCATCAACTCTCACCGAAGCAGACCGAAGCAATCGACGAAGCAGTCGATGTTCATCAAGTAATCGAGGGAAGGAACGAGAACGTGTAGTCGTTGTCACCGTCCACCAAGGCACAGCCCAGGTCGTCGAGGCCGCCATGAGCAGGTGAGCAACATCCGTAATCCACTGCGGAGTGGAAGTTCAAACGGATCGCCGAGCGCCCAAGCCCATCAAAACCGTCAGCATCTCGGCCGACGCACTAATCACAGCCGCTAATTAAGTGAATTATTACCCGCCGTTGGGGCGCACTAATCACGATCACTAAATCAATTAACAGGGACATATGGGCAGTGCTGGGGTGCCAGGATGGGCCCCTGGGCTTGGGGGGCCTAGGGCGGAGGCAATGCTCGCCCCACCCCAGGCACGACCCTGTATGGTGCATGCTCGACGATGCACCGTCGCTAGCCATCTAACGTTGCGCCCAGACGTCTCCCCATTGCGAACACCTAGCAATCGCCGCTCCTCATTGTGAGCTCCTTGTCGTCGCAGCCAAATGACCCATCGCTGAGAGCTCGAAACGTCCCTCCCCCTCCCAAGTTTATTCTCTGTTATCTCTCAATTAACAGGGACATATGGGCAGTGCTGGGGGTACCGGGATGGGGCCCCTAGGCTTGGGGTGCCGCCCAGGGCAAAGGCAATGCTCGCCCCACCCCAGGTACGACCCTGTCTGGTGCATGCTCAACGATGCACTGTCGCTAGCCATCTAGCGTTGCGCCCAGACGTCTCCCCATCGCGAGCACCTAGCAATTGCCGCTCCTCATCGTGAGCTCCTCAACGTCGAACCCAAATGACCCATCGCTCGGAACCCGAAACGTCCCTCCCCCTCCCAAGTTTATTCTCTGTTCTCTCTCAAAGCAATAGGTCCAATTGGATAAAGGGTTGGATAAAGGGGTGAGGAGAGGAGAGAGTGGAGGGAAGAAATGGGAGGATCATGTGGAGGCCACCTTAGCAGTTAACGGACAAGTGGCCACCACATAGACATTTAACAGGCACACTAGCTTCTAACAGGGGTTCTAACGGTTTTGAGACAACCGTGCAATTAGAAACAAGTTCAGGGGACCGAGAAAGTGAAGTGCATGTTCGGCAGGCTAAGTGAGATTTGCTGCAAGTTTATTGGGCAACAGTGCAATTTTCTCTTTTATTACATATAGTTTGGAAATGCATTTATTTTCTTTCCATTGGTTGTGATCCACAATACTATCAGAATTCATACTTGTAAGTTCACAACATACAAATGGATGGTCCCTAATAATAATCAGCATTAATCATACACAATTAAGGAAGTTGCAAGAGCCGATCCAGCCAAACAACAAATTGAATATAAACATAGAGGTTTTCAAGGGTACCACATTTTCTATACACTCAAACTCCATGGATTCATCCCATCCCCAACTAAATGCCCTATCCCATACGTGCACATGAAGTACCAATCTGCCATATGCCAATCTAAGGTGGACATTTGGCACCCGGCAGCCGGTATTTTGCTTGGTGGCACGAGACGAGGGGGAGATGGGGCCTTTTTACTTGTATTTCTTTGCCTAATTCCAAATAACCCGCGGCATAAACCGTACCATTATGCTACAGTACATGCAAGACTTGGTTTGCTCTTTTCATGACTTTGTCCGATAATGTATCATGTGTACTATGTGTTTCTGACTACTATAACACAATCAGCATAAATTGAAGAACAGACTAGCCAGATATGACAGATTACACATGCAAATAGAAAGGCAGAATAAGAAAGTATAACCTGTAATCAAATCACGAGATGTTAACCTCCCATGTTCACAGGCAGATAAGACAGTCTCAAGCACAAAAGGAACAGCTTCCAGAAGTTCCCATGAAGTAACAGGTGGGCTTTGGCAGGTGTCTTCCTGTACACCTACAGTTGAACCACTCATACTAGAATTTGATGTTGTCTGTGAACCAACTGGTTGGATGCCACTTCTCGACATTTTACGGCAGATGACCTTCAATATCTTGTTTGCAACTTGGAGGACACTTTTTCTGTTGTAAGCACTAGAAAGAGTAGATGATATGCAAGCCTGATTCTGGAAGTACCATGCCCTTAACTTTGGAAATGAGTCAAGATACACTGGTTTTTGAAATGATGGATCTAATTGAAGTATGCTAGTTCTGCTAACATTAGATGGATCTTTCAAAGCAAAACGACTATTGCGTAACAGCAGGAGAAAATCCAAGTTGAGCTCTGACGAAACATAAACTCCATGTGGTATTAGCGCACTCTCAACGGGGGGTCTATGAAATTTCCACAGGCGTAGAAGGGACAGGAAAGCACAGGAGAATACTGAGTACACAGAAGCCTCTTCAAAATTACAACCCTTATGATCAGATAGAGGCAATGATCCAAATATCTCACATACGGGCATTAAAATGGCAGCTACTTCTGGAACCTGAAAAATTTAATGTCATTAGGACAATGCTATTGATTTCAACATGCCTATAAGCAAGAAACCATGAATTGATTTCAACCTGTCTATAAGCAAGAAAGCGTGAATTGATTTCAACCTGCCTATATCGACACAATACTGTTTCGGAAATATACTCAATTAATATGAAAAATATTGAAAATTGATTTTCAAATTTAATGAGTCATCAGCTCTAAGAGAACAATGATTTTTTCTTACCAAGCCATACATTGAGAGGATATGAACAGTGTCAATAGAAGAAATCCCAGATATGAGAGCATGCAGCATAGGCATGTGATGCATATAGAGCATGCGGTCATCTGATCCAGAATCTAGAGGAAGCAGTGTCAAGAGCAACTTAAGCACCATTCGGACAACATGTTCCTAAAGAGCAATAAGAGAAACATTTTTAATAAAGTGCATGTGTTCATGTGATAAAGCTCTTTTCGAAAGAAGTTGTAAAATTGGACAAAGTCATTTCTTAAATGGCACTCTTTACTATTGCTGCCACTATAGTTCTTTCAAATCAAATCTTACCTGAATGTTCCAGCCACGCAGAAGTGATGCACCGCAAAGAATCTTAGAAGCCGCCAATTTTTCCTCTTCTGACCCACTTATTGCAAAAGAGTGCAATTTCTCCAACTCTGCTAAACTAAGATAATGAAATAGAAACAATACCATGGATCAAGTTGGTGAACAAGCATACAAACTAAAAGGCACTTGCCAAATCAGATTTAAAGTAGCACACACCCACAGTTCATCACCTTGAAGCAGGTGTAACCATAAGTAAATCCTTAAGACTCATCAGTGCTGACCCTTCCATGAAGGCTGACCAAGGGGATTCCTGGGCAGGAGAGGAGTCTTTAACAGGAACAACATAGCCAGGCCATAAATAAACAGATGTATCAACTAAATTTCTTGCTATACAGGCTTCCACAATTAGATGTAGCATATTCCCCACTACAATGAAGCATATAATGGATGTATAAGTTACTAAGAAGAACCACATAAACAAAACAAAACGAAAACTTAATGTTAAAATATGTCCCAGAAAACCTGCTTTCATGGAGGGACTATCTTTTGAAGAACTGTGAATGTCATCACTCCCTGACTTCAAATTAGATACAGCAAGTGCTGCTTTTGTAGCTGCACTATTTGCTGAATGTACAGCTGCTAGAGGAGGTAAAAGAAGACCAAAATATTGTCCTAGAACCTGAAGAGAAGACACTAACTCTTCCCTTCTAGCAGAGACCATTCCCTCTTTAAGTTTGTCAGCTTCTTCCTTCAAAATTGGAACAATAGACAAAGGGACGATAGCTAACAACATGCATAATCGAGAATCAAGATGAGGAAACAGTCCTTCAGGAGTGCTTGTGTCCTAGTAAACAGAGGCAGCACCATATTAAAGTAGATATTCTTGCATTTTCATTTTTTAGTAAAGGAAAATGATCTTAATTGAATTTATCTCAACTTGTTGTACAAGCCGCAAAGCTGAAATCCATAGAGCTTGAAATGTCTCTTGCCAGGTTGCCCGATTAAGTACTTGGAGTGTCTTTGAGAGTTCTGTCCCAACAAAGGATTTCAAGTTTAGGTCATACAAAGGTTCTATCAACAGTTGAAATGCAATAACGAGGTATTAACAATATGAACTGCACATATTTAAGCACCTGTCAGAGTTTCGATTGATGATGTGGCATGAACATGTCTTCCATCCATTGCACTCTCCATAAACATGTCAAAAGGAATCCAACAACAGCCCTTTCCAGCTCCAAATATATTGCATGCAACTGAACTGCAAGGCTGTGTACCAACTAGAACACCCAATAGCCTACTCCTGTCTAATTGATATCTCGTGGCTATAACCTTCCGTATATTTGTAGTCAAGTTATCTAGCAGATAATTTGCAGATACAACATTCTTTGAATTAAGGGCACCAATAAGCTTGAGTTTCTGAAGCAGGCTATTGAACTTTTCAGGTCTACCCTAGCACATTCAAAAAGGACAGGCCATTTTCGATCAGTGTATAAGGTAAACACATGAATAATTTAAACGAACAGGGAAAAATGTGTTGTCAATAATCTGATACTCTCGAACAAAATGTTTTGTAGCATTGTCAGGGTAAATCAAAAGATAGTCACTACATCTGCATAATGGAAGAGAAATGTAAAATAGTATTGTATCATATGAGAAAGAAACTATTAATTAAGCTTTGTATTGTAAAGCTTCAACAGAAAAATGAACCAAATTTTCATTAGCAAAAGAAGCTACTGCAACACAATAATAAAAAATCTGGCTTTTCAACGAAGCAATGTATCTCAGAAGAAGCCATACCATTAATGCTGACATCAGACAAGATAAAAAATGGCATATTTGAATATGATAGACCACAACAAGAATTTTGAATCAACTTTCCAAATAAACCATTTTTTACATAAAATCAGCATCTAATATAATGATAACAGGTGCAAATTTCATCGCTGAGCTTGCTCATCACACATGGTAAAACTCCAGCTATAACATAACTGTATTCAGACAGAGCAATGAAATTATTTTTCGTAGGGTAGCATGCAGTTGAAGAGAAGCAAGCTTCTAACCATTAAGTCGCAAGACAATAAAGAAAAAAAACAAGGATGCTGCTGCATACATGTTAAGGTAAGCAAGCCGAAGAAAAACTTGGGCTTTTTTGTTAGCAGTGATCTTCTCAACAACTTCTAGTGTCATTCTTGTGTTTTTTCTCCTTAAGTGTTCACGGTGCTCATCCCTCATGTCAATTGAATTCCCCTTGCCATCTATATCTATATGCATCTTTACTCCAATAGCACACATAGTGTCATGCTCATCACTACTGATACTTGGCAAGCCGCAGTCCTCAAAAATACAATCAATCAATAGTTTGATAACACTCAACACAAACAGAATAACAGTATGTCCAAAATCCATTGGTTGAAGCCCATAGCTATGTGAAAGCTTCATTGCATCATCAACAGATTTGGCTATCCTGCAGAAAGTGAAGAAAATAGTTAGTAGTGCTTGAGAAGATTATGTCTGTGACTATTTTAAAAACTGAGTAAACCAATTCAAAACAGCACTTCTACTCTTGGAGCAGTTGTCTAACTAGAACAGAAAAAAACACTGCCCAGATCACACACAAGTAGAACAGTGCAGATCGTAACTAATATGTTTAAGCAGCATGAGCAAGGTTCTGAATAAAGGATACTGTATCTGTATGATAATCATCTGAACTCTAGGATACTAAATATCAGGAATTAGACGATGTACTGAGTGATATTAGTATTTTCCCTCTTATAGGGTTCTCTTCCTGCATTCCATATATACCGGCCTGTTGCCCTCTAGATCAATACAAGTCCTAACCATTTCCTGTTTGTTGCCGCTCTTTCTTTTTGAAGCACAGCAATGCTGATCTGGTGTTGGAGGCTGGAGCTTCCCTGGGTTTTGCTTATGTCGGGGCTTAGGCAATGTTCTTTTTGACTGAGACCAGCAGTAGAATATAATCAAAAAAGGTTGTTCCGTGCGAGCACGCAACAGGGGATACGACCCTTGACGCGAACGAGATGAGCCGTTGTCAAAGCTACCGCCCTAGTCTGTTATCGGAGTCACCGCATATGAGATTTAAGGCCCAGTTCTTTTCAACTTATCAGCTTAACGACTTATCTACGTTTTAAAAAGACATATGCTTTGAGTTTTTTTAGTCAGTTTTTTCGCTATTTTGAAGGTGGGTCCCAACGCTTTAAAAAGCAAGTTAAACGAAATGGATCCGAATCTCGAGACTACCTCGACAAGCTCTCGAAATTCAGTCGTTTCAACCGTTCAGCTGTTCAGATCAGCTCAAAAGAACAGGACCTAAATCTCGAAATTACTTCATTGTTTGGATGATAATAAAGGATATATGACCCTCCTTTTTATAGGGATCACTGACTTAGACTTTAAGGAAAAACCGACTTGAACTCTAAGAAAAGACTTGACTTGCCAAAAGAATATATTCCTAATAAAGAGTAACTAATAACGTAATATCTATAACCCAAATCGCAGCGGGGCCGTGTGCTACAGTACCCGTGGGTACTGTTCACGCGGTATTGTTCATGGGCCTAGGCCTTTGGGCCTGACCATATCATTACCCCCTTCAAATCATCCTTGTCCTTAAGGTTGAAGCGATGACACCCAAGAACTTGACATCGATGTTGAAGTCGAACCGCATCACCATGCGCACGGCGTAGCCGCGCTAGCATGGCATGTCCACATTCCATCAGATGGTGATGATGGAGACGTCGTGGTTGCCGATGGTGTGATTGGTGTCGTGGTCGTTGAGTGTGCGCTCGACATGGAGGAAGACATGGAGCAACGTAGGGCCCGATGCCATGATGTTGTTTTGAATGGACACTCCTCGCCTTTTGAGTCCTCTCACGAGAAGAGACCAACAAGGCATTGTCAGTGGAACCATCTTCTTGCTACTCCATGACGCTGATGACGTCAGTGTTTCCACCGTCGTCGTTCTCCTCGCACTGCTCAGTGTTGTCGTCGCCGATGTTGCCACTGTCCTCAACACAAACAGAATAACAGTATGTCCAAAATCCATTGGTTGAAGCCCATAGCTATGTGAAAGCTTCATTGCATCATCAACAGATTTGGCTATCCTGCAGAAAGTGAAGAAAATAGTTAGTAGTGCTTGAGAAGATTATGTCTGTGACTATTTTAAAAACTGAGTAAACCAATTCAAAACAGCACTTCTACTCTTGGAGCAGTTGTCTAACTAGAACAGAAAAAAACACTGCCCAGATCACACACAAGTAGAACAGTGCAGATCGTAACTAATATGTTTAAGCAGCATGAGCAAGGTTCTGAATAAAGGATACTGTATCTGTATGATAATCATCTGAACTCTAGGATACTAAATATCAGGAATTAGACGATGTACTGAGTGATATTAGTATTTTCCCTCTTATAGGGTTCTCTTCCTGCATTCCATATATACCGGCCTGTTGCCCTCTAGATCAATACAAGTCCTAACCATTTCCTGTTTGTTGCCGCTCTTTCTTTTTGAAGCACAGCAATGCTGATCTGGTGTTGGAGGCTGGAGCTTTTGTTGTTTGGGTGTCAATTGCTCTGGAGTTTATTAGGGGTGCTTCCCTGGGTTTTGCTTATGCCGGGGCTTAGGCATTGTTCTTTTTGGCTGAAACCAGCAGTAGAATATAATCAAAAAAAGTTGTTACGTGCAAGCACGCAACAGGGGATAAGACCCTTGACGCGGACGAGACGAGCCGTTGTCGAAGCTACCGCCCTAGTCTGTTATCGGAGCCACCGCCTATGAGATTAAATCTCGAAATTACTTCATTGTTTGGATGATAATAAAGGATATATGAGCCTCCCTTTTATAAGGAGCACTGACTTGGACTCTAAGGAGAAAACCGACTTAAACTTTAAAAAAAGACTTGACTTGCCATAAAAATATATTCCTAATAAAGAGTAACTAATAAGGTAATATCTATAACCCAAATCGCAGCGGGGCCATGTGCTACAGTACTCGTGGGTACTGTTCACACAGTATTGTTCATAGGCCTAGGCCTTTGGGCCTGACCATATCATTACCCCCCTTCAAATCAACCTTGTCCTCAAGGTTGAAGCGATGACGCCCAAGAACTTGACGTCGATGTCACCATGAGCATGGCGTAGCCGTGCTGGCAAGGCATGTCCACATTCCATCGGATGGTGATGGAGACGTCGTGGTTGCCGATTGTGTAATTGGTGTCGTGGTCGTTGAGTGTGCGCTCGGCATGGAGGAAGACATGGAGCGAAGTAGGGCCGGATGCCATGATGATGTTTTGGATGGACACTCGTCGCCTAGTGAATCCTCTCACGAGAAGAGACCAACAAGGCATTGTCAGTGAAACCATCTTCCTGCTGCTCCATGACACTTATGACGTCAGTGTTTCCACCGTCGTCGTCGTTCTCCTCACACTGCTCAATGTTGTCGTCGTCAGTGTTGCCACTGTCGTGGTCGATCCGGACCCTACTGCGCACGCTCGTGAGAGCTTGTGCCACACTGGCGTCGGACATCTCCTGCGTTGGATCAGCAGGCGCCGTCGTCGTCTTGTCGAACACTTTGACGAGGTCCGTGACCTTCTTGGCGAGGTCGTCGATCTGAGCCACGAGCTTCGTCGCCAAATTGGAGATGGACGTCTTCAGCTGAGCCGCATTAGCCTCAGTCTGCTCGGCAACCCGACGACTAAACGCCGATCGGTGTCAAACCGGTACCGCCTTCATCCACCGGGTATCTTCCTGGCGCTCTGCCTCACGCGCCAAGTATACCGCATTTGCAAGGTCACGCGGCCGACCATGAAGAACATATGACACCGATGCCACAGGTAGACCAGCGATGAAGGCATCGATCTCGTCTTCTCTCCTCATCCATGGTGCTCGGCTAAGCAGCCGCTGGAACTCGCGCGCGTAGCCGCTGATGCAGCCTTCACCTTGTTTCAGGTCCACGAGGTCACCAATGGAAACCTTCGTGGGATGCTCATCAACGAGCCCACACTCGTCGTGGACCCGCTCGTAGTAAAGGTACAAATGGGGTGAATCAAAGGCACGCCGCTCCTCGTCGATCCGTCGATGGTTGCGGTTGATTGGCTGCTCTTCTCGACGTCGCAGATGGAAGGAACATTGGTCGTCATCGTAGTACTGGGAGCGGAACGCCATCCCGACAGATCGTCCGCCTCTGATACCAAATTGTTACACGCAAACACGCAACAAGGGGGATGTAGGTGGATACTGCCCTTGTCGCGGGCAAGACGAGCTGTTATCAAAGCTACCGCAAATCTAGATTTTACTTCATTGTTTGGATCATAATAAAGGATACATGACCCTCCCTTTTATAGGGAGCATTGACTTGTACCCTAAGGAAAAGACCGACTTAAACTCTACGAAAAGACTCCCTTTTATAGGGAGCACTAACTTGTACACTAAGGAAAAGACCGAATTAAACTATAAGAAAAGACTTGACTTGCCATAAAAATATATTCCTAATAAAGAGGAACTAATAAGATAATATCTATAACCCAAATCGCAGCGGGCCTTGTGCTACAGTACCCGCGGGTACTGTTCACTCGGTACTGTTCATGGGCCTAGGCGTTGTTGGGCCTGCCCATATCAAAAGTTATGAACCCTCGATAGATGGTTTGAAGAGTTCAAGAAAATGTTCAAAAATGGTTTTGGAATCTTTGAGAAAAAACACCATAAGTCGTATAAAAATTATTACAAATTGCTATCGTGTTTGGCTTGTACAGAAATAACAAATTCCAGCGGTAGCTTTTAATTTAAATTTAAGCTGAAAAGAACAAGGCCATAGTGTTGGAGTTGCTGGGGCGCTATCTTTTGCTATCTCTCTCTCTCACACACACACAGAGGCGTCTGTTGCATGCATCCTTCAGTCTCTCTCTTCAGGGTTTTAGTTGTTCCTTACATTGTCTCCATCTTAATGCACTGCTCTCTCCAAGTTTGTGCATTTCATACTAGTCCAAAAGTTCACCGTTCCGCTATGTCTTGCATTGCATGCTTTTGCACCGCTGCCATCCTCCATTCTTCTTGTAGTGCTACCGCCATCTTTCCTTTTCTAAGCATGTTGAGCAAGTTGCTTCAGCCACCTGCTCTCTTCCTAGAGCCTCTGCAGATCTCCAGAAGACATTACGACTGCACGCTTTCCTTCTGTGCCTCTTGGACCTTGTTTGTTTCAGATTAATGTAGAGTTGCGTTTTACCGTAGAAAATTTTTTACCCCCCTCAAAATATGTTTTAACGAGTTCAAAAAAATATGAAAAAAATATTTTACAAACTTTAAGAAGTACTATTTAAAACCCCACAAGAATGACTACAAAACATTACATCATTTGGCTTATACAAAAAATAACAAATTTTTATTTAATTTAATTTAATCTGAAACGAACAAGGCCTTGGGTTCAGATCTGTGTTCAATCCTTCATCAACTCAATTTGACAACTCTCGCTATCTTGTCGCATTTTTCACCCCTTGTCATATTTTCGTGGTCGACTTTGCTCCAGCTTTTGCACCATGCGCTTTCTTGGTTGTTGCCTAAAACAGGATGGGAGTTTTGGATTTCGACATATTTTCAAATAGCTGCTCGCTATGACGACATTATCAACACTCAGGACTTTGGATTTTTCCTTTTACTACTGTGTATATTTTGAAATACAGTGGGTTAACGCGCTATGACAACAGTATCAACACTCAGGACTTTGGATTTTTCCTTTTACTATTGTGTACATTTTGAAATACAGTGGGTGTTAACGATAATAATATTACCTATTTTTAAGGATATTAATCTTATCTCTTGTAGGAGTGTTTTAGTCTTTGCCCCCTTCTAGGGTTCTCTGTTTTAGTCTTTGCCCCCTTCTAGGGTTCTCTTCTGGTAGTCCATATACACTAGCGTATTAAGTCTTATTCTTTTGAGCTAATCTGAACGGCTGAACAACTGAACGACTGAAATGACATAATTTCAAGAGCTTCTCGATTTAGTCTCGAGATTCGGATCCATTTCGTTTGATTTTCTTTTTAATGCGTTAGGACACACCTTCAAAACAGTGAAAAACGAACTGAAAAAACTCAAAGCATATGTATTTTCAAAACGTAGATAAGTCGTTAAGCTGTTAAGCCGTTAAGCTGAAAAGAACATGGTTTTAGTCTCTAGATCTATATATGTCCTATTTAAACGATACATTCTTATATCATAGTTGTCAAAATTACCTCATTTAAGATATTCTGAGTAATCATAAGATCCACTAAAAATATTCAAGTTCAACAAAAGAACATTTTTGTTGAAAATTCAGAAATAACAGTAGCATGATAAGTGGTATCTTGTGAAACTTGCACTTTTGGCTCTCGTATAAATTAGAATTTCCACTTAAACCTTGAGAAAACTATCATATTATAAATAGAGTAAAGAGCATCATATGTAGATGCAAATGTGTGTTTCAATTTAATTATTACATAATGCATACAATTTGCTACATAGCATTTGTGTAACTTGAACAATATTATATATTGGATGATACAACCGATATTTGGTGTAATGCCGTAGGTCCATATATCTATTGTTTGCCAAATTGAATAAACAGTAAACTACATTGTAGCCCCTAGAAAGTTATAGTGAAATCTCTCTTTGCACCACCAAACTTCAAAATTACCTTTTAAGCCCCTTTAACTTGTCACCTTTTGTAGCCAAGCCCCTACACTGTCAACTTTTCTGTTAACTAACCTGGCTCTAATGTGGACCTGTTGGCATAGGTGCCAGATGATGTGGCATGATAGTTAGAGAGAAAATACATTTTACTATTGTTGCCCCTTAAACTTGTAGCACTTTCTCACTTAGCACCCAAAACTGTAAATATCTTTTCAACCCCTTAAAAGTTGATCCGCTAATATTAGAGGACCTGGGCCACCTCAAACTGTTAAATGCCTAAATGGACACTGACATGAACCCTGAAATAGTTAACATGAATTTTCTAGATGGAAAAAAAAACTTATTTTATAAGGTCATAACGTCTTTTGAGTCTTTCTGATGGCAACACAGGTTACGGCCTATTCATTAACTCCTACATGTACTGCACTATTTTTAACTATACAATTAAAGTATTTTTCAAAGTATGAAAAAAATCTATTTGTACTTCTCTAAGTATGCCATTTTCAATTGTGGCCTGGGGCTCTACAACGAAACAAAAACAAATTGAAGGGCCACAGAACGAAAAGTCAATACTGCCGGTTCATGTGGCTCCCCATATGTCCGCTGTTAGAAATAGCACTTGTATTCATATGGGGCCAAAGGGCCAGTATATATACAAAGTACAAGGGCAAAAAGGGAAAGGCTAGAAAACTCTAGTACAATAAAGGGACGGGCCAAGCCCATATACACAGCCCAAATATATCTCTAACATCCGCGACCATTGGATCTACGCCAAGATTCGTACTCCAACGAACAGAGCCATCACATGGTTCTTTTTGCAAAAAAAAAAAGTGCCTAGAAGTTTTGAAAAAGCAATCGGGCCCGTCTTCCTCCTCTCTCCCTCTCCTCCCTCTTCCTCGAGCAGGCAAGCACCCAGTACAACCGCCACCAACCACTATGGGGTCTTCCTGCAACCACGGTGGTGCCCTCTAGAGCCACCCCATTCGTCGCCAAGCCGCCACTCCAAGCCAAGCCAACTGCGGCGCCACAGTCATGCCATGGCCAAGCTATCGTGGCCACGCGCGGACCACGTGGTGATCGCCGGCGCTGGTGCCACCGAGTGCCTACCAGCTCGCAGAGAGAACGAGGAGAGGGAGAAAGGAGGAAGAAGGACCCGATCGCTTTTTTCAAAAAAGTTTTAGGGACTTCTTTGCAAAATAACCATGTGAGGGTTGTGTTGGTCTGAGCATGCATATTAGCGTAGATCCAATGGTCGTGGACATATATAGAGCCAAATGCAAGTGGGGAAATCCCAGATTGATCACATAAAGTAGTTTTCAACTTCAGGATGCTAAGCAAGAAAATGTTAAAAATTCAAGGAGCTATAAATACTTTCCTTTTGTCTAATGCACCGTGTCACCAGCCACCTATGCCAACATGATGACATCAGCAACCTAGCACTTAACGAAAGACATAAAGATGTGGGGCCAAAAAAAATAATTCTCAACTTCAAAACAGAGACAAGTTAGTGGGGCCACGGTGCATGTAAAACATAGGAAGTGAGTTATCCAAGTATTACTAGTGAATTCTTGCACAAAAATAAACACATGTATTTACAGTTCACATTCAAAACAGAAGCTGCTGCAAAAGACTGAATCTGCCGCGATGGTATAATAATTCCACCATTATAAAAGAAATTATGTTGGCCTAGCAACACCAAGGATGATCTAACACATGAATAACAAGTAAATCTACGGGCAACTTTTTTCTCAAATTTCCAAAATCTAAATAGTCTAGGTAAAGCTCACACCGTGGACAGGCACACTGAAAGTCGAGGAAAGCATGCATTGCAGTTGTCCAATCAGGCTTGGAGAAAATGCAAAGGTTGGTCCTGGTATTTATGCGCTAGGAGTTCTCCTTGAATACAGTCCAATTAGATGGTTGGACCATGTGAGGTGCAACAATTTGGACCATAGGACACGCAAATGAAAAAAAATTAACATCAACATCAGTAACAGGGGCACAACGCGGAATAAAAAAAAGAACCTTGCAAGCATGCACTTTGACCGGTATAATAAAAAAAGTCTGTACCATGCGTGCCTTTGTCCATATCACCAATCTAGAGAACAGCGAACCAAAGTGAAGTATACATGATGAACTGATGAACATGATAGGCTCATCGCATGGATGGAGATTGGAGGAGCAAGGGGTGCTTACATGGCCTTCGACTCCGGGCGCTCCGAGCACACCGGCACGACGGCGTAACGCCCTAGCAGCTCAAGGTAGAGCCTGTACGCCTCCGGCTGCGCCCGCCGGTTCGGCAACACCCTGCAGCAGAGCAACGATCCCCCAAAACGACACGGCTCTCAGAATCCCAACTCGAACTGGTAGTCCGAAAGGAAAAGAGGAATTGAGCAGAAGGCAACGGACCTAGGGGTGAGGAGGGCGAGGGTGAGGAGCGGGGAGATGAGGCGGGAGGACATGGCCTGGTCCAGAAGCTTCCACATCGCGGCCGTGTTGTGCGCGAAGCATAGGTTCGCCACCAGCGCGGCGGCGAGCCCGCCCCCGCCGCCGGAGGAGGCCTCGCGGGCGCAGCGCGCGGCCTCGGCGGCCTGGAGGAGCGGGGGGTCGCCGCGCGCCGCGGAGGCCTTGACCGCGGCCATTACCCACCGCTCCAGGTCGCCGGCGGCGGCCGCCATCGTGCGCCGCAGCCCAGGGGCTAGGGGTGGTGGGGTTTTGGGGGGCTTTGCTTTGGGGAACCGGGGGCGGAGGAGTAGGAGCGTGCAGCCGCTGGCAGGAAGGGAGGAGGTGACTGCGGACTGCAGAGACCGTGACTCCGTAAGCTCGGAAATCTTAACGGTCTTCACTTTAGTTAGTTTCTGGATTATTAGATACTAAAATACCATAGCGAAGTTAGAAAAAATCGTTCGGTTCTCGCCGCAAAGTCGCTCAAGTGCACTAACGTCAAGCATACATTAGATGCTAAATAGTATTAGACATGTTTGCTTTTCTTTTTCTACCTTCTCTCCCGTTTCTTTCTTCCCAAATGGGAGAGGGGAGCAAGAGAGAGTGAGGTAGAAAGACAAAAAAGATAGACACAAAAACATACAAATGCATAAATATGGTTTGCATACATGTCTATGTCTAAAAGTGTCATGTTGATGGTTTAATTTTTAATAATGACATTTATACATATACATACATACATATACACACACACATATAATACTATAGTGGCAATTCTTCGATTTACGAATTTTGGAGTATCATCTATCCAATTATTCATAGCTATATTTGTGCGGCCAGAAAGTTACCAAAAATGACAATGCAAAGTACAATCACCATATATACCATGTACAAAACAAAGTTGTAATTTTCAAAATGTCATCAAACTATTTTGCTTCGTCTTCATCCTCCCCACCTCTCTTCCCCAGAGTTTGAAGTTTCCACACTCCCTAGCTAGGTCAAGCCGTGTATTTTTCCTATTTCCTACCCGCTAGAGCAAACCAGGTCAAGGCACCGAAAAGAGTGGAGTAGGTTTAGACGACAGGTTGACTTGTTCATATTCGACATCATAGTTCAACAGTACGATATAGATCTAAGTATAAAGCCACATTCACATTGCAAACTCTGTCCAAGATTTCCCTCCCCACATGTGCCCCTTTGCTCTTGTGCCACCATATCCATCAACTCTCTCAATCCCACGATTCTACATGTCCCACATCTCCCTCTCCCACTGAATTTATTATGATCCATCTTTTTGTTCTCCTCCTCTAGCCATATGTGCTGGCCAAAAGGCTTGGTCCTCCTCCAATCCCTAGCAACCCCCCATCATCTGCAGCATTGTGGAGAAATGGCATCACAACGGTAACTAGTGACTTGAAAATCCTTCCCTCCTCCGATCAAATGGTGATAAGCAAGCCCTCCTTGGTATCCTACTTCTTGATGGATGTCATCACACCAACCTTCTAATTCTGGCCACCATGGCAACAAAGGGCACCGACCAGTAGATTGAGCCTAAGGTCAATCCACCAATCGAGCTAGTTGGGCTTTGGCCTAGGCTTCAATCCAGGGTCTTTCTTGTACCTTGTACGGAGGAAAATATAGAAAGCCTAGCATAGCCTCTTCTCTACTCCATCACCAACTCCACGGATCCCACTGTACATCGCTTGATCTTATCAAACTCTTGCCACCGTACGCTTAAAGTTCTACCACTCCACCTCCATGCATCCATAACATGTCTCCAAAACATCCCACACAGCTACTCCTGTAGGTGGGAAAAATGGGAGCGTTATAGCCTGCAAGGGTTTGCCACAACAAAATGGAGATTAGTAACAATTTTGCAATTGTATCTATCTACATCATCCAAGCAAAATATGGTCTCATTGAGTTGCCATGCAACAGTGAACATATCAAGTGTTGTATTAATGACTTAGAAATGCGAGCAAAGACTTAGAAATGCGAGCAAAAGCTGAAAGTAAAAGGTGTGTGGTGCTTAGAAGTTTTGCTATGGTAATATTCATATTTTTAATTTGGATATTATCAACCAACACATTAGATATTCTCGCTACAGTCAGATATATGTGCTTCGTACCAAGGCAAAGCACGCAAGCACATCCATATACAAGAAAAGTATTCCGATATAAAAATTACTATTCAAATTACTGCATGGATTAGTTCAGTTAGATTGAAATGTCAATTTCAGTTACACAAGCAAGGTAAGCTTGTCTGATCATGATATTGAGGGGGAGGCATCCAACAGCATCCGACATTGTGTGACGGAAGAAACTTTTCAGCATGTGACGATTTTGATTTTTTTTATATGTTTTTTGAGGAGGAAGAGAAACACGGTCTCACCGCCTCCTGGTTGAGTTGGGTTGGGCGTACCAACTTGCCGCGATCAACACTGCAGTACTGCGGACTTGCGGCGCGTGTCACGTGCGATGCTTTCGGTGTACTCCATTGGATTTCTCGATAGCTTTAGAGGCATTCCGCGAAAATTCAATTTATACTGCTTGAATTGCCCTAAGGCCCCAGATGTGGCGGGTGAGCTCCACTTTTATGTAGGATGTGTATACGGAATTGCCGATCAATCAACCACAATCGTAAGTTACGGCTAGGACATGAAAACCAGCCGAAACCTACCCCCGCAATGAAAGAGGCTAAGAACAACAGATATAATGGTATAAATCAGCAGTCTCTAACCTGCCCCGCAATGGAAGAGGCTAAGAACAACGGATATAATGGTATAAATCAGCAATCTCTAAGTTTGTGTCGGATATGTATACCGAATTGCCGACCAGTCGAACACAATTGTGGGTTGTGGCTAGGGCGCAAAAACCAGCCGGAACCTACCCCGCAATGGCAGAGGATAAGAACAACATATATAATGATATAAATCATCAGTCTCTAAGTTATCTCTAAAATTTATCATTTAGAACATATAATGATATAGATGAGAGAGCTTATATAACTATTGAGTTGTCTCCAATGCAAGAGTGGACTCTATACAAGAATTAAGAAACTTTGTATGTGACGATGTTGCCTATAAAAACATGTAGCCATCCCTAACATTGTATATATCGTTCATAACGATCTCTCTAAATTACATGACAATAGTTAAAGAGGGTTGACTTTTCATCCATCGTACATGCTCTAAGTAACGCTGGGAGAGATTACTGGCCGGTATGTTAGTGAAGAGAGATTCATGCCATATAGATCTTAATTTTGTATATATCTTCACTACAAAAGTATGTAATATTATATTATAACAATGACAAACTACTGTATATGTTTTACATACGAATCATATCCTATTGCACCAGTCTGCGAAGCCGGTTGGGCAGGCCGAGTCAATCCTTCTCGTTGGTAACCCAAGCAAAAAAAAAAAAGAAAAAAAATCAGTTTGGGCTCGTTTCCACCTCCACTCCGAGCCAAGTCAATTTTGTCAAAACCCGAACCAAGCATCGACTCCTATGCGGCATGCCATACCGCCACCACGTCAAAAAAAAAAACGTAAGGAGTTTAAGTCAAGAAACTACAGGGTGCTGCTTTCAGAACCGTGACGAGAACGTGTAATTTAAAATTTCAATTTAAAGTTTTTTTAAAAAATTAAAATCCCGACAAGAAAGTACTAATGCAATTGAGATAAATGGTGTCAATGCGTGGGTGCATATCCTTCGTCAAGCTTATTTGTTAATTGGAGGACCAACCGAACCTTTCTCACAGGAGGTTTAGTTTTGGGATGCCAATTACACAAGCAAAGGAAACACGGTGTTATTTACTCTGGTTCGGACCTGTCGACGGTTGGGATATTGACCCAAGTCAACTAAGGTTCTTAATGAAGGGAGATAGGAGACACGCCGAACAACCACGAACAGCAACGAACAGGAGACAGGGGTTTTTATCCTGGTTCAGGCCTCTCGGAAGAGATAATAGCCCTACGTCCAGCCTTTCTTTATATCAAAGAGGATTACAAGGTGGAACCCGGCGAGAGGAACAAGTCTCGGCGAGTAATGTGTGTACAGAGAGTAGTATGCGATGATCTCGTGTCGTCCGATGATCTTGGACGTGCCCTCTACACGCCGTAGGGGCTCGGTTTATATAGTGTTGAACAACCGACCTACCGGGGGATAATCGGGCCGGGCTAACCACGAGTACGTAACGAACTCGTACATGCCAAATACATCCCGAGGTAGATAAGGTATACTCCAATTCTTGGGGATCACGACTTCTATTCCAATCCGGGAAACCAACGTCCGGGTCTTCACGTAGTCGTGCAGAACTCTTGTTCGAGTAGGACTCAAACATGAATCCTAGACCGTCACGCACCGTGCCAGCCAAGAGGCTGTTCGGCAGGATGCATATGGGCCAGATAGAACCTTCTAGGGAGCTGGGCCCTAGTAGGCTGTTCGAATGGGCCGTCAGGGAGTGGGCCATGGCAATAGGCCGTAATTCTATCCCCGACAAGACCCATTGCGGTGGATGTAATAGCGCTACATTCAACCTTTTTTACTATGAGGAAGATGAAGTGCAATATGGCTTGCAACTTGAGGTCTATAAGAGAACTTAGGTCAAGATCTAGGATGTAGGTGGGTAATGTACATGGTATGAGATAATCTCTACTTGGTGCAATATAAGGGGTAGTCCAAGGCAAACCCAAATCTTCCATACCTGAACGTCCTTATCTTGAGTGCTAAATTATTCCTCCAAATGAAGTTGTACCCTGCGTAGAAACTAGAGGCATCCCGAATAGTGCCTCATTGTGGAATTGGCTAGCAGTGTAGGGGCATGCTTAGCCCCCGCGCCACCACGTGTTCGAGACATGGTGAGGACACATAAAAATGGAAAGCGGAGAAGACTTAAAGACATGGATAATATGGAGAAAAATGGTGAATGGTAGACCGACCAAACGCGATTATAAAAAATTAGGATGATATGATGGAGCTATAACACGGCCATGAGAGAAGAGAAGAAGTATTAAAACAAGTGGAGAGACAAACAAGGAGAAACTATGGAAGGGAGTGGTCGTTCTTTGTATCCGGAGGAAGGAGGGGCAATCAAGAAGGAAAGCGAAGAGTATGGTCATATATGAACAAAAAGGAGAGAAAGAAGTATGACCAATATGAATTTAAACAGATGTAGAAGGCACAACCATGAGCGAAGAAGTACGACGAGAGACAAAAGAGAACAAACTATGGCTCTGCTCTTTTCAGCTTAAAAGCTTAATGACTTAAAAATCTTAACGGCTTATGTACGTTTTAAAAAAGCATATGCTTTGTGTTTTTCTTAATCCGCTTTTCGCTGTTATTAATGAGGGTCCTAAGCTTAAAAAATAAGTTAAACGAAATGGATCCCAATCTCGAGACTAACTTTAGAAGCTTTCAAAACTCAAATCATTTCAGCCGTTCATCTGTTCAGATCAGTACAAAAGAACAGAATCAAAGAAACTAGTGATTCACTCTTTATACATAGAAAAGAATGTTTCATTCATTGTTATGTAATGAAAATAAGGGTTATTTTAAAATAAAAATACTGACTTAATTGTTGGACGAAAAGATTTGTGCCCGCAAGTTACTCGAGCAATACAACCTTGAGAATTTCTATGTTTGGTGTGAACTGATCGTAGAATTTTCGGAATGGTATTAAATTCAATTGACTCGGCAGGTGCCAGGTGGTATAGTACGCCGAGTCACCGGCGGCTAGATGATAATATTGGACCATTCATTTTCGTCGTGTCCATATCTCTCACTTCTAGATGCTTTGACTTTCCACTATCATTTCACGGTCAAGAATCAAGATCGATGTTCCCACGCTGTCCTTCTCAGGCCGGCCGTCGTCGCTGGGGTCGCATGCGTGGAGTTAACGTAGCAAGGAAATTCCAGCATGGAGCACTCCATGCTTCTAACCATTTGCAAGGACTGCCGTTGTTTTCTTCGGATTAAACCAGCTGATGATTATAATTTTAAAAAGACTTATTGAGCCTAGAAAATTATTAAAAAATATTTTCAGGAGTTTCGAGAAGAACTACTAAAACCTTACGGAAATAATAACAGCGCGTCACAGTGTTTAGCTAGTTTAAAAATAATAAATTTTAGGCAATAGTTTTTAATTTTAATTTAGAAAGAACGGGACCGACATGCCCGTTCCTTTCATTGATTTTCTATATGAACTACCGCGGCAGATTATTCACCATATGGTGTATTTGTTACGTCCGAATGTCCAAGATCTTTTCGATAAATTGCAATGGCATACGGTATGGCTTGAGGCGCATCCTTCTAAAGCTTATATTAAAGCATTTGTCACGGTTCCCCGCACCCTATAAGAGACTAGACATTTGAAAGAAGTTAGGAAAAGCATGTTGGCAGGTTGGTTAAGTAATTTGTTTTCGCTGACTTTTGGACATGCCCTCTAATTATTCATTTTATTAAAAAATTAGTGCAAATATGTAAAATATAAGTCATGCTTAAAATACCTCTAATAACAAAACGAAGCATAATAAAAATAAATGATACTTATTTTTTTGAATAAGACAAATGATTAAAGAGCATATCTAAAAATCCGTTGAAATATGATTCAAATTCTAAAGTGGGTCTTTTGTGGACGCCTAGAGGACCCACGGTTCGGTCACGATGATTAGCGAATTTGTTTTTGTATTTAATTGCAGTCAGTTTTTTTCACCCTATATATGTATACACCTCTTGTAAGCCGCACGGAAGAGTAGACGACTCATTGTATTTCCCTGCGATTGTACTCTCATGATATAGTGGATTTCACCAATTGGCTACTGTGGTTTTTTTCCGCAAGGATTTTCTACGTAAAAATATTGTCTGGTGTTCGATCTTTGGTTTGACATATTAGCTAACAAATGGCATCAGACCCAGACACGATATTAGATTGAAAAAATATTAGGGTTTTCAGGGCGTTGCGGCTGTGGTGACATCACGATTTGTTTTTCCATCGGCGGCGGTGGCGACTCGTTTCATCGGCGCCAGCGGCGACTCTTCCCTCCGTCCCGTCGCATCGACGCGTGGAGTATTCGTCTCGCCTTGCTGAGGCCTTGTTCTTTTCAACGTATCGTACCGTTGCGTATTTTACTGCAACAAATTTTGTTATTTTTATATAGCCTATATATCGTGATAATTTGTAACGATTTTTTCGTGTCTTTTAGTAGTCCTTCCAAAGATGTTAAAACTATTTTTTAATTAATTTTTTATAATCTTTAGACCTTTTTTGTGGGCTTTCAAATTTGCTACAGTAATACGCCACCGCAACATACGCTGAAAAGAACAAGGCCTCAGTCTCATCGACGCGCCTACAGCAAACCATCATCGTTTTTCCCAACGAATTGGCCGTTCAGTTTGATCAATGACGAAAAAAATTTCTTTGCACTGTTCAGCCGTAAGGGTAATCTCAGTCTCTCGTTTTCGGTGCAAAGCAAAAGCATATTGACTGCAGTGCGGTTCATCGGGAAGAAAATTTTCAGGTTTATTTTCTACCCTATTTTGCTTTCTGCACACAGTGAGGTGTACGAGGATAGTTGCTTTTTTTTTTGCTTTATGCTTTGCAGATCGGTATCAAATGCTTCGCATGGCGTCTCTTAAGTATGATTTGCTCCTATTGAATCTTAATACGAGATTTTCTCTTTGGCAATTCAAGATTAAGGCAGTTTGGCACATACTGATCTCAATGATTCACTCGACAATTTTGGGGATAAAGATTAAAAAAACTGTACAGATGAGGAGAAGAGGAGAGATCGTAAAGCTATGTCTCAAATTAATCTTCATTTATCTAATAATATTTTGCAAGATGTGTTGCGGGAAAAATCTACTGCTACCCTATGGTTAATGATGGAATCGAACTGTATGTTCAAGAATCTAACCAGCAAGATGCATATGAAGATCAAACTTTTCACGCACGAATTGCAAAAAGGTGGTTCGGTTTTAAACCATATATTGGTATTCAAGGAGATCGTTGTTGATTTACAATCTATGGAGATAAACTATGATGAAGAAGATTTAGGCCTACTTCTTTTGTGGTTGCTGCCTAATTCATATGCAAACTTTCGAGATATCATATTATATAGCCGTGATGAACTAACCATGAATAAAGTTTATGAGGCCCTTCAACAGAAGGAAAAGATGAAACAGATGATACACTTAGAACAGTCGAACTCCAATGCAGAAACTTTGTCTGTTCGTGACAAGACTGAGCAGAAAAAACATAACAACAATAACAGAGGGAAAAGCCAGAACAACAGAGGTTGTTCAAAGTCTAGAGGCAAAGAAAAATTCTGTAGGTATTGTAAGAAGAATAATTATGAAATTTTTGAATGTTGAAAACTGCAGAATAAAGAAAAAAGATACGATACATATCGACCTAAGCCTAAATCCGAGAATGGTAAGGCCTATGTTGCTTCTGATGCTAGTTTCGATGATGGTGATGCTCTTATTGGTTTTGCTGGTTGTGTCTCAATGGATTTTGAGTGGATACTTGACTCTCATGTTCTTAATTATCATATGCGTGTTAATAAAGTTTGGTTTAGTACTTATGATTCTATGCAGAATGGAGGAGTTGCGCGGATGGGAGATAACACCGAATGTGAGATTGTAGATATTGGCTCTGTTCAGATCTAGATGCATGATGGCATGACGAGGACTTTGACAGATGTGAGACACGTCCCAGCCCTGACGAGGAATCTCATCTCTCTTAGTACTCTCGATCTCAAAGGGTACAAGTAATTTGCTTCAGGTGCAGTGTCGAAGATATCGAAAGGTTCTCTCATAATTATGAAAGATGATATAAAACTTGTAAATTTATATGTACTTAGATGCAATACAATCACCAGTACTACTGCTATTATTTCCGCCGCTGCTGCTTCTGATAATTCAAATAACACTAAACTCTGGCATATGCGTATCGGGCATACGAGTAAAACTTAGTATGACAGAATTGAGCAAAAGAGGACTTATCGATCGGTGCAACATTGACATGTTGGAGTTTTGCGAGCACTGCATTTTTGGTAAGCACAAAAGGGTAAAGTTTAACACTTTCACTCATACAACAAATGTTATATTACATTATGTGCATGCTGATTTATAGGAACCATCATGTAAACATTCTCTTGATGGTGCTCGTTATATGTTGACAATCATTGATGATTACTCCAGAAAGGTGTGGTCTTATTTTTTGAACATAAATTTGATGCTTTTACTGATTTTAAAGATTGAAAGGTCATGATAGAAAGGCAGACTGAAAGGAAGGTAAAAGTCCTTCGTACTGATGATGGGTTGGAACTTTGTTGACATGCATTTAAGTTTTATTGTAGAAGAGAATGCGTTGTCAGGCACTACACCATTCCATACACTCCTCAACAGAACGGTGTTGTTGAGCGTATGAACAGGTCCATCATATTCAAAACTCATTGTTTGTTGTCCATTGCTGTTATGAACAGACACTTTTGGAGGTAGCCTCCACCACCTGCTACCTGATAAATCAGTCACCCTCTAAAGCTCTCAACAAGACGACGCCCATTGAGTTATGGTCTGACACACCTACTGATTATTCAGAGTTGAGAGTATTTGGTTGCATTGCATATACACATGTTGATAATAGAAAACTTGAGCATAAAGTAGTTAAGTGCATATTTTTTTATTATGGTTTAGGAGTAAAGGGATATAAGTTATGTAACACAGAAACCTAAAAGACTTTAATAAGTAGAAGTATTATTTTCAACGAATCTATTATATTTCATGAGAATCTGTTTACTAATTTCTCTCATGAAGGACAATAAAAAGTAAGCGTGCAGATGAAGCACTTCAATAATGGAGACCATGGTATTGATGATGATATTGCTGTCCAAACTACACAGGTTCCTGATATTATTTCCTCTATTGATGACTCACCTGTTATTGAGCTCTCTTCCGCTACTGTGCAGCCTTCACAACACTCCATTACGGTTGATAGACCAAGGAAGAACATTGTTCGTTCGACTCGCCTGATTGAAGAGTGTAATTTTGCTGGTTATGCTCTAAGCTGTGCAGAGGAGCTGTAAGGTAATGCGGAGCCTTTTACTTATATGAAGCAATTATCTCTAGTGATCGCAACAAGTGAATGTCCGCTATGCAAGAGGAGATGCAGTCGCTTGAGAAGAATGACACTTGCGACATTGTTTGTTTGTCCAAAGAAAATAAGACTGTTCACTCATACAACAAATGCTATATTAGATTATGTGCATGATGATTTATAGGAACCATCATGTAAACATTCTCTTGATGGTGCGCGCTATATGTTGACAATCATTAATGATTACTTCAGAAAGGTGTGGCCTTATTTTTTGAAACATAAATTTGATGCTTTTGCGAAACCGTGCACGATACAAGAAGGTTCCAAAGTGGCCCGTGATTTTGGGCAAACTAGGCCAAACCGGGTTATCGGATCATGTGGGAGACGCCGCTTCGTGAAATGTGCAGTTGAATAGGTAGTCACGTAAGCTAATGGATTTCGGGTGAGCCGAAGTGGAGAAAACCCTAAGTGGGATGGCTGGGAGAGCCTCCCTATATAAGAGGAAAGCTGAGGGCTTCTAGAAGAAGGTAGAGGTTTAGAAGAAAAGTAGATGGCTTAGAGCATCCCCAGCAGGGGAGCTATCACAACAGCCCAGCATCAACTCACGACGCAGGCGGGAAAAATTCAAACCCACCTGAGGCGAACAGCAGGCGGGCGAGCGTGCATGGCTGGCGCGAGCGTTTAACGCCACTGACAGCGGCCGGTATTGCTCCCCTGCTGGGGATGCTCTTAGGGTTTGGTTTAGGAAAGGGAAAGAGAGATCAAGGGGATCGAATACCTCAAATCCAAATCAATCATTTCTTCGCAAGATTCAGCTGTAAACCTTCGTCATCAATCATGATGTTGGTATTTGCTAGTTTGTATCTTTTGTTTCCATTCCAGGTTTCCTTCTAGTTCGTGTGGTTTTTGGTTTGAATTTTGTTCGTCTCTTTTATGGGTGTTTGGAGGTTATCAACGGGTAAATCATGATCTGTATCCACATCTAAACCCACCAAAAACTCTCTCCCACGAGGAGCCCTAAGGGATGAAATGGATTCTAGATCTTTCACGTTATTGCCTAGTCCTGGACCATTGAGTAGTCAAATAGGAAAAGTTTGAGTTTTTGGTGATATCACTTTAGATCCTTCCGGGAGGAGCTAGTAGACACTTTCAAGAAACCATGTTTAAAATTTG
This sequence comes from Raddia distichophylla, assembly GCA_005191435.1. Lineage (NCBI taxonomy): Eukaryota > Viridiplantae > Streptophyta > Magnoliopsida > Poales > Poaceae > Raddia > Raddia distichophylla. The sequence continues at coordinate 170,469 of SPJY01011014.1, read as the reverse complement.
AGATGAATCCCATGGCTAGTTTTTGAACTGGGTCAATTTTTGTATCGGGGAGGTGTGCTGAAACTGCAGAACTCCGGATACTCCAGGAGAAAGCCTGGATAGTCAGTGTGTGTGGGCTGAAAAAAAGGCAAGATTTCAATTTGGCCCTTATTCACCCTCTTTAGTCGCCGTGTCTCATGATGGCTTCAAGCTATCCGAGGCCTAGCCCAGGTTGCTACCTGTTTGTCCTCCGTTCACTGGAGGTAGAAGCATCTCTTTGCATACGTAGATATCGAATCCTTGAGCGGTATATTTGGGTATTGGAAAGGGACATTTGTCCTTAGATAGGCGTTGCCTAGTAGCGTGTTGATCAAGGCATTGGAAAATTTTGTGATTAAGTCATGAAGGTCTGACCCGTGACGGTGGAGCGTGTTAGGGTTCCAAACGGCCTCGACATGTCACGTAATTATAAAGATTTGTTACCATGTATTTTTATCTTTTTAGATCTACATCCCTAGGGTTATTATAAATACCTCCATCCCACGTGAGGATACGGAGGGGATCACGATCATCACCATTAGGTCCTTAGCATACTTTCATCATTCAGAGAGGAACCCTACTCGGGCCCTTCTATTATAAACCCTTGTACTGTGATCTCCTGATTATAGTAAAACACTATACGTAGAGTTATTATTTTCTGCCCAAGAGGCCTAAAACCAAAATAAAAATCTCTCTGTTGTCCTTTTTTGTGTCTCACACCAAGATATCTTCAACATCTTGAAAGTCAAGATCATAGCAGAAAGGGGTTCTACAAATTCACAATTCAGAAGTAAACTCAACCCAAGAAGCTTGTCGCTAATCATCGACAAATTAAGTATTTTTTTCTTTATTGCTCGAAGTAGGCATTATAAAACTTGTAACAAGTTACGACGACTAGTTCATGTCCCTCTAGACTCCAGTTCTGTGAATGCACTACAGGAATCGGCAGGAGAGTCGACTGCCAGTAACCGTCTCGACGGCCACCATACAACCGTCGATACACATCCATTAGGCTCGACGGCCACCTACTAACCGTCGATACATATGGGATACTCTCGATCAGCCGTCGACAGAGCTTGGAGTAGCCACACGAAAGTGTCAGAGGCATGATGGCGTCTATGTTGTGTCGACGGCCAGACGTTAAGCCGTCGATACAGGGATCACCAGTAAGACAGTGTCAACGGCTATAATGGGGCCGTCGACACAACTATTGTTGGAAACATTTTAATTCCTTTTTTTAATTTTTTTTTGTGATTTAAAGTTCATTTCAAATTCTTTGAGGTTTTTATGATATCTAGTTAAATGATGCGAATGTCGTGTAGATGAAATGTATGTTGCTATGTTTTTTGTTATGTTACAATCAAATAATATATGTCGACGAAGCCTTTAAATAATGTTTGAATTTCAATATTTAATTTTGAAAAGCTAAAAGTTTAAATTTTTAACGGATGTGGTTATCGATTAGTGTACTAAGACGTATATAAATGTAACCTTATTAATAAAAATAAGTTAAATTCAAATGCATGTTTATTGATCATGGAAACGCAGTCAACATTCAATTATCAAGATACAACACAGTTTGCAATGAACCCCAATCTGACCTAAAACTGTTTCATGGAAAAGGCAATCCTGTGGGAAGAAGTACAAGACGAGAGTTATCACAAGAAGAAAGATTAGTTGCACTCTTATATGTGTTCGACAATATGGAAGAAGTGGGGGACATGTAGAATCAGTTTATACAAAGAGAATGGACAGGGATGAACGACCCCAATTCAGAGAAAAGAAGTCAATTGATGAAGGAGGGTGCTAGACCTGCACGTCCTAACTTCATAGTTTGGTTTTGAAAATATGTAAGTATGATTATCTAAATTTTTTTCATAACTTTATAACCTTTTTAACACACCAATGTTTAACTTTTATTCTTGTGTATAAAACAGTGCACGACTCATTTGAATGTACACAACGTTCTTCGTATTTTATCGCGTGGACCCATATCAAGCGTAAAGGTGCACGAAACTTATGATGTCAATGGGTTTCGTTTTAGATCAGCATCTCACGAAAGAACAAAACCTAATTTAAAATCAATCAATAGTTGTGTACTGTGTTACGGGGAAGATGGTACGGAGCACTACGGTATCATAGAAGAAATAATTGAGCTAGTATTCGAAGGAAGTAAGGAACTATCAGTTGTTCTCTTTCGTTGCATTTGGTCCGATCCTTTCAAAGCGTTAGACGTCAACCAGAGTTAGGTTTGGTGGAGGTTAATCACACGTCAAGATTACAAGGGTATGATCCGTTCATACTTCCCAACCAGGCGGAGCAAGTGTACTATCTGTCTTATCGCAAAGCAATGAAAGGTAGTACTAAATGCCACGAGGAAGATCTTCGGTCATGGTGGGTTGTGTACAAAGTTCGAAGACCTGGAAGGTTGGCTACACCGACGTCTGATGATTACCATCAACCAACACAAGAGCAATGTTTGAATGGAAATATCGTGATTGATGTTGGGAATGGACTAGATAACCTAGTAGCCACAATAGATTACGTTGTAAATGAAGAAATAAATCCAAGCACAACAAGCACCGCAAGCACAACAAGAATGACTTATCGATGATCCTCTCGATGTAGATGATACATACTTCTAATTCAATGGTATTCATAATAATTAATATTTTCCTTTTAATATTTTTTATTTTTAATAATATGTGGACTAACATTTACTTTTAAATGCAGTATGTCACGACGACAGTTCGGGAGGAGCGCCTCGCAGAACGAGGGCGACGACTGTGACCTCGAGGGGGCCAGGAGGGCATTCCAGAGTCTGGACATGAGTGTACGCCAGATCAGGATGAGCTGGCACTGACACAGGAGTCTGGGGGCCGGAGAGGGCTCTAGCCAGGCTGGGAGCTCTCAGGGCGGTAGAAGGGGCACAACAAGTTGCCCAAGGAGGCGAGACATGCTCATCAGCGTATTGTTATTGAGCCGGATGGCGATAGGTAATTTTGAATATTTTATTGTAATTCTTTACTTCACTGTCAATTAAATTAACTAACAAACTACTTTTTGTTCTTTATAGCAACTTTTTCAATGTCCACCACAATAAATATGATACCCAGCCAGGTAACGCACTAGGCATCCTCATCCGCCAGTACTACCCTGGTATGGTCGGTGAGGAGGAGGCACAACATCCCGCTTATTCTTGGGATGACTACAAGGTGGCACCGCACGGTGATAGCACCGCCGCCGAGCAGATAAGACGGGGGTTCTGGGTGCGTGATAACTTTTTTGTTTTCCATTTGTGCCAGCACCGCCGCCGCTTGCTCTTACTTCATTTGTTTTCAGCTTAGGTACCGCCCTCGTCCGGGCTTGGAGGAGGCTGACATCGATTCTGTCATGGATAGGAATGTAAAGCAGAAGGTGCAGGATCTGATGTCCAGTGCACGGGTCACCGCTATGCAAGATTTTCAAAGGTATTAACTTATTGCATTTGACGTTTTCGGTGCAAAATTTTTAATAACACTTGATTTATTTTTGTTTTGTCTGATCAGGATTGTGAAGGGCGAGAAGATTACTTAGTCCGATGCGCGCAAGCTATACCTGCATGCTCAAGAGTACGCGCAGGTTCGGTCGGACTGGGTGTCGAACGCCCCGGATGCCTAGGAGGCCCTGTTGCAGTACTGGGCCAGCAAGGTGTTCATGAAAAAGTCCATGAAGGCCAAGAAGAATCGGGCAGCTATGACGAGCAAGACTACGACAGGGAAGTCGTTGTTCGCGCAGCTGAGGAAAATGATGGTAGTGTATCTTTTACTATTTTGAACTTCACTTTTCGTGATCACAAATATGTCAACACTACTTGTACGATGCAGGGCGCCACGACTGGCCAGCTTCAGTCTTGGCTGTTAGTGTTCCGGAAAGGCCACTCCTCCCAGAACAAAGATGGCTCATTCGGGCCCGTGGACCAGGTAACTGCGCAGCGAGAGGTACGTACTTGTTCATCAACTTCTGATTCTTACACATTAATACAATCTAATTAATTTTCACTTCAGTGCAGGCACGCTACAAAGAGGCTTACGCTGAGAAGCATGGGCATGATAAGGACCCAGAGGAGGAGCCACTTGACCCAATAGTCATACACCAGTCTATGGGTGGGAAGGCCCATGGGAGGCTAGCGCTCGGACAGGACCACCTGAGGTAGCATATTGTCTTATTTATGTACGAGTTAGCTCATGTTATATTTTGTAACTAGTGACACCGCTTTGTTGCAGGTCGGAGGATTACATGCCAGAGGTGCGAGCTTCCCACTAGCAAACAGAGAGCCGACGCGCCTTCGAGGCCCGGGTGAAGAGGGAGAGGTAGCGGGATAGGGAGGAGAGGGACAAGCTGATTGAGGAGAATAGGCAGCTGATGCAGGCGATGAGGGAGAGTCTGAGGAGCCACGAGGAAGCAAGGCAAAGGCAGGAGGCGGAGATGGCGAGGCAGCGAGTGGAGTTCAAGCAGAGGTTCGCCTATCTGGAGTCTCTCTCCCGACTGGGCGGGGTAATGTCCTTAAACCTATAATATCCATCCACATGTTGTTTATTGCAATTAAATGCATAAGTTAGTCATAAATAAAATTTTAGACTAGCCCGAGTGGTAATGCTAGTGGTCCGGTCTTCTATGGGGTCCGCCACCGTTTCGAGGTGGATACGGGACACCGGCTCCCTACATGACCTACGGCGCGCACACTGCTCCACCAAGTGACTACGTGGGCTCACCTCGCCCATAGGGTGACTTGCCGTATGTTACTGAGACGGTAAGTTATTAACTCATGTTAATTCATATTGCAAACCGTTTATAAATGTTGCGAACCATTTATTTGTGTTATATATGCAGGGTTTCGGTTCAGCGGCTATCGGTGAACTTCACGGCACGGAGGGAGGAGACACATCAGCGAGCCAGGAAGGTCCCACCTGGGTTACTGACCTCTTCGCGAGCGCCCCGCCGATGTTTACCTAGCCGTCCAATCCACCCCCGTCAAGCGAACCCCGGCCGAGTGATCCGGATCAATAGCTTGCTAGGTTTATTGCATTTAGTTTGAAACTTGAACTTCGATGTGTTATGTGATGAATTTGGATGTGTTATATATGTGTGGTGATGAAATTATGTTCGTATTTGTGCATTTCTATATATTTATGTGCTTCTGATAAATTTTGATGAATTGTGGTCGCTTATATGCGACGAAGGGTATATGTAAACGTCGGGGTGTTTGGGTTTGCAGGTGCGGTTGCTGCTGGGAGCAGCCACAACAGTGAAAATTTATGGTTTTTTTGGTTTTTAATTTTTTTTTGTTCTGATATTGTCTCGAAGGCCAATGGGTGGCCGAGACTACACCCCAGGACTGTGTGGACCCACCGATGACAGTGTCGACGGCTAAAATGTCAACCGTCGACACTGTTTTCCCGTGCCACGTCACCAGGACCCTGCCTATGTGGTGGGGCCCACTTGCTCTGTATCGACAGCTAGTTTGTGGCCGTCGATACTAGGGCGCCCTTATGGCAAACGGCGTCTGGTCTATTTGTGCTGACGGCTGTAACGTCAGCCGTCGAGAGTAGCAGTCTCGACGGTCAGGACGTCGACACTGATACTCTCCCTCGACGGCTGTGTCTCAACGGCTGGCCGTCGATACTAATTTATCTCGACGGTTTTGGTAGTTTTCTCGACGGCCTACCGTCGAGAGTGTGGCAGTCTCCTGTAGTGATGGGCATCATAAAATACTACGGACCGTTCACGTGAGAAGCATTCAACAATCAGTTAGCAACAAGGACATAAATGTCAACCAGCCATACTGCCAATTAATCAGTTCAGATGGCTAAATGGCTCAGTATCAGAAAGGATCAAATAATACATACATAGATCAAATATTCATACAAATTGGTCTTTGTATATGTCTTGTGGCCGAAAAAAAACCCCTTAAAATATGAACCGAAACCTAACACCATATTATCGCCTTTAACCGTGCTGTTCTAGGGCCAGGAAAATTCAATTTCCCGATGCTTAAGCATCCAAATATGATCTATATATATTGCCATCTCAAAGATCGTTAGACGATGACACGAGGAAACCAAAAGAGGCTAATTAATTTGGTGATGTTGCTGGGCTGCAGATGGAAACGTGAAAGGCGTCGGGCCTGAAAGCATCGTTCTAATGCTTCTTCTTGTCGGATAGCATTGGGATCTTGGAGAGAAGCTTCGCGTCAAGCACCGCATACTGCTTCTTGATCTCGACCAGGGCCTTCTCGCCCACGACGTCCACTTCGTCCTCGTATTTCTCGTACAGCATGGGCAGCGTGTACGCCATCAGGAAGACTGCAAACATGCATCCAAATTCAGCGCATCTCGAGTGGCAATGAGCAATAGAAGTAAATATTTTAATTTGCTGATCTGATGAACGTGTATATCAGCGCTGGCTACTGTATCTCATCCAGTCATCCGGCGTTAGACCTTGAGCTAAATTTTTTTTTATTTATTTAGCCATCTAAAAAAATCAGTAAAAAAAATCTAAAAAATTAATAAAAAACAGAAATATTATCTAATACATGTCCATTCCCATATATATTTTTTAGATTGATATAAAACATTTATACATCTAGCTTATCCATTAAAATCCGTTTATAAAATAAATATTAGTCATATCGATTACAATAAAATACTTGTGGGAACTGATATTAATTAGAGAATATTTCTGTTTTTATTTTTTTTGAATTTTTGACAAGGTGAAATAAAAATAACAAAATTTTCCTCAAGATCTAACGCATCCAACAGCCAGCGCTGTCCGACGAACGGCCCCCGCGTCCTATATTAGGGGTGGAAACGAGCCGAGACTCGGCTCGCCATTTTGGCGAGCCCCAAAAGTGGGCTCGGCTCGAGCCCAGTAAAACCTTCGAGTCGAGTTGAGCCTATCCCGAGCCAAGCCACGAGTCAAAGGCATTTTCGTGTTCAAAAGATGTCATCGAGCCGAGCTAGCCAGAAAAGAACCGAGCCTGGCTCGGTTCGCTATTTTACCGAGCCCCAAAAGTGGGCTCGGCTCGAGCTCGGTAGGACCTCCGAGCCGAGCCGTGAACTATTTTTCCGCCCTATCCTATATTGTTACACCTATCTGGATGTAATGGAAACAACTATATATTGTTTTGAGTTTCCATGTCATTTTCAGCTGTCCAGATTATCCATCAAAAATAGCACGAACGTCAGGTCTTAGCCTTTCAGTAATTCACATTAACAAACTATGGAGTTCAATATCCAAGTGTATTGTAGTGAAGCGTGTTATATGATCAATATTAACATTTGGATGATCTGCACTGAGAAGACTGCATCCCATTCAATCGAATATGGGACTGGGATGCCCTCCCTACATGTCTGTTTCGACAGAAAAAATTTTTTCATGTATTCTACCAACCCAATCTAGAAGAGTAAGCTATAATTGCAACTTCCAATCTAGCATTCTATCTGATTGGGTGATGGAAGCAAAAAGTTTACAGGTAAACATATTTCAGTTCAAGCTACTGCGCATTTCACATGTTTTTGGTTTATACAATGTCGCTAGTATGTGAATATTAATGGATCAATTTTTTTTTTAATCTGAGTGAAAAATTACAGAAATGAAATTGCTGACGTAATCACACAGTTTTTGCTGTATTTACACAGGAAATCTACAAATTGTATTGTAATTTTCGTAGTGTTATTCAGATTAAGTAGAGCAAGTAGAATACTGAACACTTTTTTTTGTCAGAAGCACTACTAAGAACAAAATTGAAATGAAACCAACAAGACAGTACATAAGGGGCTTACTAATGTAAGAAAGAGTCAAGAAGCTGAAGCAGCTCCCAATTATAGAAATGAACCAGAGGGCTGCAATTGACTGCAACAAAGGGGGGAAAAAAAAACTCCAGCATGACAATGGCCCCAACTTACTTGCAAAAGAAAAATGGGACAAAGGGAAACAGATGGTAGCACACAGCTTACCACCAGATATGTTTTCAGGTCTTTCCCGGAGGCTACATTGCGCAATGTTAAGAAAGCCTCGTTGATTTCTTTCCTGAGAACATGAGCTGCCTTCAGGCATTGGACTTCAGACAGAATGACCTCCGGGAACTTGGGAGGAGACCTGGAAGAGATCCTAAGACGATGACATCACCTCCCAAAACATGATGATCATGAAGTATATATACCACACGCCTACATATATATACAGGACAAGAAGAACAGGAGTTAACATGAAGAAGCATAGGGTAACCTGTTGATGAAGGATGCAGCGTTCGACCAGACGAAGCAGACGGTGAGGAAGACGATGAGCGAGTGGCAGAGGAAGGTGAGGAGGTGGTAGCCGATGCCCTCGAACAGCAGCCAGATGACAGTGACTCCTGCCAGAATGCTCCCGGACGTCTGCTTGTTCCTCCACAGCACAAGATCAGCACCTGAAGAGCAACGCAAATCAGGAGTCACCGTCACACAAATCAGGAATTTTCTTGGATCAATTCTTGTGCCAGAAAAATGAGAAAACAATAAGCATTTCAATATCTGTCCAGCGTGGCTATTTCGCAGGCGCATGCATGCGCTCTCGATAGTGCACATTATTTTCGCAACTCAGGTGGGAGACTGGGAGATGCATAGTTTTTGTCTTAGGTGATATTACGTATTATTAGTTCATCCCAATATCCCATTTAGTATGTATATACGTGTATTTGTGTACCTTTGCCTCCGCCGAGGACGTGGTGCAGCGGGTTCGTCCTGCCGAAGAGCTTCTTCTTCTGCTTCTTGGATTTGTGATGCTTGTCGTCGTCCGAGTCCGAGGAGGAAGATGAAGAGGAGGAGCCCTTGTACTCATGGATCTTCTCGTTGATCTTCTCCAGGAGCGAGCCATGTTCCTCGCTTTCGGACATCATCCCCTCCCCCTAACTTGTCGCACATTAACACATATATTGTGGCAATTAGTCATGTTTTTGATCGGCTCGAAGAAAAATTTTATATATCTTTTATACGGATAACATTGGCAAATATAGTAATGCAGAGGTATAATTCAGATCTGATCGTCCATTCGCAGAGTCTTCCACACAAAACATAATAGTAGTATTATACTAGTAAAAATGCTATCACGATAGTGTAAAAAAAATCTAGATCAATATGAACAGTTAGGTAGAGAGGAATGAAAGGCTTGTATTCATTTAAGTGCACATCGATCTCCATTCACATTTCTTCTTGAAAGATCTCCTCCGCTACTACGTTCACTATTTTACAATATATACAAATGGTGTAGTAAGCACGAGAGATCCAGGATTATGACGCCGTGTGTTTCAGAACCAAATGGAAGCAATTGAGATGATGGAGCGATGGATCGCAGAACAGTACTTACGATCGATGAGAAAGAAGATGGACGAACGTACGTATGTACGGTTTATTTGTCTGCTGAGTGCTCACTGACCTTGGATCACCTTGTTCTGCCTCTCTGTGTCTCTAGGTATCTCTACAGCCCGATCGTCGTGGCTGGGAATTAGTCTGAGTTTGGTGGTGGTGGCGTACGTTTTCACCGCCCCTGAGCGCGCATGCCTAGCTTGCATGTGTCGGAGGGAGCAAGGGGAAACCGAAACGGAAGGGGCGACGCTGCAGGTATAACCGGCCGGGCGGCAAAGGCGGGACGGGTACATGCAGCACGCATGACGCATGCATGGGGAGCGGCCAGGATCGATCGAGGCGTACGTGCGCAGTGCGATTTATTTGCCACGGCGCTTGCGTTGCGCCGCGAGACCCGCGGGAACGAGTGACCCGGCCGTGTCCGTCGGGGGACGTCTCGATCGGCTCATGCGTATATGCATGCCTGTGTGGGCTGTACGTGGCTGTCCAGGTAAGGAGGGGACAGGGGAGGGGAGCTGCGGAGGGAGACGTCACCCAGTTCACCGGTATTAATTAGTACTAATTTACTCCACGGCTGCATGGACTAATTAAGCACCACACTAGCTAAAGGCTGCCTGTGAAACGGTGGACCATGTGTGGATTTTGGATCAACATGGAGCCGCGCGAATCTTGGTGCTCCAACTCAGTTGTCTCTAAGTAGTCTCTAAAAAATACCATGCTTTTTTTTGGGGTGGATAGGAGAAATAGGAGATAGGAGAGAGCCGACACTTGCTGAAGTAACGATGCCAGCACGAGATACTAGGATGGAGCGATGGCCTGGTGACCGAGTCAACACGCGTTGTACCAGCAACCATGTCCTGCTCGCGATCGACTACGGCTTCTCCCAATTTTAATTTTGGCGTGCAAGAGTCTCATCCCCAAATCGAGCGCGCCATGCATCTCCCTCCCCAAATTGAGAGGCAAGCCTTCTGATATTATCTACCATGAAAAGTTGCATATTATGCATATATCACTAACAAGCTTCTTTTATATTGCACATAAGTGCATGGCTGAACAATTCAAATGATCCAATAATGGGTAATAGCAAAAAGGATGAGCAATATTAGAAAGATGTCGCTGATGCATACAACAGCACCACCACAAAGAGTCGGCATAGATAGTGCAAGCAAGCCAAGGACCAGTGCCATAGATTAAATAAATTCGTCAATCAATTTTAGTCATGTTGGATGAAGGCTTTTCGTCTATGGGCAAGTGGAATGTCCGATGATAAACTAACGGACAATGCGCACAAATTCTATGCGAAAGAATATGGAAGTCCATTTTTGCAAGTAAGTACCTGGAACGCTGTAAGAAAGCAACCTAAGTGGCATGCCTACAACAAGAATCTCAGCGAAGAGAAGAAAAGAAAAGTTTTAGAGCTAGGGTAGACAGGTGACATGCTGTCTTCCATAGATGTTGATGATATCCCACGCCTGAAGGGATGTAAAGCAAAGGTTGAATGTAATGCCAAGCGAAACAAACTCAAGAATAAAGAGGAGAGTAGCTCAGATATAGAAGAGCTTGATAAGTTCTTACATATGCAGGCTGAATCGAATAAAAGTCATAGCAAATTGATGGAAATACAACAACGTGTCTCCTCCGAGAAGCATGAATCAACTAGACTTATTCATGAAGCCTCTAAGGAGATGAAGGAGGCAAAAATGCTAGAAATATACATGTCTCATGACTCGAGACACTAGTAGCATGCCCAATGATATCCAAGGTGAGCACATGAAGGCAATCAACTGTTTGGGTAAAAAAAATTGTTTGGCGATTCTTGACAGGTTAAATTTTGTGAAATTTAACTGTTATGTGTTCAAACTAGTACAGTTATGTGTTCTCGTTGCTCCTTTTTAAACCGTAATCAACTGTTAGCTCTTGTTGCTATCTATATATGAACTAAGATGATTAAATTGTGTTAAACTGAATTGTTATGTGTTCAGAGTAGTTTAGTTCAGACTTATTAAATTGTTTGATTTCACACTGGTTAGTGCCTAATTTGTTGTGCCTTCACACCAAGTGACTACTTTGGTGTGTGCACTTAGTGAATGGGACAAATATTTCACTGATAGGTTTGATGCATTAAGGCGGTCGAGTTTCTCACCGTTGTAGAAGTATACCACCACAAGTCGGAAAAGCGAACTCCACCACACATTGTCCAACGATCATCGGTGAAGAAACAAAATGCCAGTTTGGAGCCTTCGGATAGTGACCGAAGGACCAAATTCTGAAAAAAGAAACTCCACCAGACATTATCCGGCGGCCACCAGACACAATCCAGTGAAGACAAGCCCACAGGCCGATAGCATAGGGCCATCCTCCGGACACAGTCCAAAGGACTGTCCAAACCCTTAAGACCCTCACGCACAAAGATTCCACCGGACACGGTGACTCTTGGTAAAGTGAAATTGATGCTTTCACATTGTCGTAGTAAGAATTTGAGCGAACAGTGCATACACAATTGATGTATATATGTGTGTATATGCAGAAACAATTCACCTAACCATGTTCTGAATCTGATTCTTCCTCGGATGATGGTGAAGACATAAATACACTAGACTTATATACAATAGAAGACTTTATCGCCAAACAAGATGTCTTCGACTCATTATTCAATTGGTTTGGTGCCAAGTTGAAGGAGAAGCATGAGGGAGGAGGGAAATCATCACGTCGTTGTTGCCGTCGAAGCAATCCGAGGAGATACATACAAAGGGATCGTGAAGGTGCCCATGAGCGGCTTGTGCCCATTTACTTATCCGATCATCCTTCTACACTAACGACATGTTTTGTAGAAGATTTCAGATGAGAAGGCCCCTCTTCTTACGTATTGTAAGTGCTCTTGGTGAATGGGACAAATATTTCACTGATAGATTTGATGCCTTAAGGCGATTGGGTCTCTCCCATTGCAGAAGTGTACCACCGCAATTCGCATGTTAGCTTATGGTACCGCTACCGATCAACTAGAAGTGGTGCTAATGATCGGTGCAACCACTGCATTGGATTGTTTGGAAATGTTTGCACAAGGGGTAATTGATACATTCGGTGCAGAGTACTTGCGGCCCCCTTCTTGTGATGACATTGAAAAATTTCTTAGAGTTGGTGAATTTTGTGTGTTCCCCTGTATGATAGGGAGTATTGATTGTATGCACTGGCAATGCAAAAATTGTCCAGTTGCATGAAGGGGCCAATTTACCCATAGTGACCAAGGTGTACTGTGGAATACATGAACCCTGATTATCTAAATGGCAGGCCTCGAAGAGCACCTTACAGGGGATGGGCTGAGTTGGCTACATACGCATGGGTGCCAACCAGACTATTGCTTGCTTGTACGACAAGGAAGGGCTAAAGATAGAAGTCTATCATTCTTCCCTTTGTTCTTGCCATGCTGCTGGACAACATTGGCGCTGGACTGTCCCTCGACTCCTTTCCCAGGTGCATCTTTAGCCCGAGCTTTCTCTTCAACATCTAGAGACGCGATCAACCCCTCAACGGAGATCTCTTGTCTCTTATGTTTTAGAGATGTGGCAAAGTTTCTCCACGAAGGAGGTAACTTGGCAATAATGCCCCCAGCCACAAACTTATCGGGTAACTTGCACTTAAGGAGTTCGAGTTCCCTCACAATGACCAGTATCTCATGAGCCTGTTCGACAACAGAACGGTTATCAACCATCTTGAAGTCGTGGTACTGCTCCATGACATACAGTTCACTGCCAGCGTCAGATGCACCGAATTTATTATTCAGCGCATCCCAGATCTCTTTCGCATCTGTGATGTTCATATACACATCACACAGACGGTCAGAGAGCACACTAAGAACTGCACCGCGGAAAAGTGTGGTGGCCTCCTGGAACTCTTTCTCCTTTTCAGGAGTTAGGGTTCCCTCTGGTTTGCCATCCTTTACCCAGTACACGTTCATAGCTGTCAGCCACAGCTGCACCTTTACTTGCCATCTCTTGAAATTTACTCCACCGAATTTCTCCGGTTTCAGAGCATCAGCAAAGCGAGCCATCGATAAACCAAAGTGCCTAATAATCAGGTTTTTGGATTGTTGGAATAATTAGCACTTTCAGGTTTATTTTAATCAAGATATAACATGCACAACTTCTGAGAGATAGATAAAACAGGTTAAAACCACAGAAGCACAACCTAGATACACGTGTAGAAGAAATACACGTATATCTCTCTGGTGAACTCGCGAAGGAGATGACTTACTGGACTTGGTCGTCGTCGCCGTACGGTACGAGTTGCGGCGAGGTCTGGTTCTCCGAATCAGACGCCGTCTTGGAGAAGGTGTTGCCGACGCAGATCGCGACGGCGTAGTGGAAGAAGTCCTCGCGAAGCGGAAGAAGGAAGCAGCGAGCAGTCGCGCCGAGCGCTTCCCAAAAACCTGATTCGCCCTACCCGGTGCAGGAGCTCGAGGGCGATCGGTTCCGGAGACCTGCTCTCCCGAACGACGGTGCACGCCGGCGCACGGGATGGGGAAGAACCGAAGCGGCGGCGCAGCAGAGGGAGGTGGCAAACCCTAGGGGCGATCTGATCTGATCTCTCTGGACAGCGCGGCGGCAGATTTATATAGCAAAACACGTGAGGCAAACGAATCGCGAAACGGGCCGCGACCGAGTCCAACACGATTTGCATATTCCATATCTGACCCACAAAATCCGGAGAGCAAAAGAAATAAAACTGCAAAAAGAGGCTGCGCCTGCGCAAGCACGAGGGTCCGGTTTCGGCGGACCATTCACGCAGGTGCCGTGCGCACGCGCCGCGCCGCCCGGACGAGGCGAGCGAGCGCGCGCGTGTGATTCTCTATTTCTCTCTCCCATCACATTCTCTAGTGGGAGGGAGCAAGCTCCACTATTTAAGCATGTCCTCCACTCCTCCCACTAGCAATATGGTACTAAAGAGATTTCACATGCCTCATGCATACATGGGCCTTTGAGATTTTTCAGGAATTATTTAGATATTAAATGGGCCAGGCCCAATAATTCTAACAGCATGAACCAACTAGACTTATTCATGAAGCCTCCAAGGAGATTAAGGAGGCAAAAATGCTAGAAATATACATGTCTCTCATGACTCGACTAATAGCATGCCCAATGATATCTGAGGTGAGGCAATCAAATGTTTGGGTAAAAAAATTGTTCGGCGATGCTTGATAGGTTAAATTTTGTTAAACTTAACTGTTATGTGTTCAAACAAGTTCAGTTATATTTTCTATATATAGTTGTCGCCTCTGTACGTTGTCTTTTAGATTTTGTTGAGTTTGGACATTCCCGTGTGTTACCCTCGTCGTTGTTGCATGTGTGGATTAGACCACCTAAGACGAGAAATAGAACCACACCTTCGATCAAGTGATTGATTTTTTTTTTCAATTTGCTATCCATCTTCTTCTTCTCCTCGATTACTCATAGAGATAAGGATTGAAACATATCTAATTGGCCTAGAGAGGGTGAGTAGGCAATTTAATTTTTTGGTTCAATTTGAGCAATTTATCAAATTAGTGACCAAAGGTATAATTAGTCCAAAACAATCAAACAAAAATAATAGCAGAATTAAATGCGAAAAAAGGTTGCAAGAAAATAAAGGGACAAAAAAGGATTTTTCCCTAAGGTTCAAAGCCTCCTCCTACGTCTTCGTTGAGGCAAACCCTTCTTCCTGACAAGAGCTAGCTCCTGCTCACGCCACAATCCACCTGTGCTAGCCCTTCACCACTCTGGCAAGGCGCATATATTCAAAGCCTTTCACTCCACTTGAGGACTCCCACAAGCTCCTTTGGCAAGCTCCTCAAGTCACACCACCAACAAGTCGGATAGGAAAACACACTTCCCAAGAGTAAAACGCTATGCAAGAGTACATGCAACAATATAGAGTCCCTCAAACCTCACCAAGAATCACTCGAGAACTCATGGAGGCACACTACAAAACTAAACCTATAGGGAGAGAAGGAAATTCTAAACCTCACCTTAAAAACTCCCCTCACATGGCTTAAATAGGCTAGCCAACGTGACTAGTCGTTAACCAGAGACACTTGAGGAAAAATCATCCGTGCTCCACACCTTGGATGATGCGAAAGCAACATGAACTGAAAATGACTCGGTCACCATGGATGATCTAGGGTCCATCCCAGATGACCTGTGGTTCCACAAATTTGAAAGATCCCTAAGTCCAGCTTCTTACTTTATGAAAGGAAGGTGAATACAAGAGTGAGTACAAGAGTAGAGAGTAAATGCCATGAGGACTACCGTGAGTCTGAAAATGGCTAAGTGGGAGGCTCTACTGCTAGAGACAATGCTACATGGGAATGTTCTCCTTGCGTGATTCTATGTTTTCTTCTCGTTGTATGGTTCTCTGCACAAGCCCCAAGACACTATTTATAGGTAGGAAGTGGGACCACTGGCCTCCGACTCTTGTGGACGCATGCTTTAGACCACTGGTCATTACCTTACATGTGCAGGTTGGTGGGATGTGCTTGTGTTGGAGCCTGTGTGGCCTGCGTCATCCCATTTATTGCTTGCCAGGCGTGGTATGTCATTGCTACGCTGGGAGGACTCCCTGCTACCAATACATTTGACTTCTGGTGACTGCTGGTCTAGACCACCAGGCAGCGGTGGCCTTCACTACTGAGATAACATAAGCAGCTAGGAATGGCCTGGATAAGCTGCCTGAGCTATGAGCAGCTTAGGGCGACAGGTTCTTGCCATAGGTAGCTCGGGGCCTTTCTGGTCATGATCCGATAGGATGTCCCTCTTAGCATGAGGGAAGCCCCTTTGCTAAGGGTAGGTCTTGATCCCCGACATGATTGGCAATGTAACACTCTGTTGAACCATGTGTATTAAACTATTAGCTATGATCTATTGGAACTAATACACCAAAACGGTTTTGTCTTTCAAACAGACAAATACTAATTAACATATCAACGATATAATATATACTTTTGTATACATCATTGGTGGCGCAGTGAGTCTGTTTGCATGGAGTTAAAAATATGTAGTCTGCGCATCATATATACAAGCATAAAAGGGAAAAAAAATCAGAGCACACGAACAGAGAGAAAAAAAAAATAGGGAAAAAAACAAAAAAGAAAAGAAAAAAATAAAAACGAAAGCCCAATTGCCAATCGGCACATGTATATATATACACGAGACAGCGATTAGAAATTCCTTGATTAGACATCAGTGTTACCACCGGCCATCATGGCCTTGAACTCCTGAAAGTCGATGCGGCCATCGCTGTCCCGGTCGGCGGCGGCGATCATGTCCTGAACCCGCGTCATGCACCCCGCCTCCGGCAGCCCCATCCGCGACAGCACGGCCTGCAGCTCCGCCGCCGAGATGTACCCGTCGCCGTCCTCGTCGAACACCCCGAACGCCTCCCTCATCGTCTCCTCCTCCCCCTCGCCGCCCTGGCCGCCGGCGGCGAGCTCGGCATGGAGCGCCTCGAACTCCGCGAAGCGCAGCCCCGGCATGCCCGGCGCAATGTACGCCGCGACGACCGCGTCGAGCGCCGTCCCGGGCACGCCGGCGCAGAGGCCGAGCCGCCCCACCGCGCCCGACAGCTCGGCCGGCGTGATGACGCCGTCGCTGTCGCGGTCGAAAAGCTCGAACACGCGCCGCAGCCGCAGCTCGTCGGCCCTCCGGTGGCGCTTCGACCTCTGCGACGACGGCTGGCGCGCCGGCGCCGGCGTTGCCGTGAGCAATGGCGGCGGATGGCGCAGCATCGATCTTGTATGGCTTCGGGTCCTAACTCCTAACCCTAACCCTTGTGTGTCAACTATCAAGCTAGCAAGCACTTGTGTCGTCAAGTACCTAATGGGGAAGTGCTTGAGTAATCTTCATCTTGCATACATATATAAGGCGATGGAGATGAGGAGGAGATATGCGTTCGCGTTGCGTATGAGGTGAGGAGATATGCAACGCCACGTAGGCACCACAAAAAATTCAACTTCTTTTTTTCGTTTTTTAAGTGTAGGCAGGCAGGTCAATGCAGACTTGAAGATTTGGCTCGCGTGACCAGTGAGCAGTTAGCTACGTCCGTTTTCACTGCTGCTATGCTTCTCGTTTGGTCTTCTGGATCGCCATGGTTTCCTTCCTGTTTGGCGGAAAATCCATGGTTTCTCCAGGAAGTTCGAACAATCGGTTGACGAGTAATAAAGCATGGAGGGTTTTCAAAGATTAAACAAAACAAATTAGTCTTTTTTGGTGCTGGACACTATATATCTTGCAAGACCTCAAGGTGTTCGGGTTGCGTAGATCATTGAGAAATAGAGCTTCGAGTTCTTCGCCTCTATTTTATGCTGGACTTTTCGGGCGAGAAATCAACCTGGAAAAAGATTCTGGCTAGCTATCGGTTTTCAAAAGGGAAATACAAAGTTCTTGCTTGTAATTACGACCTGCAGGGCTTGTGACATGTATTTTTTTCGACACAGGTAAATTGAAATATATAAATTTGACGTGGAAAGAATCAGGGAAAAAATCAAATTTGAACCAAAACAATTAAATATGTTCGAATTTTATGAAATTTAACTAAAACAAAAAACTTGATCGATATGCAAAATATTTGTTCTAATTAGGGATGTAAATGAGCCGAGCTCAAGCGGCCTTGCTCTACTAGCTAGGCTCAAGCTCAACAAGACTTAAGCCGAGTTCGGATCAAGACTCTGTGCCTAGAGGCAGGTTCGAGCTCGGCTAAATCAAAGCTCAAATAGGTTTGAGCTCACCTTGTCCAGACACGATAAGTTATGGATTCAAAAAAATATATAAAACTCAATCAGGCTCGAATAAAGTTTCAGATTGGGTTCAATTATACTTTGTAAAAAATAATCTCATCAAGAAAAAATAGTCAAGCATGAGCTTTGCTCGTATGAAGCTCAAGCCAAGCTCGAATAGAGCCTAAACGAGCGGAGTTGGAGTAGCTTGCGAGCTTTCAGCTTTTTTGATAGCTCTCTCTCTAATAAGGGAGAAAGGTAACCACATTGGGCAGTTACCAAATCCATGATGCAGGCTACGCCCTCACCGGTGAGAGGACTTTCTTAAATCACACTCAAATTATTTGGACCATTTATTTTACATGATCCGGCATCTTAATTATTCCCTCCATTTTTTTGTTTGACACCTTTGACTTTTTGGTACGTCTTTAATCATTCGTCTTATTCAAAAATTTAGTGCAAGATGTAAAAACATAAGACATATTTAAAGTATCTATATTGATAAAACAAATCACAATAATATAAATAAAATTTGCAAAAATAATTTGAATAAGATGAATGGTTAAAGGCGTGTCGAAAAGTCAAAGACGTCAAACAAAAAAAAAACGGAGATAGTATCTTTTACTCCTATAGTGAAAATAAAAGGTATAGTCATGACACCTAACCTTATATATTCTCCCTAATACTATTCACTGCATCCCATAAATGGTTGGCTTCAGCTTCACCCAAAAATTTCACTTTGTATTACATCATCGAAACATTTATTTTCTCTAACACCACTCCTATCCTCAGTTTCTCAAAGATTGATAAAGTTAGGTCAAGTCGCTATCAATCCTATAACTTGTGTCATGTTGCTTGATCTTCAGCGTAACTACGTAAGCAATTAACGCGGGGAGAACACGGTGCAGCCGTCGAAACCAAAGAAAAAAATAAAACAGCGATGAAGGAAGAAGGACAATGGAAAAGGACAAGCGAAGCTTCCCTGCAATCCACGGACGACCGTAAGCCTACGTCCTTGCATGCCCATCTGAAAG
>SPJY01011014.1:98652-151111 GCA_005191435.1 Raddia distichophylla | reverse complement strand
GCAGTCGCACAACCGTTGCAGTCTTGGAGAGAGAAACGAGTTGCTGACTTAAGGTTGGTCTATACTCTAAAGTACTACTATATATAAGCGCTGTGTTGGGCCCCCAAAATCATGGGCCCAGGATAGTCGCCTCTATTGCCCTGTCCCAGGAATGGCCCTGCGCCTAGCACGTCGTTTGTGCCATATTTCGGCTAGCCTAAAAAGCATGGCCCAATCCACAATAATTGGTTAACACAGCCACGTACATCACCCAACTGAACCATGACGACGGTATGTCTTCACCTCTCCTTGATGAAGAGCCCAGCAAAACGCAGGCAAAAAGTTTGTGCACTTTCACTTTCACCAACTTCAATGACCCAAGGTCCAAGGCAAGGCTCAAAATTTCGGTGAAATTTCCCTGAAATTTCGCTCATTTCGGTCCAAACCGATGTGCTCCCGAAATTTTTGAATTCAAAATATTTAACCAAACTTGAGACAAATATATAAAAGAAGCCATAATTCTCATGTTTGGAAGACTTCTTTTACTCTATTAGGTAGTGTACAACATGAGCTGCATGTTTACAATGTTGTGTTTGTTGGTTTTCTCAAATTTTTTGTTTCAAATTCAAAAATTCAAAACCTCCATTTTTATTTCGCCGAAATTTCCCCGAAATTTCTGAAATTTCGCTCATTTCATTCCGAGCCGAAATTCGCAGTCCACCGAAATTTGGAACCCCCCACGGCGGTGCGGCGCCCGGCTCCCTCGTTGGCGGTTTCCCTGCTGCGTTCCTCCCTTAGGCCCCCTTGCCATTGCTGCTCTAACATTGGACATGACCTGCATCGACCTGGATCCCAGGAGAACATTGGCGATGCCTCCTAAATAGTCAGATCTAGTCGCCATCACCTTGTAGGGAGGTGCAACTCCAATCATCTTCTATGTTGGATATGTTGTCATATTAAATATAAAATATTTTTGATATTGTTGTAAATTGTGAAGCAATTTGGAAATACATGTGCATTGGCTTGTCCTTGAAAATAATCTATGAAGTGTTTTAGGCCCTGTTCTTTTGAGTTGATCTAAACGGCTGAACGACTGAAACAACTGAATTTTGAGAGCTTCTTGAGGTAGTCTCGATATTCGGATACATTTCATTTTACTTGCTTTTTAAATCGTTAGGATCCACCTTCAAAACAGCGAAAAAATAGACTTAAAAACTCGAAGCATTTGTCTTTTCAAAACGTAGATAAGTCATTAAGTTGTTAAGTCGTTGAGCTGTTAAGCTGAAAAAGAACAGGGCCTTAAACTAGTATGTTGTTCTTTGTTGTGCATTGGCAACACTAATATTGATATGATAGGGTGCTCAATATTTCGATAGGTAAAGATACATTAATTTGTAGAGATATCGACGTAAAAAATCCAGAATCACGATCAAAACAGATTAAAACCTACGATCGCGCATAAAGCTATCTAAGAAGTAAGCTAGACGAAAGAAGCAATGGCTGAAGCTTAAGCTTCAGTGGGAAGGCGGCCTAGCAAAGTGGAGTTAGGTAGGCTTTCCTTTCATGTTTTGGTGCCGCTAGCCTAGCCATCATTAGAGTGACGGGTTTTATAGAAAGAAGGTCACCTACTTAACCTTTTTCTCTCCATATGGTTTACCAGCCACTCGACCCGAGGAAGCATATGATCTCAAATTCTCTTTGCTTGAGGCAGATTTCCACAAAGCTTTCGACAGCCCGAATAAGAGTGTATTTTTCATAAAGGTCAGGCTCAACCCCTTCATCTTTAATCTTCTTATACACATCCATTACCCCACCACAATAGTCAAGCATGCAATGCCAAACGTACGCATCGGGTAACCCATTATCAGATAACACGGTAAGAAGCCTCGTGTCCTCACGCAGGTTACCACTGCGACACACCGCATCGATAAAAATTGTGTAGGTGTAACAGCCCAAATTGGTACATACTCAAAATTTGCTTGAATTTTAAATTTCGGGTGAAATTTGCGCTGACATGCGGGCCCCACTCTCTCTCTCGCTCTGTCCCTTCTCTCCCTCTTTTCCCCTGCCCGGTGGCCCTGCCGCCACGCTACCTGCTGCTGCCTTGTTCTGACTCCGCCGCGCGCCGCGCCTGTTTTTCCCACGCCGCCGCCGCCGCTTGCGCCACCATCACCGAGCCGCGCCCGTCGAGTCGCGCCGCGCCACTTCGGCCCTGTCGCGCCGTTCGCGTCCCATCGCCACGCCGCTCGCTCCTCCGCCCCACCGAATGTGCCTTCGGGCCGGCATCCTTGCCCCGCGCCTATAAAGCCGAGAGCGTCCCCGCCGGCCCCTTTTCCCATTTCCCCCAAATCTCACCGCGCCGGCGCTGGATCAACCTCGTCCATTCCATGAGCCGTAGACCGATTCCTTCCGCCTGGAGCATCCTCATCTCTCCACTAACCTTCATTCATTCATTTCATTCATTGCAAAGCAATATGTGGATAAATATGGGCTACAAACCTTCCCGCTAGTGAAGGCCTTGGTAATAAAGTCCCCGAGGGGTATGCTAACTGCCACCAGGGCGTGCCGACATGTAGAGATTGGGCAAGAGAGTATCGACTTCTTCTTTGATCTCATGGTTATACCTTGTAAGGGGATTGACGTGATAATCAGGATGGATTGGCTCCAATACTACAAGGGAGTCATAGATTGTGCCAGTAGATAAATCAGGATGCTCCGAGGTAGGTGCTATGAGTGCGTTTGGAAGGTAGATACCCCCTTTAGGTGGGGCAGAGCCTTATGGTCTCTTAAGGAGGATGATCCCTCTAAGGTGACCGTGGTAAAGGAGTATCTGAATGTCTTTCCCGAGGAATTACCAGGACTGCCACCAGATCGAGGCATGGAGTTTCCCATTGACCTAATCCATGGAACCGCCCCAATATACAAGCCATACTACAAGATGATCCCGGTGGAGCTGGCTGAACTGAAGAAACAGTTGGATGAGATGCAAGGCCAAGGGTTAATCCGCCCCAATTCCTCACCATGGGGTTCCCTGGCCATGTTCGAGGATAAAAAGGACAAGACTCGGAGGATGGTGGTGGATTATAGAGCCCTTAATGGCGTCACTATCAAGAACAAGTATCCTCTTCCCTTGATAGATATTCTATTTGACCAACTGAGGGGTGCCAAACGCTTCTCAAAAATTGACCTTAGGTCAGGATACCACCAAGTCCGAGTTAGGGAGGCAGATATACCCAAGGCAGCCTTCACCACTAGATACGGACTGTATGAGTACCTAGTGATGTCTTTTGGTCTAACCAATGCCACAGTCTACTTCATGAATAGATGGAGTTTCTAGACCACTTCGTAGTGGTATTTATTGATGATATACTGATATATTCCAAGGATGATGCGGAGCATCGGGAGCATCTACGCCTGGTCCTGGACAAGCTTAGAGAATATCAACTCTACGCAAAATTTAGCAAGTGTGAGTTTTGGATAAATGACGTCAGTTTCCTACGACACATCGTATCAGCCGATGGAATCAAGGTGGACCCGGCTAAGGTGGCTACGGTGATGGAGTGTGTAGCACCTACATGTGTTACCGAAGTAAGGAGTTTCCTTGGAATGGCTGGTTATTATCGGCGTTTCATTGAAAATTTCTCGAAAACAGCTCAACCAATGACCCTGCTACTGAAAAAGGATAAGAAGTTTGAATGGAATGATTCCTGTGAGAAAAGCTTTTAGGAGCTCAAGTAGCGGTTTACATCCCCTCAGTGCTAGTGACACTGGACACTAATAAGAAATTTGAGGTATACTGCGACGCCTCCAAGTATGGTCCGGGGTGCGTTCTGATGCAAGAAGGAAGAATGGCTGCTTATGCATCACGCCAACTACGGAAGCACGAGATCAACTACCCCACTCATGACCTGGAGCTTGCTGCCGTAGTACATGCTCTTAAGATCTGGAGACACTATTTGGTGGGACGACCCTATGAAATATTCACCGACTATAAGAGTCTGAAGTATGTGTTCACCCAGAGCACCCTTAATATGAGACAGAGAAGATGGCTTGAGCTGATTAACGACTATGATTTGAACATCCAGTACCATCCTAGAAAAGCCAACGTCGTAGCCAACGCTCTTAGCCGAAAGTCCCAATGCAATCACATGGAGGTCGATTCAATTCCGGAACAGTTAGTGGTGGACTTGAGTTGTTTTAGGATCAAAGTGGTCAACAAGGGTACCTGGCCACCTTGGAAGTCAAGCCAAATCTGCTCGATCAAATCAAGGAGAAGCAAAAGGACCATCCAAAGCACCCAGAGGATCGAAAGGCTCATTGCCAAGGACAAGAATTACAAGGTTCCAAGGATGAACTTGGTGTGATGTGGTTAGGGAAGCGGATTTTCATTCCGCAGGACCCGGCCCTAAGAGAGCTTAATCTCTCTGAGTCGCATAATTCCCCTTACACCCTACATCCAGGAAGAACCAAAATGTACCAAGACATGAAACTAAGATTCTGGTGGCGGAGAATGAAAAGGGACATAGCAGAATATGTGGCGCAATGCGACGTATGCCAGCAAGTCAAGGCTGAACACCAACGGCCAGCTGGATTGCTCCAACCTCTTAAGGTCCCGGAATGGAAGTGGGAAGAAATTGCCATGGACTTCATACTCGGCCTCCCCAAGACCAAGGTGGGATATGGTTCAATCTGGGTTGTGGTAGATCGATTGACTAAGGTCGCTCACTTCATACCGGTGAAGACTACCTACAAGAGGGAGAAATTGGCTGAGCTGTACATGGCTAGAATAGTGAGTCTTCATGGAGTTCCCAAGCGAATTGTGTCGGATCGAGGGACACAGTTCACATCTCAGTTCTGGGAAAATCTGCACTGCTCCTTAGGGACCAACCTGTCGTTCAGTACCGCTTTCCACCTCCAAACGGATGGGCAAACTGAGCGGGATAACCAGATATTGGAAGATATGTTAAGAGCTTGTGCCCTGGAGTTCTCCGCGGACTAGGAAAGTGGCTGCCCTATGCGGAATTTGCTTATAACAACAGCTATCAGTCCAGTCTCAAGATGTTACCATTTGAAGCCTTATATGGACGCAATTGTAGAACTCCTCTCCATTGGTCGGAAACAGGAGAAAACCAAGTTTTTGGCTCGGAAACCCTTAAGGATGCTGAGGATAAGGTCCGAATCATAAGGGAAAGGTTACTAGCCGCATACTCAAGGCAGAAGAGATATGCGGACAATTGTCAGAGGGACCTCTCTTTCCAAGTGGGAGACTCGGTTTACCTCAAGGTAGCACCATGAAAGGGTAATCAGAAGTTCCATCAGAAAGGAAAGTTGGCACCATGTTATGTGGGGCCATATCCCATCACTGCTAGAAGGGGGCAAGTAGCCTACCAGTTAGACCTACTAGCAGAGCTGGGAGACGTCCACAATGTCTTCCATGTTTCTCAGCTTAAGAAATGCCTCTGAATTCCGGAAAATGAGTTGGTCGATATTTCCGATGGAGTCATCGACAACAATCTTGCCTACGAAGCACGACCGGTACGAATCATGGAAACTATGGAGAAGCAAACGAGGAACAAAGTCATCAAGATGTGCAAGGTTCAATGGAGCAATCAAACCGGCAACTAGTCCACCTAGGAACCTGCGGAGCTGCTTCGACGAAATTACCCCGATTTGATCACCAATTAGGTACGCAATCTCAAGGTCGAGATTTCCTTTTAGGGGGAGGGATTTGTAATAGCCCAAATTGGGACAAACTCAAAATTTGCTTGAATTTCAAATTTCGGGTGAAATTTGCGCTGACACGTGGGCCCCACTCTATATCTCTCTCGCTCTCTCCCTCCTCTCCCTCTTTTCCCTTGCCCGGTGGCCCTGCCGCCGCACTGCCCACTTCTGCCCTGTTCTGACTCCGTTGTGCGCCGCGCCTGTCTCTGCCACGCCGCTGCCACGCACGCCATCATCACCGAACCGCGCTTGTCGCGTCGCGCCGCGCCGCTTCGGCCCTGCTGCGCCGCTCGCGTCCCATTGCCGTCCCGCTCGCTCCTCCGCGCCACCAAATGCGCCTTCGGACCGGCATCCTTGCCCCGAGCCTATAAAGCTGAGAGCGTCCCTGCCGGCCCCATCTTTCCCATTCCCTCCAAATCTCACCGCAACGGCGCCGGATCAACCACGCCGATTCCATGAGCCGCAGACCGATTCCTTCCGCCTGGAGCACCCTCATCTCTCCCCTAACCCGCCGCCTCAACTGATTTCAGTGGAGCCGCTCGGAAGGACCGTGGCGACGACGCCCCTATTTTGGTCACCTCCTAGATCCTCGCCGCCAGCAACCTCCGCTCCACCTCGTGCCCGTCCGGAAGCTTGGTGAGCACCGCCGATCCCTCCTTGTGCTTTTCGTCCATTTCCATAGCCTGTAGATCGGTTGCTAGGCTCGGCATCTCCGGTGAGCCTTCGGCTCCGCCGCCGTCGCGACGCCGCATCGGGCCCCCTCTAGCCTCGACACGTGCGTCGTTATGGTCCTTAGCAGCCGTAGATGCTGGAGCACTAATGCTCTTGGCCGGAGGGAGGCCGTAGCGTAGTCGCGTCGCTCCCCGCCGCTGTTGGCCACGTCGTTGTCCGGAGGAAGACGATGAAGGTGGACCGTCCGTCGTGCGCCAAGATTCGTGCCGAACAGAGCAGTTGAGTCGCTGTCACCCGGGCCCCACCAGCCAGGAAACCCCCTCCGCGTGTACGATTAAAACTGAGATGCCGCGTCTCTGACATATGGGCCCTTTCCCCACCAGGCAGTTTAAGTGGTGGCGTCACTGGCCAGGGCGCCTCCCCCTCGCGCACGCTCCGCGAGAATACGCATTCGGTGTGGACGTCACTGGCAAGAGCCGGTGCACAGGCGCGTGGGCCGTGGGCCGAAACCATCAACTGGGCCGGCTCGTTGGTTGGCTCGGCCCGGTGCGAATTAACCATTTTCCAGCAAATTTACCAGTTAACTAATTCCAGAAATGGATATAGATTTATCTAAACAAGTTAGAGGCTCCCAAAAATTCTAGAAAAATTTAGATAATTAGCTTAGGCTATAATGGATTTTATAAAATTATGAAAACAACCTCTGGGATGGAATAATCGCACTGTTTCATGAAATGAGTAGAATTCTTGTATAAAGAAATGATTAAACTAAAATTAGGAGAGTATTAGTTATTATAAATAATGAGCCTAACCCCATAAAATCATAAGAAATAATATGGGTAGATTATTGCCATAATGAATATAGAACATTTTAAAAAGGCCATTCTTGCTTAAAAATATTCATTAGAATATTTAATTACTAGACACCAATAAATAATTAGCAAATTCCTTATTAATTAAATTAGGGTGATAAAGGCTGCACTTCCCCAGGATGACGCTCAGGTAGCGTGGGCTGGCAACCCCCTAGGCCGAGGCGGGCAGTCTATGGCAAGTGTGGTCCACAACAGGATTGCCAAGTCTTGGAAGGATGGCGAAACTAGGAATTGTTGGGGGCAACAAGAAGTTTGGTGTGATGAAGTACAAAGTTGAGTGTATGTTGGTCGAGAGTTGGTCTATTGTGGGTTAGTCGGAAAGGGCAGTTGATCAGTTGGGCCTGGGAAGCATCAATAAGATGTTGAACCATTGATTTACCTAAACAACCAATTACTATCTGATGCTAGATAGGATAATTTCAAAATCATTTAAAATCTGGCTTTATGCAAATAAAATAACCCCTTTCCTCAAATAAAGCCTTCTATATACTTAGTGCATTAAGGGAAGTGTTAACTAGCCAGTGTTTGGATGACGCTGACCTCGCCTACTTGCATTCTTTTAGACGATGGGATTAAGGTTAATCCTTACGAGTGCCATGAAGA
Organism: Raddia distichophylla; assembly: GCA_005191435.1. Lineage (NCBI taxonomy): Eukaryota > Viridiplantae > Streptophyta > Magnoliopsida > Poales > Poaceae > Raddia > Raddia distichophylla. The sequence continues at coordinate 143,264 of SPJY01011014.1, read as the reverse complement.
TGACGGACAGGACCTTGGCGGACCGGATGAGTCGTAGGGGATGCTCCAATCGCTTGTTCGACACCTAGCCGATACGATATTCTTTTGGGTGCATATTTTGGTATAGCTGCAAACTCTAAGCATTGTTTTGTAATATAAGGTTGATATGGTTCGCCTTACTAAATCCGCCTAAGGGCATAACTTGGTATGTAATATTCAGGGATTCTAATTAATCGATGTATGCTTGTATCGGCTACGTGATCTTTCGCACTAGTGTACCGATCCAGGGACTAGTGCATGGGATTCCGACTCTCAAGGTAAGTTAAATTTGGTTGTTGCGCCAACGCTTTGGTAAACACATCAGCTATTTGATCACCTGACGCCACAAAACTGAACTTCAAGTAATTTGGCAGCAACCCTCGCTCTCACAAAATGATAGTTCACTTCAGTATGCTTTGTTCTCTCATGAAAGATAGGATTAGCCATCAGGTATACTGCCCCAAGATTATCACACCATAATACTAGAGGCCGAGGCTGAAAAATGCATAGTTCCTTCATTTGGGACTGTAACCAGATCACTTCTGTCGTTGCATTCGCCACGGCCTGGTACTCTGTGTGGGTACTAAACCTTGATACTATGGGCTGCTTCTTTGATCCCACAAGATTAGGTTGGGTCCAAGAAACACTGCAAAGCCATTTTGCGAACGTCGATCATCCGAGCACTCAACAGGGTGGAATTTTACCTTTGGATTAGATGTCTATGATCTGTAGTAGCTCTTACAAACCGAAGAATCCTCTTCACAACTTCCCAATGTCGATCAGTAGGTTCTTGAAGTTATTGAAATACCTTGTTTACAGCATATGCTAGATCTGGTCTCGTGAGTGTAAGATACTGCAGATCCCAACAATGCTTCTATATTTGTGAGCATCTTCTTCATTTAGACGCTTCCCCGCTTCCTTACTTACCTTCTCAGTGACAGCCATTGGTGTGTGTACTAGCTTGCACTTGCTTATGTTCGCCTTTCAAAGAAGGTCCAGTCAGTACTTGTGCTACTTTAACACAATTCCATTACTTATGGTATCCACTTCTATACCAAGAAAATAGTTGAGCTTCCCTAAATCTTTCATAGAGAATGCTTGGGACAGCTCCTTGTCCAACTTTTCTGTTGCCTCCTGAGATGAGCTGGCTATGATTATGTCATCGACATAGACTAGCATATACATACTCTCTCCATCTCTGTTGTACACAAAAAGTGACGTATCTGTCTTGGAGGGTGTAAATCCTAACTCTTGTAGTAGTGTACTTAGCTTTGAGTATCATGCACACGACGCTTGCTTCAACCCATAAATTGCTTTGGTGAGCTCACACACATAATCTGGATACCTCTTATCTTCATATCCAGGCGTCTGTTGCATATAAATTTCCTCTTCCAACGCTCCATGCAAAAATGCATCATTCACATCAATTTGCCCAAGGTTACACCCCTTGCTCACAGCCGTAGAGAGAACATGTTGAATTGTGGAGGTTTTAACCAGTGGACTAAACGTCTCTTCATAGTCAATGGAATCGATAGAAAGCATGCTCAGCATCTGATTTATGACGCATGACAAAAATCTAGTAAAATGACTGAAATTATCCAAGAAGCTAACAATGTTTTAAACCATTGACATATAGTTGTGACAACCCCACAGATTTGAATGCACAAGTTTAAGGGGACTAGAAGAAATCCTAGTAGATAAACTGAAAGGCAATTGATGGCTCTTTCCCTGTTGACAGGCATCACAAACACCATCTAGCTTATTGGAAGTACAAGAAAGTTTATTGGAACTAAGCACCAACTGAACTACTAAGGTCAAAAGGTGCCCTAGCTGCTTGTGCCACCGATCTGGTGTGAACTTGATATTGGAGAGATTTTGGCATTGAGGAGTCTATTAGTTAAAATCAAGGGTGTATAACGCTCCTTTACACCTACCGTGGATGAGGGTTCCCTTCGTGGATTGATCCTTTATTCAAAAGACTGTGGGGTTGCACCGCCACCCACCGCGCCGGTGCACGCCCTCCACCCGCCCTGCGCCTCCGATCGCCCTTCGCCCATCCTTGGAAGAGACAGATTATCGACGATGAATTATTATAAGGTGATTTTCTAATTTACTTGATATATTGTCATATTTTGCGTTATGCCACTATTGTGTTGAATATTTTAGTATTTTTTTTACTGTTGTGTGCTATATTTGCAATTTTATGAGACTTAGTTTTTTTACCCTAAGGCCTAATTGTGCACCCCCTCACTCAAAATCTTGGATCCGCCACTGTAGCACCCTACTGCGAGGCACTCTCGATTTTGAATATTTCCTTGCAAAAAATAATGCATGAAAGTATCGACCAAAATGTGTGCACACATCGATGATAAGATCTAAAGGAACTTGCTCCCGTGATGGGAAATAGCGGAGTAAAGTAAGTAAAAGTGCATGAATCATTCCACGAAGAAATGACCATGGAATACGTATTATTAGGAAAATCTATGACTAGAGAAACAACCAACGTCGACATATATCTTTATAAGAAAAACAAGAGTAATGCATGTATGGTACACAAGATGACTGATAGCTAAAGGTTTCATGAAGAACCAATTCCCCGATCATCATATACCTTTATATATATTTGATCTCATTATTTGGTGATACTCAATTTGAAGTTGAGAGTGAATCTCAATTAAAAGATATTGTTACTAATTATATGAAACAAAGACTTGGATTCGGACTTTTTTATGAAGACACATGAAGTATCATTATGCGGAACCAAGATAGAGTGAATACAATATATAGTATGATACTCTAAAAATCAATATATGGAATGAAACAAAGAATTAGAAGAAACTTGAACATACTTGAAGTAAGAATTTGAATTGAAGGACTTATGTAAAACTAGCTAGGCTTGTAGTTCGAGAACTTTCCTCATGGGATTTTAGTGCAACATTGAGCCTATACTCAGAAAGAACTTGAAAGGTTCAATTTTGGAAAAGCCTATTCCTCCAGAACCCCAATGATTTGGAGATCTTTGCAAAGGACAAGGACCCCTTTAGATTTAGAGAAGATGGGAGGAAATATTTTGGCAGGAAGTCCCATATCTGAGTGCAATTGGAAGCACTTTTGTATCTTGCAAATAGTACATGGCCAGACATAGCATTTTGTCGTGAAGTTGTTAGCTCGATAGAGTGCAGAGCCTACGAAGTGGCATTGGAATGGAATAAATGTTATATTTTGATATCTTTGTGGAAGCATAGATCTTGGAATGTTCTACAGGAAGAACTAAGATTTGAATATTGTTGGTTATACCGATGCTAGGTACTTGTCGGACCCGCATACTGGTAAATCACAAACTGGGTATTTATTTCTATGTGGTGGGACAATAATGCTTTGGAAGTCGTTAAAGTAGACACTTGTGTCCATGTCAACAAACCACTTGGAATAATTGAATTGAATAAAGCACCTCGTTATTGTGCATGGTAGTAGAATAGCAAGACATGAAGTCTCCTGAATTGAATATTGTGCAAACCTTGAACATCATGAAGATAATGTAGCATGTGTAGCACAAATGAATATGTCTTATGTGATGACTAGTCTTATGAAGCATATCAACCTCAAGTTTTTTTACTCATGGAATGCATAAGTTGAATGAAATAAATATTTGACACACTAATTTACGTTGATTTGTTCAAAAAGTCACTACTGGCATCCTCTTTCGAGAGATGCGATAGACATTGGAATAATGAAGCTTAAAGAAGTGTTGAATTCAGGGGGACATACTTCATGTACTCTGGATTAAAGCTTAGACAAAAAGTCTGAGTACCTAACTTGATAAATGAAAGATCATATGCAATGTTGGGCGGTTTGTACTTTTTTCCTCCTTGGTGAGTTTTTCCTGAAGTTTCTGACGTAAGGTTTTTAACGAGGCATTGTGCACATAGTAAACGTATGCCATGTTGAAGGATCAAGATGTCACCCAGAGAGGAGTCAGTAGGCGTTACAAAATGTAAACCTTAAATGCAGCGAAAAGATAATATTTGACATTCTAATATTAGAATCGGATAGTCCAATATATATCGGACTTTCTGATGTCAAATCAAACTATTTGATGTCTGTAGAAACAAAGATTTTGTGAATGACATGCAAATTATGGATACCACCTGCATCAAAACAAAATCATAGTACAAGAGCTAGTAATAGCACACGAGGGTGCTAGCCACCACAAGTTCAACCACAACTCAAAGTAAATCAACATGAGGGCAAAGGGGAAACTAAGAGTGAAATGACGAATCGAAGATTTGTTCCCGATGTTCGGTTCCTTGAGGGGATCTACATCTCTATTGAGGTAGACTTGATCACACTTGAGCTTGGGTCTCTTTCAACCTCCTTCATTCCTTCCCTTTCGGTGGCGGAATCGACCTTCACAAATTTGCACGGCTCACCACAAAAAGCACTGGCGACTCGTTGTTGGTGGCTATTTTGTATCGATTTGGCCACCAACATTTCGCATAAAATTATGATCCCGAGACAACCAATAGGGAAGTTTGTTTTAAACTAATGGAGTTCCAAGAGCTTTGGCGAATTTTAAATACAGAAACCAAAGAGAGCAATTTTGGGAAATTCACTGAAGTAGTAGACCGGCCCAACCCTAGGCCGACGGCCCCACTTTCGCATGCAAGAAATCACAAATTGATGGATGTGGTAGTTTGGATCAAGTCAGTTGGAACAAATAGCTAGATGGGGGTGTCACTTGGATCAATGGGCCCACATCCTGCATGAGTGACATTTTTACACTAAACAACCGGCCTAAGGAGTTAATCCAAGCCATCCAGAGGCTAGTGACGGTGCATTGAAGGGCCAGGGACATGATCCCTGAGCCAGCTGGCCACAACCTAGACCGGCCGGCATGACTTCCACTATACGTTGCCTCTGATGCCCGGATGACCGTCTCTTGGATCAATCTAGGCCGTCCGAAGCAAAGATAGTGGATCCAAGGGCCGTTATGCCCCACCTATCAATCAAACCACCTAAGGTAGTTTGAATAGCCCCCAAGACACCTTGACACTATAAATAAGAATGTTCAGCTCGGTTATAGCATGGTGAAGTGAAGGAAAGGAGAAGAGAATCTATGTCACTATAAATTAGGGAGAAAGGATAGGTAGGAGTGTCGAAGCTACTGGTGCTCGATCACTTGTACTTCAGGAATGGAACTCGTCATTAAGTGAAAGTCTCCTCTTCATCGGGTAACACTGTAACTCTGCTCTTAATTTATCAAGTATCATTTAGTCTATTTTGTTATTCTGTTGAGTGGCTCGCTGATGCTAGAATAAGAAAGGTCTTCTATTTCGTTGTGCTTTTACTGAGCATTGGTAAAAGTTGTGGTGTGTAGTACGGGTAGACGTGGTGACTAGACAATAGATTACCTTGGCATATGCCCAACCTCATGATCTGTACTAGGTAGCAGGTAGTCACATCCCTATCTATCCTTAGCAGTTCGATAACGTTCGGGTGGCTCTGTGGAGCCTCTCGGGGACAACCGTAATCATCTTGAATTTTTAAGTGATAGCGGGTACCACCGTGCTCTTCTGTAGATATGCTTAATAGTGAACTAGATTTTACTACTCTTTAGTTACATGAACCCGAGAGAAGATCATCTAGACCCTCTTATCCCTTTCATCCTATCTCTACCTTCTGGACGATGTAGATTCTTGACTGGTCCACTTCTCATTCCATGTGGATTCGATACCTAGAAATACTCCTAAGTGAAAGCTACATCGGTATATATTTGTATGCTTGTGGATATTCTGTTAGGCTAAGGACCGCCAACACTCGTGGTCAACCCCTAGCCGGCTAGGTGTCCTCAACCTTCAAGAGTAACGAATGCTCACAAAAAATGAACTTAGAGATGAACTCAAGTGCTCAAATATCAACTTGTTCTCACTTAGCACTCACACCCTCTCCCAACTCTTCTCACAAAGAGGATCACTTAGATCCTAGAGTGGAGAAACTAAGAACCTTTAGGTTGCTTTGAAGTTCAGCTCAAAATAGTGTGAAAGGCCAACTAGAACGTGGGGAAGAGGTGGCACTAAATAGCCATACACAACAACTAGCCGTTGCACACAAACAGACATTAGATAGTCCGATATCACATCGGACTATCTGATATGTCAATGAGATAAGGCAACAAAGTAATGACTAGAAACACACAATCTAGAGGGAATATGATCGGATACAACATTGAAGGTCATGACCTATCGGACATTCCTTTATAAATTAGTCTGATATTTTAGCTTCCAAGGATCCAGAGAGGGTCCATCGGACATCCTGATACATATTTGATAGTCCGATACACTGCACAACCCTCGACAGAAACATACATAACTTTTTACTTTGAACTCCATTTTCGATGATCTCGGGCTGTTTGGAAAGCTAAGAATAAGGGCAAAAGGTCTCACTACAAAACTCTCAATGATAGGAGAAGAAAATTTAGGGAAACCAAAGCCAAGTCCGAATCTTACACTCTCCGACACCCACTGACACTTCTCTCTCGATATTTCATAAAGATTGATCACTTGAGCACCTGAGACATATATAAACCATTCCTCATCGCATCCCTCTTAATAGTACGACAATCCTTAGACTCAAATTAAAACTGAAAAGTTTACAAGTCTCGGAATAACCATTTGCTGTCTTTTTACTTGATGTCAACATTCCTTGCATCAAACCTTGATGCATCTTGCATGATGGCCTTCATCAAATGATTGATAATATCTACGCCTTGTCAACCTTGACTCGATTTACCTCATGAGACTCTCGTCCCATTGACCTTGACTCAATTATCCTCCCCGATGATCATTTCATCAAATGGACCTTGACTTAATCCTCAACTCTTAGGCCCTGTTTGTTTGAGCTGCAGCTTCTCTAAAAGCTGTTTCTGGGAAAAGCCACGAAAAACTAGCTTCTGGGAAAAGCTCTTATCACAGTACAAATTGGGCTTTTGGTGGCTTTTGACTTCTTTAAAGGGGGTTCCGAAAGCTGACTGTTTGTTTGAGCTTCTGGCTTCTGAAGCTAAAAGCTGGCCAGAAGCTCAAACAAACAGGGCCTTAGTGGCATCGTCCTCTTATTGACTTCAACTTAACCGCCATCATTTAACATACCTAATCATCACAAAAACTTCCATCTTCCAACATGGCTCGATCATCACAACCTCATGTGACCCAATCCTTTACAAACCACTCTTAGTCCCAAAACCTCAATATAGATGTATAAGTTTGATATTCGTCAGCAATTAAGTGTCACATGTGTTTCGCATAAAGAAGCAAAATATAAATGGAAACACTTATAAAATTATGGTTCTCTCCTTACGGCATCATGAAGAATATCTATTTAATTTATATGCAATAGAGAGGTGACTAAATTCGTGTAAATAATTGATTTCCTAAACACAACTTCACTTACTGATGCACATGAGAATATATTCAAAACTTACGCATGTACAAATTCATATTTGAAGCAAGAATGAAGTTGTGAACCAATGTAGATTAAATTTCACTAAAGTCATGTTCTTATGAGCTGATCTGAACGGCTGAACAACTAAACGACTGAACTTTGAGAGCTTCTCAGGTAGTCTCGAGATTCGGATCCATTTCATTTGACTTGCATTAAATGGTTAGGACTCATCTTCAAAACAACGAAAAAACGGACTCAAAAAACTCAAAGCAAATGTCTTTTCCAAACATATATAAGTCGTTAAATTGTCAAGCCGTTAAGCCGAAAAGAACATGACCTAAATTAAGTGTATGTGAGAATATTCATTGATAGCATACATGTACAAGGCCATTTAACCATGGTGAAGTTTATCTACTAAATCGACTTTGAGGATCACCGATACATGGCATATAATAGAAAAGATCTTGTAGAGAGAGTAACATATTCATAATACATTTATGCTCAAATAGATATGACATGATACGAGCTCAATCAATTAATAGTATGTGCTTGCATATAAGGAATACAATGATGAATATGAGTAGAATACGGAATTACATACCTCAACTTCACAAATTCACCTCATTTGCATGTGTCAGGCTTAATGGATTAACCAAAGTGTTAGCCTCACAATATTTACCTAAATTTACCCTTGCAATGGATGGATATATAGCATATTCACTTGATATATATGGTTTCCCTCTAAATAGGATGAGAGTAAACGAATATTGACTATAAACACATTAGCCTCATTACAATAAGCAGTTTAGAGATTTGACATTAATCAAACGCTAAACTAAGCATTATCATAAATGTATTTGCAAGTAAGCACCAAAATTACACAAGGGTACATTGACCTCACATATATACTCTTTCTACAAGAAATTTTTCTATTGGGGTTTTATGCTGTTTTGATGAGGCATATGTATATCAATGGGAAGTCCAGGGGGAGTGTTGTGAAATCCCTGCATGGCCTAGAGATCGTATCCTAGTTGGCCTACCAATAAACTTTTCATATTGGATCTAGCCTAAACCCTAAACAATGTAATAGTATAAATAGAGTTTGAGACCCTATTATGTAGAGCCCCTCCTCAATTTTCTAAAAATTTAAGATAGGAATCCCAAAGATACACTCTAACAACTAGGTGATACCCCGAAGGTACTAGACGGCTTGGGGGGACCGAGAAGCGCGGGCCTCAAGGCTTGCATATGTCTTACTGAGGAAGGACGTAACCTTCGGAGGGAATGCGAAGGTCAAGAAAGCAGGGCCGAAGACACAGAAGATTCACCAGCGAAGACCTCACTATTGGAGATGAAATGGGGAACCCAAAGACCCCAGTAGTGACCCGAAGATGTCCAAGCCCTCTAGGAACAGGAGATATAGTTAGGATGCAAGGCCTAGAAGATACCTCCAACTTTAGGGGGGCCAGCTCCCAATGGGTCAACTGTTGGGCTGTAGGACCTCGAGAGGCCCATGGGGGCCTCGGGGGAATAGGGTTTGTCGGTGTATTTCAGTTGACAGATTTTTCGAGGAATACTTCGGTGGTTCGGCAGTGGTGGTGTGTGTGTCGGCACCCGATTTACGAGATCGGATTCCACTTGCGTAAACACGTACTAGTCCCAAGGATTATGGCTAGTACACACAGATATACAGAAACGGAACATTGCCAACGATCTGATTATTACAGACGGGAACATAGTCCAGTACAAACACATACAACGGCTCGCAGGCCGCAATTCAGAGTACACGGAGATACAGGCCTAATACAATATCTAGAAACTTATCCCTTCCACAGGCACGAGGGCTGTAGGAACGCACAACCCTAGTCTTCATAGTCTTCCTCGGAAAACACCTCCTCGTCGTAATCCGGGTCCTCCTCCTCGGACGGCAGGCCATACTCGGATGGACCAGCTGTTGAAATTTTGAAAAGAGAGGGGAGAAAACGAGGGTGAGTACAAATTATACTCGCAAGTCGGGAAGTATGCGAATGTGGCTCGGTACAAGGAGAGCTTAGGATATTTTGCGGAAATGCATTTATTAGCCTAGTTTTGGCAAAGCAGTTTTGGAAACAATAAATCTTAACATTTTCTTTGGGCTTTTCTCAAACGGTTCTCGCCACTTGGCCTCAGTGCCATAGCGAGAACAAAATCCTTTCTCATTTTCCTTTCTCAAAACCGTTAGGTCCATTCCGCGCGACACTTTCCGGTAGGCCGACCCCCAATCCGGAATGTCGCCGGTGGCACCTAACTCAAACGAAATCCTTCTCAAATCCTTTACTCATCTCAAATCCTTTGCTTAAAACCCTTTTCTAAAACTGGTTTTATAAATGAAGAGCTACCATATAATCAGTACCTTCGCACGCTCATGACCGCGAGCACGGCTATCATGACAGTTTTAACTCTGCAGAGTAGGTACGCCTTACCCTCGAGAGGCTACGCACCCAGACGGTGTTTCTCCACAAGACCGCCAACCACGAGGGCCAACGATCGGGCCCGTCCCATATCGGGGCTCGAGGTCGTACTGTTATGGCTCAGTTCATAGGATCATAGGATGAGCAGTACTTAGACTAGGAGAGAGTTGATATTTTAGCACAGTTTTCAAAACGATGCCGCACTGCACCAACCGACAAAATATCTCTTCCTAGTCGGAAGATTTTTGGGGTAAGAGAAAAATCATTTCCTACTAAGCATCACCCTTGATGTGCTACCTTTAAATCACCCTTTCCAAAACATTTCTCAACAATATTCTCATTTCACACAAATGATTGAATCATTCCGCATAAAAGATTTTTAAGCATTTATCCTACCACAACAGGGTATATAAATATGAGCAATTTATATATATTTTAGCCTTAGGCTTAATCCTACCATATCTCTTACCTTTCTATTTGGCATGATATCTAAGTCTAGTAAATACGACATTTATCATTTTTGAACTAGCATGCATATTTTCAATTCTAGTAAACATTTTCTAAATAACCGAAAATGGCTTCACAATATGATCAAATGGGGACTTGCCTTGATCGGTTCCGGGGAAAACGAAGGGGACGTCGTCGATCGGGTCTTCGGGGGCTTGACCTCCTAAACGCGCACCCGCATATGCAAACAATACAACAATTATAAGAAACATGTTTGATGATTCTTGCTGTTTTAAAGATAATGCAGAAACCCTATTTTTCATGCACTTTTATTTGGAAGAAAATTATGACCATGGCCTATGCACATGAAATGATGCAATACCCAAGTCATGACTTTAACAACAAAAGAAAAGGTGCTTAATGACTTCCTGTTTTAAGGAAAAGTAATTACAGCAACTCTAATGCATTTTTATTTCACCAGAAATATTATGAAAATTACTCAAGTTCACATGAAATAATGCAACCCCTATGTTACTAATTATCTAGAAATGAATGCTATATGGGTGACATGCATATATATAATTTTTCTAGGGTCCAGAAATCATCAAAGCATTTTCGATAATTTTTACAGAATTTTTCTCATTCAGCGGATATTTTTAATAAATGATCAAGCTACCTAAGATAATGATTAACTAGAAACTGAAATAGGATTAAAAGAAAAAAAGGGAACCCTCGGTATTGGGCCGGCTCGGCTGGGCGGCCCAAAGGCGAGGCGCGCTTGGCACCGCGCGGTGAGGCAGTTGCGTGGGCTGGCAGGCGGGACCCACCCGGCCCCACATGGCAGCGCCCCTCTCGATGGCAACGGGGGAAGAAACAGGGGAAAAACTCCGGCGGTGGCGGTGCCTATGGCGGCGACGATTCCGACCGCCGGGAGTCGATTGGCCCCGCGGTGAGCAAGCTACGAGCGAGGCGAACCCAATGAGGGTATAAACGTCCCACGAGGTGGACGGGACCGGCGGCGCGACTGAGCACGGCGGCGAAAAATCACGGTGTCCGCGGAGCCGGCGAAGAACGGAATCAAAGCTCGATCCTCTAGGCCGTAAGCAACAATGGAGTGGGGCGTAGCGTTCGGTGAGCTCACCGGGGCGGAGAGGATGGCCAGACGGCGTGGCGACGATGACGCAGTCGCTGGCTCCGGTGTTGGCGACACCCGAACTGACCGACGGCTCCACTCCCTAGGTGCGAGTCCCTCCGCGATGTCCTGCGACCAAGCCTAAAGGGGAGCACGGATCAGAGGAAAAAGAAGCGAGGCGGAAGGGGAAGAAGGAACAGCGGCGACGCAAAAAAGGATGGCACGCACCGGCTCGGGTGAACAAGCGTTGCGGTGGCGCAAAGCAAAAAGGGCAGAAGCTAGCAGTGCCCCTCTTATAGGGGTGCTTCGCCCTAGGCGTTCTTGACGCGACGCGGGAGTTTGGCGAAGGCCGGCGCCAATTCCGGCCGGTGGCGTGTTGGGGGCGACGGCGGCGTCACGGGGTTGGCCGGTGACAAGACCGGGAATGGCGGAGAGGGAAGGGGGGTCCGGGGGAAGGAGACAGGGCCGAGCGATAGCATGGGAATACGAGCCATTGAGCTCACGGCGGTGAGAGGGAAGATGAGCACAGCGGCGGCGACCGGCGAACAGAGGAGGGGGAACAGGGGAGAAGAAAGGAGGGAAGGGGTTGACGCAGCGGGAATGGGCCGGTGCGGCGGCCGAGGCCCAGCAGAGGGGAAAAACGGGGAGGGGTAAAGAAAGAGGGAAAAGGGGACGTGGGCCGATTGGGCCGAGAAGGAAATAAAACTCCTTTTTAAATTTTCTTGTTCCAAGGGCTTTTATTTTCCAAATAACCTTTTTAAATATATTAATACTTAGGAAGGTATAATTTTGTTTTCCCAAAATTTATTAACATACTTCCAAATAATTCCATTTGGGGATTTGCTTTAAGAAAAATATAAAATACCAAATGCTATATTTTTCTACCATGGTATAAATTTGGAAAGTTTAAATCCTGCCCCTTAATTAAATGCAATGCATGCAATGATGATGCCATGATGCAATATAAAATAAATAATTTGCGATTTTAAAATTATGCAGTTTAAGGAATTTATTAATAAATTATTAACGTGCCAAATTAGCTTTAAAAAAATTAGGATGTTACAGTGTGGCAGGCTCATTCCTCTCCTCTCCTGAACAAGAACACAAAAACAAACACCTGATTTACCTAGGTTCAAACCCCTTAAGCGGGTAACAACCCTAGTCCTGCTCAAGCTCCTTGCACTCTGAAAACTGGCTATCCTCAGGTCTTTGATTCAGAAAGAGATCAACCCCCTCTACAGATACACCCTCCATCCCTTATACACCCGGGTCGACGTGGGTCACAAAGTAATTAACAATGTACATTAACTGGCCTGGCTACTATAGCTTGTCCCATCTCTGAGCACACGTCGAATTCGCCACCTTGCGGCGCTCCCCACAGCATCTGGGGGACGGAAAGAAAGTGACAGGGGCTATGTCACTGCGCCTATCGCACGGGCATGCAGAATCTACTGTGTAGCTGACACCACGGAGTGGCGGGGGTAATCATTTCGTTAGGCCCCGCCCACTCCGTCAATTCTGTCGCATTAAATGCACTAGATCTGGGGTGATTCGCGCCCGTCCTTAGGAGGGAAGCTACCTCCCTCTTTTGCTCAGCAGGGCCCCACGCCCTCCAGCTGTCCACGGGGCCAATACATGTACTGGGCGCCTGGCGAGAGCCTGCTTGCTCACCTGCTCGCCACTGTGCCATGAGACCGGATCGCCCGGCGCCTGGGCCTGCTCGCCCAACCGCTCGCCGGGTCGTCACCAGGGATTTTTCTTTCGGCCAAAATTTCACGAAATTTCATGAATTTCGGTAATTTCAGTCCACAATAAAATTTTAAATCACCTCTTAAAATTGTTGAATTCAAATAATTTTATAAAATTTGAGACTAACATATAAAAAAGAAGCCACAATATCCTTCTTTTGAGAACCTATGATAGCTTAGTGAGTAGTACAAACATGAGGTGCTTAGTTTGAGTTCTTGGCTCGCTATTTTCCATAACTTTTTGTTCAAAATTCAAAAGCTCTATTTGTATTTCATGAAATTTTGTGAAATCCAGTTATTTCGGTCGGCAACGAAATTTTTGGTGTTGCAAAATATAAATCCCGGGTCGTCACGCAGCCTGCTCGCCCTCCTGCCCGCCGGGGCACCACGTGGCTAAAGTAGACTTAAGTTGACTTGCTTACCTGGAACCAGACCTTGATCCGATTGGGCTCGATGTTGGTGAGTATGGGATACTCTCGGACGGTCCATCGATCCCACACGTTAGCGGCACGGGGTTACACCTCGGTGTATTAAACACTGACAGGGTTACAGTGGTAATTTAGTCCTCCCGTGTACTTGTAAGATATGCAATGATGTAAACGTCGTTGATATGTGATCAACCGTATTGAAACAGGGTCGATCGGGTCTTTTCGCATCATTATTGTAAACCCTAAGCCACTGGTTACTCTATAAATAAAAAGCCTTCACCTTAAAGACGGCCAAACGATTCCTATTCACGATCATACGCTTCTAGTTCTAAACCCCAAATCTCTAGCGTTCTTCCCATATATGTGAGGAGACGCACCTTACACTGTCCACTAGACTCTCTATAACACCTATATATTGTATATGTGATAAAATAGAACTATCAGACTAAACATAATGTATTTGTGTTCTTGTCTTCTTTATGAATAACAGATTTTTATTCGATATATTAAACTACATCCATATTGGCGATTGTTCTTCAATACCTTTACTACTACACGCGTAGTTACTAGGGATAAAAGTGGGACATCTTGCGGGTACCCACTTACACAGCTCTAGTTCATTGGAATGTGCTAAAAATGAAGGAAAAAAGTATAGATTACCCCTGAACTGTTGCCTTAGTATAGAATACCCCCTCAACTCCAAAACCAGAAATTTAACACCCTGAACTTTGTAAACCGGATAAATTACCCCCTGGCTCAATTTTTAGCTGGTTTTGGACAAATAAAAACTATACATGGCAGCAACCCATCCATTGCACGAGATGTATTAAAGTTTTGTATACAATTCATCAAACGAAACATGTAAGCCACACAAGGCACACAAGTAATTAGGTATAAGCAACATATTTAAGCAATTATGTGGATATTAAAGCTCAAAACTTTGGTGCATAATGTGTAAAATATTGCTTATTTATGCATTGAATGGGCTGCTGCCATGTACAATTTATATCTGTCCAAAACCAGTTGAAAATTTCTGATTTTGGAGTTGAGGGGGTATTCTATACTAAGGCAATAGTTAGGAGTTTCCAAAAATGAATTCTTATAGGGCCTGTTTGGTTCGTAACCCTCAGTGGCCATGCCAATGAATGGTCATGACCAATTGAGGGCATGACCTTTCGTTGGCAGTTTTTATGTCATTTGGTTCAATGCCAATTGAGGGCAGCCAAATTTTAGTAAAACATGTGGTATGTTTGGTTGAATACCAATTGAAAATGTGCCAATTGTTCTTTCGGTCAAATAAAAATCATATAAACTCGTATAAAATTTCATAAATTAAAAATATGCAAAAAAATTTAATTTTAAAATGCAATACATATTAGGTCATAAAAAATAAAAAACATTCCCAAAAAAATGAATTACAAAATAAAAAAGGAATCGTCGAAACAATATTGCGACCAGAATCTGCCGGGATCTGTCGGGCGCTGCGCCGCTCCACTTTCGGCCCATGGCCCATGTACCCTAAGGGCTGCGCCCCAAACCCTAGCCGTCACTATAAATTCAGTAGCCGTCGCTAGTTTAGACTTGGGTTTTGCTTAGATTGTTCTGCCGTTGCAGCTTCGCCGTTTACCGGTTTGCGGAACCCCAACTTGTGTGCTTAATCGGTAATCTGTAATTTGAGATTGCATCTACCGCGTTCTTGCTTGTGTTCTCGATTCGCTTGCAGGAATTAACCTTCGTGGTGAGGTCAACCGTGTCTTGGCGTGGTTGATAACGAACGGAGACAGTGGTGTAGCGATTGCAGGCTTAGATCAGTTCTGATTGGAAGTCGGATCGTCAACGCCGAGTTCTCCACCAATCGTGTTTATCCATACCTGTCGGAAGATCGGGACCCCGTCCCCATCATAGTGTCTCCAACCTAGAGGCACCTCTCCAACATATGGTCCCCGTCCATAACTATACTAAACATGACGAATATGAAGCTTTTGTTGGTAGCCAAATTTCAAATGAAGTTGACATCCATCCACCAAATGATATTCATATGAAGGGGAGGTGCAAAAGAATCAAGAAAACCAAGGAAATCAAGGTGGTTGTCAAGTCAAGAGGCAAGGAAAAAGTGCCACATATGTGCAGTACTTGTAAGAAAATAGGGCTACATGATGCGCACAATTGCCCAAACAAGTAGCTGGAGCCTTTCTTATTTGGTCATTAGGTCTTGAGATGAAATACTGAGATAATGTGATATTTTGCTGTCCAAAAGTAGCTTCTTTTGATATGTGTTGGCCTATGGCTGCTACAATCATGTTTATTTACAAAGTTAATGTACAATCTGCATGTATGGCCGTTGGTGTATGGCTCTTACTTGTTCTTTATTTTGGCATGTATGGAGGAGTTCTAATTTAGTTTAATTTTGAAATACTGCACTTGCTTCAATTATGGACAGGAATGCTTCAGAGAGGAATTGCTTTAGTTCCAGACATGATGCTTCAAAGAGCAGTTTGCTTCCAGTATAAAAATCAGTGACCAATTTGTTCTCTGTACAATCTGCAAGCATTACATTTCTTTAGAAATCAGGAGCAATTTCTCTGAACAATTTGCCAAACACTCACATACACACAACAATTTTCCGAACACTCACATACACACAGCTTCCAATAGCAGCAATTTCTCTGAACAATCTATAAAAAATTCTGAAGAAATCCAATGCCAAACATTCAATCTGTACAAAATTTTACAGAATTCCAACACTCATACACACACGAACTGTACATAATCCAAGCACATAGTTCAACAGCCGCAGGCAACGACGTGTGGTTCTGCAGGCGGCGTCGAGGTGCTTCGTGGGCAGCGGCGAGGTCCTCCCGTGGGGCGGCGACAAGGGGCTCCCGTGGGGGGCGACGTCGAGGGCCCCCGTGGGGCGGCGGCGAGAGCCTCCCGATGGTGGCGGCGATGGCCTCACGTGGGGCTGCGACGAGGTCCTCCTGACGGTGACAAGGGGCTCCCGGCGACGGCGTCGGTGACGAGGGGCTCTGGCCTCTAGTCCATCGACCTCTAGGGCTTCCTACTCTAGAGTGCGAGAGGTTGCTGGACGGATGGGGAAGGGAAAAGATCAGGGTGGGGTGTAAAGTGCAAAAACGGACCGGTCTGTTGGCTCTGATCTGAAGGTTGCACCAGCTAGGCTGGTTGCACCAGATCCGTTGCCTTACATCCTAGGAGCTACGGAGTACTCCCTCCATACTGTAAAAGAGGTCATTTTAAAGAATTGAAAAAGGTTTGGAAAAGGTGGACGTTTGATTTTTGTTGGCCAAATTTACCCTTCATTTAATGATGTTTACATTTTCAATTAGCTTTGGAAACTTGCGCGCACTGGCTGGAAGCTGTTATGCGCGAAAAAAAGAAGCTGACTTCGAACCGTGGACCTCAAGGACAGAGCAAAAGCAACCTACCACTGAGCCAAACATCTTTAGTGCAGTAGTTGATGTCTATAATTAATAAAGGTAAACATGGAAAAAGAAACCTCCATTAACCACACCTTGGTATCTCCACTTCACTCTAAAACGACTTCTTTTACGGTATGGAGGGAGTACGTTCTATAACACTTGGTAGTCGGACATTGTAGCAAAAGTTTTGACTTCCGACCTCCTCCAGATATGGAGGCGCTCGTTGTGCGGCAGCTCGGCGACCCCACCGCGCCGCCCGGCGCCGAGGCCTCGCCTTTCGCGGCGGTCTCCGGTGATCATCCGGTCCCGGATCTCGCGTCGCCGACGTCCGTGCGGGTGCGCGTGGCGGCGACCAGCCTCAACTTTGCGAATTTCCTGCAGGTCCAGGGCAAATACCAGGAGCGCCCGCCACTGCCGTTCATCCCCGGCTCCGACTACGCCGGCGTCGTCGACGCCGTCGGCCCGGGCGTGCGCCGGATCCGTCCCGGAGACCGTGTCTGCTCCTTCGCCCGCGTCGGGTCCTTCGCCGAGCTCATCGTTGCCGACGAGAAGGAGCTGTGAGTTCGATTTCGCTCTCCCAGCTGGTAATTTCTTTGGTAGGCATAAGCTAAGCTGGTCGCTAGGTTGTGTAATCCCCCGGTGATTCGAACGGTAGCTTGGGTTTTTTATTCTATAGTTGAGTCAGTATTCCGTAAAGAGAAACTGAACCTTGGGTTAGCACCATTTTTTTGTGGTTTACATAAAAACGGATGCTGCTAATGTTTTGATGGAGGACTGGACGAATCATTTTGGTGTTTTTTTCCTACTTTCCAAACCATACCACACAGTTGCCCTCTTGTTTATCATCAATGGCGAATGCAGAATAAAATTTGAGGTGGGGCTGTTAATCACGCCTTGAAACATTCAGATGATGAGTCCAGGACTGATTCTAAACTAATATATCTTCTAAAATTAGTATTACCTCAATATCACAAAAACTTATGGCGGTGGACCTCCCCATGGTGCTCCGTTCGCCACTCGTCCGCCACCCTCGACTCCCACTTCGCCACCCCCGACTCCCGTCCGCCGCCTCGTCCTCCCCACAACGCCCTGTTCGCTGTCCCCAACCTCCTCACACCGACACTCCGGACCACACTCCGCTCTATCCGCCGCACCTGTCCTGACCTCCCCACGCTGATGCTATTTCGCCGTTCGAGGGGTTGCCATCCTGCGTAGGCCATGGCCGCCATGATGGCGCGATGGAGGAAGCTGGCCGCCGGTGGCCACTGTGACGGGGCGGTGGATGAAGCTAGCCGCCGGTGAACACCTTTAGCCCGCCGAGAAAGGAAATGGGAATTGGGATAGTTGGGGGGAAATTGACCTCAGACACCCATTTCGCACGCCTTGTCGCAAATTACATTAATTTTGGTCGCCTTGACTCCTACGCCACCCGACACGTGAATTGCTGATCTCATCGGCATTCTTCCTATTTTCCCCCAATTTACTATTGATTTACCCCATTTAACTCCCGTAATTTAACTATTTTGTCCCTGTGACACAACCTTGGGCCAGCCTCTCTTTTGCCGGCGCCGTCGTTCTGACCTCACCTCCACCGCCCCTGTTTCGCCGCCGCGCCAAACTTGCCTCTATTGCCCCTATTCCGCCGCTGCCGCCACGTCGAGCCAAGTCTCCGCAGTCGCCGCTCGCCGCCAAGTCTCCGCTCGGCTTCCCCTCCGACGCCGTTCTCCAACGCCACTGTCGCCATTACGTCGGCCCCACTGCCGTAGTGCCCTCCCCTCCTCCGCCCCTCTTCTCCCGCCGTCACCACGTCGGGCCAGCTCTGCTACGCCGACGTCGCCTCCTCGCTGTCACTGCTTTCCGCCATGCTGCCACAAAAAGCCTCCGCCTCGGCTTCCCCGCCGTCGCCGCCATTCTCCAGCATCGCCGCCTCGCCAACCTTGCCGCCACCGTGCTGCCCAGGCAAAAAGCAGGGGCAAAATAATCATGCCACATGACTTAAATGGGGCAAATAAATAGTAAATTGAAGAAAATAGGAAGAATGTCATTGAGATAAAAAAAAGTCGTCTGTCTAGTGGTGTACAAGTCAAGGGTATCGAACTTAATGTCATTTGCGACAAAGCGTGCGAAATGGATGTCATTGAGGTCAATTTCTCATTGTTGGGAGGTAGAAAAAGCAGGCAATTTCTCATAGTTGTGGTCAATGTCATTGAGGTCAATTTCCGCCATGCTGCCACACAAAGCCTCCGCCTCAGCTTCCCCGCTGTCGCCGCCATTCTCCAGCGCTGCCACCGTGCTGCCCAAGCAAAATGTAGGGGCAAAATAGTGACACCACATGACTTAAATGGGGCAAATAAATAGTAAATTTAAGAAAATAGGAAGAATGTCACTGAGATATAAAAAAAAGTCGTGTGTCTGGTGGTGCACAAGTCAAGGGTATCGAACTAAATGTCATTTGCGACAAGGCGTGCGAAATGGATGTCATTGAGGTCAATTTCTCATAGTTGGGAGTTAGCAGAAGAGAAGGGTATGACATAGGGGACCCAGTTGTCAGAGTATATATTGGACAATATACTGGGATATAAATATCCCTCAACTCCTCCATGATGGCATCTCTACATGAATCCACGGTTTGTAATGGTGCCTAGGACCTAAGTAACTTAGCGGTAGCTTTTTCGTTTAGATCTAACTTTGTAGTGGCATATATGCCTTTTCCCTTTTATTATCATGGTGAACTCACATATTAAATTGAAGTTTCTAATCAGATTCCTGGTGCCTGATGGATGTGACCTGGTCGCTGCTGGAGCATTACCTGTTGCATTTGGGACATCACATTTGGCCATTGTTCACAGAGCTCAACTAAAGGCTGGACAGGTAGGCTCCCTAAATACATCTTCTCCTCTATATGATGTGATGACATTGAATATTATTTTTGTTCATATTATTTGAATATTTTATTTTGTAGACGTACTGGATTAAAATTTATATTCTATTTCCCCTTCTATGATACTCATTTTTTAGCAAAGTTCTATGTTTTCTCCATGTCAAAAAAAATGTTTGGCTAAACCACCAATGGGTGTTAAGTAAACTGATTTTCACGGATGAGGTGTTGAAATAACTGGTTTTTTAGTTAGGGGTGTAAAATTGAGCTCTTTCGATATTTTGGTGTTGTGATATGGATTTATTCTTTTCCAAAGCTAAATATTGTACGTAAATTTGGTGAGATGATATAATTCCTTAAGTGAAATTGGTTTGATATCACTAAAATTAGATCCTCTTGAATTGTTAGAAATGGTTTTTGTTCTTTGGGTAGTGAGACCGTTCATATTTGACAGAGACATGCATGTTTTTTACTGCAGTTGTAATGTAACAAAAAATTGTACCTCCTTTGGGATGGAACTCTTCGTTTTCTGTTTACATCATGGCAGCATTGAGCATATCTTTGTCACTACTCCACAGACATGCCCACAGTTCATTGGCCTTAAGATGGCGCTACCCTATTCAGTATCATCGGCACCTGAACTTTGTGTTTCAATAAAATTTGTGTGAAGACACTGTTATGACAATTGATGCATCTTACGGTTTATTCCAAAGACCATTTTTGGTCATATTCTGACCTTCTAGTTTGTTTGTTATGAATTGTGTGCCGTGGATTTTCCATAAACTCAATCACTAAAGTTCTCTAGGATATAGGTGAGCTTATCTATATAATATGCATCCATTTGTCATGCCAATAAAGATTCTATATATGGCATGTTCAATTAGAACCATCCTAGACACCCCACCAAGACAAGCACCGTGTGAAGAAGTGGTGGCGGCATTGGGAAAGTAAGGAGAGACCTAGCTGGATGCTCACCAGTCTCCTTGCCCCCTTTAGTTCTAGTGATCTTGCTGGAGTTGGGGAGGTGATGGGGACCCTCTTCTCATCTTGAAGTTTGATTTTTTGTCGGATCTGGTTTTCTAGGGTTAGGGGTTGTTGTCCATGTTGTCGTGTGCAATAGCAATTTAGTATTGTAATCAACTCCTTTTGAAGATTACACGGTAAGATATTTGCATCCGGCAACCTCCACGGCAGTGTCTTTGGTAGGGTTGGTGCCCATGGTCCTCAATCTGGTCGTGGGCTACTGGGATTTGTGTTCTTTTGTGATGGAAATTTTATGTCGAGTTGCTGCATATAGTTACTATCCACAAAGTTGGATGATTATGTCGATCTACAGATGCAGACGATGGAAGCAAATAAGAGAAGAACAGTGGAGAAGCTGAATTGGAATGTTCATGCATCATCTCTGATATGGAAAAAGCATTTTTTTCAGAACGTGAAAAAAATCCTAGTACGATACTAGTGGAAGCACCGCACCACACATGCTATAAATACTTGATCCGGGCAGGAGGAGTGCAAGTTGATCTAAAAAACAAATTGACACCACCATCTGACGATTAATTTTTTCCTAATAGTGAGCGATTATGCAATTTTTCTCCTCTGATTGAGGTAACTAGTTAACTACCATAGTGCTTACTAGTTAATATGATATAAAGATAATTTTTTTGTGTGTAATATTTACCCAGGTGATAAGAGTGCAAGTTAATCTAAAAAAAATTGACACCACCATCTAACGATTTGATTTTTTTTTTCTAATTAGTGATAGATTATACGATATTTCTCCTTGGATTGAGGTAACTAGTTAACTACCATAGTGCCTACTAGTTAATATGATATAAAGATAATTTTTTTTGCGTGTGCTATGCTGATTCTCTCAATATTTAGAGGATATATATAAGAAAAGGTCTACACTAGCCCTTGAAGTATGGAGTTTCATCTACAAATACCCTAGAGATGTGAAACCACCAGCATTTTCGGAGTGGTTGAACTGAATGAATAAGATGGCTAAGCTGAAATTAGTTGTGTGTGGGACTGAATGGATAAGCTATCTCAATGAATAAGTTTAATTCACTTTGAACATGTTGCACATATTGTGCAACACAAAATATGTAAAACCATTGAACTACCCCCCTATAGAGGTTTTGGTGGCTGTATTGCCCAAAAAATCTACTTTAACTCCTAAAGCATATCGATTTATCTAATTAACTTCATGATGTGCAAAACTAGGTATCATGACCTCTAACGTACAAATAAATCGATAAGCCAAATAGACATTCATTCGTATCATTTTATATTTCGCTCACATCTAAACTTCTAAATTGATGTGATTATGTTTACCAAGGGGAGTTTTTTTCTTCTCACCTCTGTTAGGGTTACATTGTCACCGTCATCTACAAGGAGCCTCCATCGAATTAACTTATACGAGAGGTTGTTCATTATGTTACATTTTTACATGGTAAGATATCCCGCCCGAACTAGTAGCTATGACCTACACTTTGGCTGAACCACAACCACTGTCACTACCTGCCATTGATGCCTCGTTTCTACCCTCTTCCCTGAACTACCATCATCGTCATCTTTATTCTCTTTGTATAGAGCTATAGGTATAAGATAAGATCACCTCTATCTTATATTTCTATGAAACATAGTCCCATGAGAGAAATTTCTTTTGTAAAGAAAAATTAGCCCTTAAAATTATTGCAGGTTGAAGGGCACAATAATTGGTATTTTGGGTTCAAGGGGCCAAGTAGCCGATGATCAATTTCATGGGATAAACTGGATTTATAGTCTAAACCACCTGAATTGGTTGCATGGTTTGATGCAAGACATTCTTTGTAGTTTACGTTCTCGGCAATGGAATTTGGGGCTAGTCCTTTCTCCAAAAATTGAAACATCCAAAAACTCTTGGCAAATAGAAAATAGGCCTTCAGTATGCAACTATCTGGGGCACACCTGTACACCTTCATTGCTTTGCTCTAATGTAATAAAGGTTGCAATTTCAGGTTCTACTTGTTCTTGGTGCTGCTGGTGGTGTCGGGGCATCCGCGGTACAAATAGGAAAAGTTTGTGGTGCTGTTGTTGTTGCGGTTGCTAGGTGATTGGCATGATAAGATGATTGTTGAATATTTTCTCATTTATTTGACCACTTTGTCCTTTGCCCCTAACTATTTTTAATTCAGGGGAAATGAAAAGTTGCAGTATCTCAAGTCCATAGGAGCTGATCATGTAATTGACTCAAGCAAGGAGAATATTGTAGAAAGCACAAAGTCCTTTTTAAAGGCTAAAGGTGTAAAAGGTGTCGACGTTTTATATGATCCTGTTGGGGGCAAGCTTACGCAAGATAGTTTGAAACTTCTCAATTGGGGTGCTCATATTCTGGTCATTGGATTTGCCAGTGGGGATGTACCAATTATTCGAGCAAATATTGCACTTGTTAAGGTACACTCATAAGTAGGAATATCTAAGCTGAAGTCTTTTGCAATATTATTAGTCGAATTTACTATATGCTGTCTTCCGGCAATTGGATTCACTACTATATGCCCTTGTTGGTCTTTTCAGTTCATTTCTAGAATCAGGAGAGCTTGCTGTGTATAATCCTATAATAGATATTTCATTGGGACAAACATTAGCTTGTTAAAAGAAAGGTATCACTGAAAACTGTGAATTCCTGCAGCATCCACTGAAACAAATTTGGTAGTCCATCAATCAGGACCTGATAGGCATCAATACTATAGAAGATCGCACATCATGATGATAGATGCTAAGAATATAATATAATTAGTCAATGTAAAGTTGAATTTGTTTAATCTGATGTTAGTTGATAAAATTGGAGTATGAGATGACCTATATTATGAAATTAGGTATATTTAGAGCACTAAACAGATATTGTTTTTAGTTAGGATAATGATTCCGGACAGAAGTGATTTCTCCAGAATTATTTTTCTGAAAGTACTAATTAATGGTTGTGTTCTGTTTCAGAACTGGACAATGCATGGATTATACTGGGGAAGCTACTCAATTCATCGTCCATCGGTACTCACGGAATCCCTGAATGAGCTCCTATCATGGCTTTCAAATGGTTTGATAACAGTTAAAATTTCGCACACTTACAGGCTTCCTGAGGTAAGCAAAAACATCACAGTGGTTACAGTAAGCCAGACACTCTTATAGCATGAACCACTTTCCATGCTTACCATCGACATGGTGGGCCTAACCTATCCTGAATTCCTGATGGCAACACTTCAATATGTCTTGTGGACTTTTTGTGAACTAGGGTTGTGTATGTAGTTTCTTGTTTGCATCAGTGGATTCATATGGCCTCCTATATATTGGTTTCCTTGCTATCATCTTCGTTCATACAAATTTAAAGCAATTACGTATTATACAAATTTAAAGCAACTAAGCTTAGCACTACAAAGTGGTATTGCTAGGCTGCTGGAGCCTATTATTATTAAATAAAATATCACTTCTTCAGTTATTTGTGACCATGCATCAGTATTCAATAGTAATGTTTTCATTTGTAGAATTTTAAAATTGCTTTAAACAATGTTCAACAACACCTCATGGCCATATCAGCCTTTTATGTTAAATGCATGCCAAGCCATCTTAGGTGAAATGATTTACTAATCTGTTATGCTGTGAGAGTCATGGGGATCATGGAGTCTTAAAATGTATTTTTCCAGCTTAAAATCTGCTCAATGCAGAGCCCGCCGTAGGATAGCCCTGTGCACACTGTTAGATAGGGAATTATTGCCTTGTATTCCAAACCCTAGAAGGGTGGTACATATAAGATAGAGTGCATGGGCCTCACGGGCCTGCTACATGGGCCAAAATACACATACTCCAACACACACATAACACTACACTTTTCATTCTCATTTTATATGAAGTGTTAATCCCAAAGTGCTACACTTGGACCTTATATGCTACAACAACTAAGTATATGAGACCAAACCACCAGACTTCAAACAGGCCTCATGAGCCACCATGCTTAGGTTAGGGTATTACATAAAATCTCTTATTGGAGTTGAAAAATCACTTGTATTTTTCATTTTTTTTAATACTGCCCTCTGTTTTTCCCTGTATTTTATGGCCTTGCTAATTTGGCCATATATCATTTTAATTTATCCACAGGCACATCTCGCTTTTGCTGCCCTGGGAGAGAGGAAGGCTGTTGGTAAAGTGGCAATTATTATGGGATCGCCAGGAAAATCCAGACTCTGATGCCCCTCAGACAGTGGTTCCTTGTAAAATCCTACATTTATAATTTATGCTTTTATGTATTTAAATTTCGTTGAGAAGATTACCAAAGGCAGTAATGGTGTTCTTGTCAATAATGCGGTGCACAACATTGCTTACGTGAAATCCACCAGAGAAATGAAATGGTTCGTGTGTGCACCATGTGATTGCAATCGATACGTTCCAGAAATTATTAGTGTCTCGGTGGCAGAGCTAGAAATTTTCCAATGGCTGTCCACTGGTTTGAATTGGGTATAAGAAAAACTTTAGGCTCTGTTTTTTTCAACTTAACAACTTATCGACATAATAGTTTAACGACTTATCTATGTTCTAAAAAGACATATGGTTTGGGTTTTTTAATTTCATTTTTCGTTGTTTGGAAGGTGGGTTCTAACGCTTTAAAAAGCAAGTCAAATGAAATGGATCCGAATATCGAGACTAGCTTGAGAAGCTTTTGAAATTCAATCATTTCAGTTGTTCAGCTGTTCGGCCGTTTAGATCAGCTAAAAAGACACGCCCTTAATCTTGTTTTGTTTTTCTTGTATTAAGAGCATGGTCAAGGTCTTGTTCTCTTAAGCCGAGCTGTCATAAGCCGTGGTCTTTGTTTCAGTCACGTTTTTGGGCTGTTCCAAGTGATTCGCACCGTTAGTCACCAAAAGTCATGAAGCGTCCGTTTTCACGATACCTGACTTTTCCTTAGCGAACTGGCCCACGGCACGGTGTTTCAGTCCGTTTTTTGACCGAAACGGCTGTTTTCACGCGTTCCGGTCCAGAAAGTGATATAAAGTAAAAGATAAGTTAGATAAGATGAAGATAATGAAACCAAAAATTTCCACCCAACTAAACAAACTTAGCAAGTTAAGCCTTAAAAAACAACACAATAAGCAAAAAGGAAACGACAAAAACACAAAGTAAATAAGTGAGAAGGGATTTTTATTCGGGGTCCAAGAAATGCTTTTCTTTCTTTACGTCCCATTTATAGCACCCTTCACAAATAGGGTATTAGTTCAGTTCACCTGAGGTAGCTCTTCACAATTCCGGTAGGTGGATTTCGATCTTCATAACAACTTGGGCATCTCGCAAGTTCCACCTTGAGAGGTCATCAACCTTCATCTACAAGCTCGAATTATGGGTAATAAGCTATAGATGAGCTTGATGTTGATAGATGAAGCCTCCACGAAACACCAAGGAAGGCCTATCACTCCACTTAAGTTCTTCTCTTTGTCCCAAACCCTTCCTCTAGAGGTGGCTAACTTCAACCCTAGCTCTATGTAGCAAACTCTGAAATGAGCTTAATGCTCAATAAAGGATGAAACTGAAGTAGCAATCCCCCTGAGGGTAGCCCTCAGAGCTTAAATAGACACCACCTAGAAACTAGTCATTGAACAAAATTGAAGTTATTTCGAACGGTCCGCCACACTAGATGTTTGACAATAATGAGCGCCTTATCTAGCATGCCAGCACACCTTAAGGGCAACCCCCTTTGAACCTAACCCTTCAGTACCATAGATTAGTCACCGAACCATCCCGGCACGGATAGGTTGCACCTACACCATTTCAGGACGCATCCTCCGTCGTGCCAAACTATTCGTGGAACTGGCCGGCAATAGAAGCAAGTCTCGAACAAACTAACATCTCTTCTAGATGCAACGCTCCGATGCCCCGGACAGGTCGCTGGGCTATCCGGCCTAGACAAGTTGCGCTAGCGCCCTCTCAGGATGCAACCATTTGACAAAACAGATCGTTTGAGGAACCGTCCATCGCATAAAACCCAGACATTAGGCCAATAATATACTCTTTGGACTCAACTATTCGGCACGCCCATCCGTTCAAGGAATGATCCAGCGAACAAAGCTCGATCTGTAGACCAACACCCCAGACTACCGAGCGGTTCGCCAATCTATCCAGTGAACATGGACCAAAAACTTCCAACAACACTAAAAACACTCGAAAACCCAACGAATCTCACAATAGACCTACACGAGATGCTCCAAGGAGTAAAATATCCACTACAATCACTTTAATTAACACCCACTCAAAATCAAGCAAAACACAATAAGAAAACCCTAATCATCTAAAAGAACCCTTCTCCATTCTCATATTCATGCTAGGTCCATTATATAGGATCTACATAGTCATCATCGTACCATAACAGTCTTCCTAGCACTTACAATCTTCCCCTTTTTGGTGCATGGTGAGAACACTTCACAAAAGCTGAAAGAAAAGGATTTGTTTAGGAAATTCATCTCATGACATAAATTGATAAAAGAGATAATTGCCTTTTTCTCCTCAAAGTTGTCGCAAATCTCACTTAACCTCAAGAACTTGAAAATCACTTTTCAATTCGTTCCATTTGCACGACAGGTCCCGCGCCATGATTTTTGCTATGAAGTGTTAATTGGATGCTGACATGGATATTTTATGGAAAAAGCACACTATCGCCCAAATGTCCTGAGAAACTAAGCTACACAGCTAGAAGGGGGTTGAATAGACGCCACGATATTTTACGCTTTCTTTAATAGATTATCTCCCTTCACAACAAGCCTCACCACGTGAAGATCAAACCGCAAAAGTCTCACCATGTACACATCAAAAATAAGGTGCTGCTCATGGGAACTAATTGGAATAGATTAAGGTCCTTGTGACCTCTTTCCATGTGCTCAACCAGTCAAGACAATATTCAAACCACACGATGCTTTAGAAAAAGAGATTAAACCAAAACATCTAAAGCTACTTTCCAGAAAAGCAACAGCATATTCCTTCAAATTTTTGTCTCAGTTCATGAGGGTGGTAACTGACCCTAGAAGCCTCCAAACATTTCAAAAAAATTTCTATGCCCAGGAGAGTTAGTCATGATGCTGCCTTTCAAATTTCAAACTCAGATTCTACTAAGAGAAAATATGAAAATTCAAGCACCAAAAATTGTCAGACAAGCAAAATAGAAAACTTCTAGAAAGTTGTCCTCTAGACACATGGGTGTTTGGTCCCCTTTGGGGCTTTCAAAAATCATGGGAATTTTTCACCCTATGCTTACGCGAGTCTAGAATTCATCAAGAAATTTGAGATCAAGAAGCCTTTCAAAAAGGTCAGAAAAAATCTTGCAACACAATCGTCAGATTCTTGAACAGAAAATTTGGGGTTCAGTGTTTACCTCATGTCTCCCAAATGGTGCAACCAGTGGGCTACAAAATTTTAACACACACACACACACACACACACACACACACACACAAGCACATATATATATATATATAGTGGAGCTATGGTACTCCTGGGGTACTTTAGCTAAAGTACTCCCATATTTAGAGCTTTCCACATGTCCCTCCACCCGGCCCTCTCCTCCACAAATGTGCTTCCCACCCTCCCACGTGCGCACCCTCCTCCCAAAAGGCGCCTCCAACCCTCCCCAAGCGCGCAGGTTCTATCAGGAAAATTATGGTAAACTTGCGTATACATTATTGTAAACCTGCACTCAAATTATAGTAAACACCGATAAAAATTAGTCAGATTGATTCCCTAGTGCAAGCATATGGGGCATTAATTACGCGAATTTCTCTTCTTATTTTTACGTTTCCCATTGATTGCGAGCTCCGATGGACGATCCGTTTTCACATACGTGTTGTTTACATTTTATCTAACAAAAGTAGACCGGTCTTGGCAAATAATTTTTTGTTTACTATAATTGTTACTGCACTTTACTATAATACAAAAAAATAGTAAAACATATTTGTCGGAGTAAAAAAATATTTTCTGTAAAATGTTTTACTATAGTTGGGAAGCATGCTTACTATAGTTTAGAAGGAATGTATTTACTAGGATGTATTCTTAGTTCAAATTATAGTAAATTTACAATAATGTGCTAATAAAATTTACAATAGTAAGTTGCCCATTTTACAATAACGAACGTATTTTTGATATTTTTTCCTACAAAACTAGATCGGTCTTAGAAATAAATCTTGCTTTACTATAATTGCTACCCAACTTTACTATAATATAAAAACATAGTAAAACTATTTGTAAAAAAATAGATTTGTTAAAGTAAAAAATATTATATGGACGATAGAGTAAGGATTGGGAAACAAATGGCAAACTCTAAACTTAGCAAGCTCCATATATGTTAGTACTTTAGAGAGATGACTTAACAATATAAACACACGTCTTTACTATAAAACAAATGTTGATACCATGTAAGGTTATCTTATTCACAATTAAACAATATTTACTATAATGCGTAGATGAGTTTACAGTAGTCAGAGATCGTGTTTACTATAAAATTATCATCACATGATAGGTTTCTTGAAAGCCATGAACACACATGTCTCTACTACAGAAACTAATTGCCTATGACCTCTATTGTTTGGGCAATGTCATCAGCTTTGTCCATTGCAGTTGTTGCGCCATCATCACTGCCCCCGACTTCATCTTGGACATCTTTATTTGGCGCTGTGGAAAAAAGGGGTGGCATGTAAGGATTTATACACTACAAAATTTGAAAAGAATATTTACTGTATCCTAGAGCGCAAGTTCGGATGGAAGATCACACAAGAAATCAATCAAAACCATCTCCAAAACCTCTATCCAAAAAGCAACTCGTGAATAGAAAAAATGAAGAGCAAATAGACATGAAGATCATATGGAGAAGAAAGATTTCATTGCACAGAAAGTTCGAAGATTACAAGCCGTCCTCAACGACCACAAGCATCTTTCGGATGACACCCCTCTCTCTTAACACAATCTCTACCCAAAATATGAATTTTCTAGCTCATGGATGGGGGTAGAGGTGCTCCTCTGCCCTCTATTTATAGCCTCAGGGGTGAGAAACCCTAAACCCTAGGGTTGGCCGCCATTCTTGATCTAAGGATCAATGGCTTACAATGCACATGCTAGCTAATTCATTTCCGAAGGAATATTCGCGCCACATTCCTTCGCACCTTCCTCGCAGCATCCTGATCACCAGTCCACGCATAGGCCCACCAGTCAGTCCAGCTTTGCCGCCGAGTGACCGATGCCCTAGACTCTAGCTGTCCCGGATCCGTGCCATAGAAAAGCTTCTCGTCCACACCATCTCATTTGATCGCTAGATACCGAATCCAATTGCCTGCACGCCCCTAGATGCCTGAACCTTCAGTTCGCCTCTGCGGAATGGCGTCAACCACGTACCCACCAACACCTGCATTACAGAGATGAGCCCAAACCTTCTACTTGCCTTCACCCTCAAAGTTAGCTCCACAAAACATCAAAATCAAAATTCATACATAAAAGATCATTAGAATGCATTTAGTCACACACTCAACCCTAAACACGGATCCATCGGACACGGTTCGTCACAACCGGACACAGCCCGCACACGTCAAAAAACGAACCAACAGAGCCATCGGACACCGTCCGAAAGAACTGCTCAACCAAACAGCACTGCCGAGAACCTCTGAACATAGTCCGATCACTACGGCATGACCAATATGAACTTTAACGGACACTGTCCGATCACCACTAGACGTTGTCTGATGGACTTCTAGCACCAAGACTCGTGACTACGGACTCCTCCAAACTTGGTTCGATCGCTTCGGATAATGCCAACTTACGCTCCACTAGACATTGTCCGAAGCCGTTGGACACAACCTGGTGGATAAGCCCGAAGGAACCAAAGCACTACCGTTCTTCACCAGACCCTATCCGAAGCCACCGGACACTATCCGATGAACCTGGCTAAATCCAGTCTGTTGGTCACGCTGAAGCTCTGTCTAGATGCCCCGGATTCAAATTTTGCGCTCGTTTCACCAAATGCATAGACAAGGTAG
Source organism: Raddia distichophylla (assembly GCA_005191435.1). Classification (NCBI taxonomy): domain Eukaryota; kingdom Viridiplantae; phylum Streptophyta; class Magnoliopsida; order Poales; family Poaceae; genus Raddia; species Raddia distichophylla. The sequence continues at coordinate 112,253 of SPJY01011014.1, read as the reverse complement.
TTCAAAATCTCACCAAAACTATGCACCGTCACATATATTCATCATGACACCGGGGTACCATCCACATGGGTCTCAACAGTTGTCAGCAACAGACTGTGAATGCAAGCTAGAGGTTCGAGGGTCTTGGACAGTGAGGAGGTTACGCGATGTAGTTGGACAAAGACTTGAGGTTACAAATATGGCATGAAAGATCAACCACAATTGGCGAATGAGACCGAGGTGCGACAGGAGGATCGCAGGCGTTGAAAACTTTGTAGTTGGGTTGAATCGGTTGCGTTTGGTGTGTGGGCCTAGGTGGGCATGTGCAAAAGTGGAATATGCATAGCATATTCTAGGAAGTATGTGAGACTTATTCTTGTATCGGTGGGCTGTGTATGTAAATAAATATCAGCCATCCAAAAGCAATATGTAGGTATCGGCAATTTCTCACGAGATACTGTGTTACCTTAGAGCTCCAGACCTATATAAGGATGGGAGGGAGTTGTCTCTCACTTCACTTGTGCCTCTTTTCTAAGATTTGGGGTGAGTTTACGTGCACTTTAGTGCTTTGCCCATCTAGTAGTGTGGCCTTGTAATACCCCATCTCAAAGCAATGAAAACCACCATGTTTATCCATGTTTACCTTTAGTGGTACCTATGTTGTTTTGAAGTTGTTGTATGCAACTTGTTTGTTTCCCTCTTCTTCTATATGCCGTTGATATATGATGCTTCGAGCTTGCTTATATGAGTTGAAACCTTTTTTTGAAAAATTTGAGAAAGGTTAGAGATGATGTTCTTAACTATGTTGTAAATCTGTTTGAAAATTTTTTCCATGCAGCAGTCAGCGTTTTGTTTTTTTAGAAAACTATAGAAAAATAGTTTTTTGTAGATTCTAGAACCAACAATTGTCTCTAACTTTCATATTCAGCAATGAAAAAAAATTTGAAGTGTATTGGGAAAACTATTTGGGAACCATGAGGTGAACACCGAGTCACAAATTTTCTATGTGATGTTCCTGACAAACCACAGTGAATCAAATTCATATTGTTTTGTTCGAGGAGTTTGAAGCTTAAATTTTGTTTTGGGTGCCGTACGACTCATATATTAATCTTGAGAAAAATTCTCATAATTGTTTGAGTCAAGGAAAGACAACAACCTTGATTAGAGAACAACTTTAAGCTGGAATCTACATTTGTTTTTCCATAAGTTAATTTAGCTATTTTTTGCTTAAATAGCTTCCGTTGAAGCCACTCTAACTTTGATTATATCTTTTTTGAACTCTTAACAATCAAAACTTTTGTCTAAAAAATTGCACAACTTTGCATGGATTTTATATATGTGATTTAAGGTGCATGAAGTTGTTAAGTGCTTCGAGCTTTTAGAGTGGAGGTGGATTCCAGGCGCTCATTCACCTTTCCTATGATAGCCAACTCGGTCTTTCAACAATTAATGTTCGTGTCGTCAATATTATATAAATCGACGGCTGAGACATGGACGATGCTATGCTCTTTGCAATATAAGAAACAATTGTCCATCTATCGTTGCGCAACAGTAGTCACCCACGATAAAATGGAACGCGTAAGGCCCGATTAATCGTGGCATATTGTCCATAACTTTGATAGTGGATTTTAAATTTTTCTCGTAGCAATGCACGGACCTTTGACTGGTTCCATCACAACTAGTGCAAGTTTGGTTGGGTTTACTATAAAAATATGTCTATTCAGAATCGTTTTTTGGGTGATTCACTCCCTCATCATCGCCTGGGTCCCTATAGGGGTGCCCAGGCGATTTTCTGGCGACTCCCTCCCGCCTACCCTAACCCGGCCGGCTCCTTCACCCTACCACTGCCGCCCCAACCGCCCTTACCCCTCTCCCACGGCTCTGGCGGTGCTGCCGCCGCCCTCACTCCATCCCCAACCAACCGCTAGGCCGCCGCCCCCCCGGCCATCGCTCTAAGCCCAGCGGCACGGTGATCCCCACCTCCAACCCTAAACCCTAACCCTAATCTGAAAACTCATAGTGGCTACGGCGGCGGTTGCCGGGGACAAAGACGAAGGTTGCGCGGCGGTCGCCGGTGAGGAGAAAGATGCGATGGTCGCAGGTGCTCTCCCCTCCCTCGTCTCCCCCTCTCGGTGCCCCCTCCCCCCCAAATTGCATGCGTCGATGATAGGGGAGGCAGTGCTCGCCCAAGTGACTGCCAGTGAGCAATTCTTTTTTTTTTTTTACGCAGAATTTACCCTAGTTGTCTTCGCAGTTGGAAATTTGTTTGCGAAAGAGAAAAAATGATCCAGGCCTCGGATCGAGTCATGGCGAGTCCAGTCCTGCACTGATATAAAACTCCCACCCCGTCGCCCGCGTCGGAACCGACCATGCCGCCGCCGCGACCGCGATGGCCTACCGCCGGAAGCCGCAGCCGCAGCCGCAGCCGCAGGCCGGGTCCTTCGAGCACCACCACCCGCCGTCCATGGGCCCCACTTCCCCACCGCAGGACTCCCTCGCCGCGCAGGCCATGCGCGCCTCCGCCGCCCACCGCGACGCCTCCTCCCTCTCCTCCGCCTACTCCTCCTCCTCCGCCGCTGCTTCCGCCGCTGCCGCCGCCGCTCGCCGGAGCCACGAGGCCTCCGTATCAACCCCCTCGTCCGTAAGCTCCGCCCCTCCCCTTACTTACCCATCTGGGTGTGTCGGATGTGTGGGTGGATCTGGTCAGTTTGGCGGTTCCCGCGCTGGTGACTTCTTGGGATTCGCGTTGGGGATCCGATTTGAGGGCGACTGCGGACGGATTGCTGCTTGTTTGGGTAGAACGGCCACTTGATTCGAGTTGAGGCGACGATGAACTCGTTGTGCTTGACACAACTTGACTTTGCTGTTTTTGACTTCTTGGGTGGAGGCTCCCTGAAATGAGCAAATTTGTTTATTTTATCTAGATTGCTTCTTGATTTGGAGTGTAGCTAAGTTAATGTTAACGCGTGGTGTCCCGAGTGCAGGATTCTTCGGGTTATGCATACACATCCATGAAGAGCTTGAACGAGGCCAAGTACGGATTTTGGGGGACGCTTGCGCGGAAAGCGAAGTCATTTCTCGACGAGGATGGTTTGCCGGGGCAATATGATTCGCCGGTGAGACAGCAGCCACCAAAAGATCGCCCGTCAATAGATGTCCAGGTGGGAATTGCAACTCTGCCATTATCTTGCAGTTAATTTAATTCTTGGGTACTAAATTTATGTCATTTGATATGAATGCCAATCATTACTTCAATATGTAGCACCATAGCAGTACAGTCTTAAATTTTGACTTCTGCTAGGAAACTTAGGCCCTGTTCTTTCGAGCTGATCTTAACGGCTGAACGGTTGAAATGACTGAATTTCAAGCTGTTAAGCTGAAAAGAACTGGGCCTTAGAAGTGGCATTCATCGTTATTATCGTTTGTATTTCATCATCATGGTTAATACACAATCATTTGTATAATATATAATCTGCACCTTTGTAAATTTGTGTTTTTTAGCTAACTGTTGTCATTATGTCTAGTTCACTTTGAGATGCTGATCTGGTACACTGACATTTCTACTGATGTTGTAGTATCCACGCTCACAACAGCCACCATCAGAGAATTTGAAGTCAGAGACACCTCCATCTCACAAGAGGTCTGAGGCCATAGCTTCCTCCCTTAACTACATTGGTGGCACAATAAAAAGTGCTCTTGAAGTAAGTTTTTTCTGTTCATAAAATCTTATTTTGTGTGGGGGTTCTGTTTTAAAAAAATAACCCAAAAGTAGATCTATCAGCATCGTTGCTACCTTTCACAGTCAAATATCACTCCAAACATGAATATTCTATTTTTTATAACATCGGGCAGCACGGATTATGCATTAGCTGAGTTTTTTTTCCTTTTTCTGTTCTGTAAAACTTAAAAAAATCTGAAGCATCTTACCTCGTTATTATTATATCACTGTTTATTTAGATTTTGTCGCTGATGCATTCTTTGTTTTATGCCACTTTGCATTGTTGAGTCATGCTATATATGATATTTTATATTTTTTTCAGGAAGGTCGGACCATTGTTGAGAATAAAACAGCCGACATTATTCATGAGACACGTAAACTGAACATCCGGAGAAAAGGAACTGGATCAAATCCACTAGAAGCTGCTCAAAAATTTACTCAAAGAAATCATCCTCAAAATCCACTTGACCATGATACTCAATTAAAGGCATCTCGCGACGTAAGGTGGCAAATTTGTGTCATTAGATATGTTGATTGAATGCTCTGTTTTGAATTTCAGCATTCGCAGTGTAACAGAATGTCAGATTTATTTTGATTGCCAATTTGAAAATTCCTCTCTCTGTATCAGAAAGCTGTTGTAGAATGTTAATAAGGAGGATATGTGACTGATTGTTGCTTAGGCATTCATTCAAAAAAAATTCTGCAACAAGCTATATATTTCAGCAAAGGCGTTCTTTCAAAAAATAAATCCTCAGGCTATATATTTCTTCCTAAAAAAACAGCCTATACATTTCAGCAAAGCCATTCTTTAAAAAATATTCACTGTTTCTTTGTTTTCCTTTTATTGACAACAGTCGCATCACATTACTTGAGCCTTTTTTCACCATCATTTGAGTAGGAGTGATACAAATTAATGTCCATTTTGCTCCTACAGGTTGCAAATGCCATGGCAGCAAAAGCAAAGCTGCTATTACGTGAGCTGAAGACTGTGAAGGCTGATTTAGCTTTTGCAAAAGAACGCTGTGCTCAGCTTGAAGATGAGAATAAAATGTTGCGGGAAAGCCATGACAAGGGTGATAACCCAGAAGATGATGACCTGGTTAGTATTCTATAATAATGAACAGAATTAAGAAAACTCAGACTCAGTCGCTGAAGTGTTGCCTAATTTTTCTTGTAACTTCGCTCCACGTCAAAGTTTTATTAGAAGAGTTTGTTTCATTTTTAATATAGTTATCCATCTTTTCTAACCCTATAGCTATCGGTGGTCTTTACGAAAATATGTCAAGATGGAATGCAAGTTCCTTTCAATTTACAAGTCGTCATTAGTTCCATGCTCAATTGGACTTATTTTGGATAAGTTCCTGGAAGGCAGCTGATGCAATTCTATGGCTGATTTCCAGGGCTTCCTGGCCAGCTAGAATTTTTGCAAAACACAAAACTTAGTTTGGAACTTGGTAAAAATTTATATTACAATAATTTTGTATTAACGTACTATATTTTCAAAAACTTTGTCCTCATAAAAAGGTCAACATGAAAAGTGTCCATATGCAGATCATTCATAACTTCATGTAGCTCCAGCCAAAAGCATACTGAGGCATTTTGACACCATGTGGTAAGAAGATGTACATTTTTACAGACTCGGGGTTTGGTAATTTTTTGATCAAATCTTCAGCTTTACAACATTTATGAATGGAACCCTAAAACATATTGGCCTTATCTAATTGATGCTATCGAAGGTGGACCTGTCAGCTGTGCTTAGTCATGTATTTTTTCCATTTCCTCTGCAGATTCGCCTCCAACTAGAAACACTATTAGCTGAGAAGGCCCGACTTGCACATGAGAACTCTGTATATGCTCGAGAAAACAGATTCCTACGAGAAATTGTGGAGTATCACCAACTTACTATGCAGGATGTCATATATGTCGATGAAGGCATCGAAGAGGTCACTGAGGTGTACCCTACACAAGTATTACCACCAGCGATTTCACGCACCGTGCCAGGCCTCAGTCGATCAGCAACACCAAAGCCTGCCTCAACATCCATTGTTGCACCAGAATCTTGTCCGGTTATGCCAGCTTCTCCAAAGTAACTTTTACGGGCGTCGTCTGTAAGCAAAAAATCAAGCTCAACACCACCAACCACTGCAGAGTAAAGGTTAGTGGTGTGATACAATTCATACGCCATTGTGCATGTAATCAAAGTTGTGCCTATGCTGTTGCTAATGAGTCCGGCCTGGCAAATGTGGTTGGATGTTTGTATGATCTGTATAACTTTCGTGATATCTTCTGCATCATCGATTTGGTACTTCAAAGTTGCAAGCTCTGTTTGCTTCATTTGTCTGCTTCAGTTTAAGCTTGATGCCGAGCACGCGTGCAATACCTTGTGAACTTGTGAAATTACATGTACATTTGTTGTTGACGAGTACCGTGCAGATCCGATAATTTGGTCCCATAGGTATAATAAGCATAGACATCCTCAAAATGAGACTCAGATTTTTTATTGTCCTCGTGAGAATTTAAAGCCGGGTGTTGGGCTTTACACCTAAGCATCTTACCACCTACTTTGGAGATTCAAACTCGGGTTGTGTGTTTCACAACTCAAAGATCTCAAAAATATTTTTTTAATAATTAATTTAGCCTTTTCATACCACTTTCAAATGTGGTCAAATTTTCCCAACTAAAACTAAACTAAAACTAAACAAGCTATCAAAGAGGGTATGTACATTTGTTGTTGACGAGTATTGTGCAGATCCGATAATTTGGTCCCATAGGTATAATTGGCATAGACATCGTCAAAACGACTCAGATTTTTATTGTCCTTGTGAGAATTTAAAGCCAGGTGTTGGGCTTTACACCTAAGCATCTTACCACCTTACCCTGGAGATTGGTGGTGTGTTTCACAACTAAGCACCTTATTTGCATGCTCTATGAATGGTTCTGAAGAAAATTACTTTTGTACCTACATAGAGAACAACGTTCATCAACCAAACATATATGTTGCGGTTGCACCTTACGTTTAACAATTTTCGTGTAAATTCAAAATCCAAAATTCAAAAATTGGAAGTTTAATATTTCATACCATATCCAATTTACACGAAACAAATTTTAAAATTCATGTAAAATCATGAAGAACCCATTTTTCATACTTCGAATTTTCGAAATTCAAAATTCAAAAATTCAAAAATTCAAATACAAATTCAAGTGTAAATTCAAAATTCAAAATTACAAAAAATTTAAAAAATTTGAAAGTTTGCAAAATGGGTTCTTTAGGATTTTACATGAATTTCGAAATTTGTTTTGTGTAAGTTGGATATGTTATGAAGTGGTAATAGATAAAAGAAGTTTGATGAATAGCGCCTAGTACTGTTGCTACAGTACCAGTCGCGAATTGAAGGTGCGACTAGCCGACTAGACTAGTGCCTGGCTCTCCCGCGCCCTCTTCTCACCAACCTATCGTGCGTCCAAAGTGCGACAGGTGGGGCTGTCACGAATTCAAGGTGCGACCGGCGTCTATTTGTGTCTAATTTTCAATCCGACGTATAATTTTGCATAAATAAATAAAAAAAATATATAAAAAAATAAAAATTCCATAGTTGTGTCTTAGAGCATCTTTAGGCCCTTTTTGATAGCTTGTTTAGTTTTGGTTGGTCAAATTTGACCATCTTTGAAAGTGGTATGAAAAGGCTAAATAAATTATTTAAAAAATATTTTTGAGATCTTTGAGAAAAACCCTACAAAGTTATAAAAAAAATATTTTTTAAAAAATAAAACGAATGGTGTATATAAAAATAACAAAAGTTGCAATCCCAACAAAAACTAAACTAAAACAAGGTATCAAAGAAGCCCTTAATGGATGTTGAGTTGTTATTTTTAGAAAAAGACGGGCATCTTTAAGTACTGTTGCTAATAAAATATAAGAGAAAAATGTATATAAATAGTGAAAACAGAGACGTGATAGCACCTCTCTAAAAGATGCTCTTATATTGGTGCAGTGCACATGGTGGCCGGCACACCCTGTTCTAGAGTACAATTGTGATTTTACCCCAACTTTTTTCACTTTGTGATTTTGCCCTTGATTTTTGAAAACAAAGCTACAGTTTACCCTCATTCTGTTTACAGTAGTTAACGGTGTTAACTCGGGTGTAAAAAGACGTCTATGCCCTTACAATTTGCCCCTAATTTTATTAGTACATTGTGATTTTACCGTTGTTTCAACTCAAATATTGATGATTTGAAAACCGCATTTTGACAACATTTTGGTAGAAGTTATATTGAATTTGATGACATATGGAAGGATCACTGAATGCTCGGATGCCGAGATCTGCACTATGGCCACCGACACACGCCTGCCTGTCTAGGCCACCCAGAACCCTTGAAGTCCTGGCCGCGTCGACTACTTCGTCCCTTGTTGGAATCCGCTAGAACGAGGGCGCCCAGCTGCCGCCTAGGTTACAAACTGGCGCATGTTTCATATTGAGCCGATTAGATCAAAAACAGTACAAGGGCATTTCAGTCCTTTAGCATGGAGTCTTTTTTTATATTTTTTTGAATTGATTAATCCGGCTAGCACTAACAGAGCATTAACATTAGGGGCAAACGACAACCTTGTTTCCAAAACTTGAGGGAAAATTCACAAAGTACGAAAACCAAGGGTAAAATCATAATTAGACTTATAGCTGAGTGCATCTTTAATGGATGCTGAGTTCTTATTTTTACGAAAAAGATGGACATCTTTAAGTATTGTTGCTAATAAAATATAAGAGAAAAATGTATATAAATAGTGAAAACAGAGACGTGATAGCACTCTCTCAAAGATGCTCTTATATTGGTGCAGTGCACATGGCGGCCGGCACACTGTCAGGTTTTTTGTCTGCGCATTGGCCTTTGCGAGCCCCGATTATGATATTATGGTTTTAACCTGAGATAAGTAGCAGCACAACAACAACAAAAGTGTTTTTTTTAAAAAAAAATGCATGTCGTTATTAGCTTTACTAATAAAAGTTATACAGCAAACAAGACTGGTTACTACTAAAAATCATGGAGAGAAGCTTTGGATATGGGTACCTCACGTCTTCTTGGATTATCCGAAAACAATGCCTAAAATTTGATTCCTACACCTTATTTATCTAAATATTTTATGCCTATGTTTTTATCATCTCCAATAAACCAACATAATACATAAACTATAAAATTGTAATACCCCAACAGCAGCAACAGCAACAACAACAACAAAGTCTTCAGGCACCGAACAAGTAGAGGTAGGTTACAAATGAAAACCGATAGAAATAGTCAACTTTTCTTTAAAAAAGAGAAAGATGGCAGAAAACTAAATCATGATTCAGACACATGGATTGCTAATTTCCGTGCGCCCATATCTAAGAGTATCTTTCGTCGTCTTATCTTATTTGACTTATTTGTTTATCTAACTTATTTCTTAATTTCAAGAGCCTTTTGAGATAAAATTAAGAGTCGGTTGTGTTTCTTTTGACTTGTTTTTTAGACCTCTTAAACAAGTCTTCAAGACAGAAGAAAAAATAGGTTCAAAAAATAAATTAATTTTAATTAAACAAAGATAAGTAACTAGGCAAATAAGTCAAATAAGTGAAGTGAGCTGACAAGAACAAGCATGCCCATTCAAGCAGACGGCCCAAGAGGGGTCCCTGCGAGCTGCGCAAGCTCGCGGCCGAGCTCCATTGGATCGATCTCGAGGTTCCTAAGCCCATGCTCAAGCTTCCTAGCTCGAGGCATGAGCCCCAAGGCGCACTCTGCCTCATCACCCGCAACGGATACCGCACGTTGAGGCCACAAGTCAACTCAACCCCTATACCAAGACATGCCTGCCATAGCCACCGACAGAAGATGCCCCTCCTATCATGGGGTAGCCGTCCACACTGCCAAACATAAGACAAGGAGATTTCTATTGTCCAGCAGGTAACCCCCCCCCCCGGGGTTCAACGGTGATCTACAGTGCACGAGCGGGTCACCTATAAAAAGGAACCGAGGGCGAAGAAAATCGACATCTGCTTCCACAAAAAGACCTAGAGGCGAACCTCATACTCATATAGCTTACCGACGACAAGACCCATTGGAAGAGAACTCTAGTAGAACTAGCACACAAGCACTAGTATGATAATAGTAAGAGGGATCTCTTCCCCTCACGTAGCCAGGAACACACACATAGTGCCCAAAGCACTCATTGTACTAAAGCCCAAAACGACTTCCCAAAGCCCGGTCTCCCTCCTTTGTATTGGTTTCAAGCTCTCTAAAGGACAAGGACTGAACATAGGGCTATTATTCGGCAGTGGAGGCCAGAACCAGGATAAAAATCATTGTGTCACTGTCTTCAGCTCCGGCTACCTCCCGGTTTCCCCTTGAAAGGCCCGAGCATAGAGCCAGGGGAAGGGGCGTCGTTGGTCCTCACACCAACTTCATAAGCTCGGTTCGTGGAGCCTTCTCCCAATCGCCGATAAGGCCCTAAGGCTAACTCTTTGGGTATTTATCAATCTTTTAAGTCTCTCGTAATTGCCTCTTCTCACGTTAGGTTAGGTTGGCCCCTACCTCTTCTCATATTATCATCAAGGCGTCTAAGGATCCCACTATGCACCGATGCTTTTGGAGGCCTTTGTTGAATGTGCCCGAACCATCTCACCGATGTTTGACAATGTTCTCTTTAATTGGTGCCACACTAAGCCTATCACATATAACTTCATTATGAACATGTCCATTATCGTATGGCCATGAATCCATCATAACGTGTATTTTTGATAAACTTAACTACTGGATGTGACGCCTTTTGGTAGGACAACATTCTGCACCATAAACTGTCATCATCATTTTATCTAATTTAATTTCTTAAAAAATCATTCATTTTCAAAATCTACATGTTATTATTATAATTTCTAAAAACTAAAATACATATTTTTGAAAACATATAAGGTATGTGTTGATGATTCCTAATCGGCTCATCTGAGATGGGCCGTGGGCCGGATCTGTACCGGCCTACCACGCGTAGAAAGAACCTAGAAGGCCATCTCCGGCCGTACCAAAATGGACGTCTAGCCCGCTGGAGCCATCCCCGGGCTTGACCAAGACGATCACGCCCCCTTGGTCGTAACTAGGAATGTTGTGCACCTCCCGGGCTATCCCTAGCCCGGGAGAGGGCTCCGCGGACAGTCCGTCCGTCCCCTAGGCAGGTGGCGACAGCTGTCATGTCCCACCATACTTTCCTCGGCCTTGACCGAGAGGACTGTACCTCCGCGGGGTATCCGTAGCCCGAGGAGAGCCGCGCGGGCAGCTCGCCATGTCATTTGCCCCTTGGGCAGATGGCAACAGCTGCCACGCTACGCGACGCCCCCAAGGGGTGGCGTGAGGCTGGCTCCGACCAGTCAATGCCATATAGGGGATAAGGGGAAAGTGCTTTCTCCCTGTGCAGGCTGCTTCCCCTTATTGGCATACCGAGACGAACACGTGTCCAGTACTGACCAAACAAGCTTCTCTTTGCAGGCCACAGATAGGACAGAGCCCAGAACGAGCCAAGGGCGTCGCCACTAAAGATGGACAAAGCATGGATAGGCGCGGGGCCCACGGTATCAGCTCCGAACAACTCGTCGGGCCATAAAAGGAGAAGCCTGTCCAGCATAACGACCAAGTCGAGTGAGCCAAGTCCAAGAGGGCAAGCAATACAAGTATCCGAAGCTTCCTTAGCAGTAGTCGTAGCAAAGTAGATTCGAGTTACTTCGGTGTCCGATATTTTCCTGTAAGCTCGGGATCAGCGCCTCCTAGCCCGGTCTCGGCGCCCCTGTACTGTTTCCACAAATCATCAACGAGTGCTGGAGTAGAGCTATTACCCGACAGTGGGGGCTCGAACCAGGGTAAAATCCCTTGAGTCCCACGGTTTGTATTTCTTTCGCCTCTTCTCTCACCCCCTTTCAATCTCACCGTACGACCGATCTGTACCCGGATCCCAGATCGCACCAGGTACAGTCCGGGAAGACCGCGCAGCCAGAGCCCCAGCGAGCTTGACCGCCGCCCTGGGCTACTGGGAAGGGTTGTCGTTGGGACTCATTCCAACCACAAATTCGTCTGCCGGTCCGTGGACCCGCTGCCCTCAGTAGGCAAGTTTCCCGGACACCGACAGTATGCTGTAATCATTTTTTTGGATTTGCTTAATAAAAATTTTATAAAACCAAAACCAAATAGAGCATGACATCAAATTCAATTATTTTCCAAAAAAAACCTATGTATTATATTTGTAATATATTACATAAATGAATTTTTATTTAAATATTTTCATAGTATTGAATTTTATTAAAAACTTTTATTTATTTTCCTAATATTAGGTGGTGTAAAGAAGTCTGGCACAAGCGAGCTTCCACATCGCCCATCCCATTACCATCCACCTTTGACGACAACTCTTCTGCCTCCCTCTTCATCCCTTTTTAAACCCCATACATGCCTTTTCCTTCTTATCCTTCTACCTAGGAGTGGCAATGCGGGCCTGATCCCCGATCCCAGCAGGGAATTCCCCTATTAGGGGATGGGTATGGGGGGCATTGCTCCACCATGGGATGAAAACAGAGAAAATTTATCCCCATCGGGAATCACAGGGACGGGGATGGGGAAATATTTTCCCCGCGAGGACCTGACCCAAGACCCGATATAGCTTATGAGATTGGTTTAGCCCAGTTGTTCCAAGGAACAATCCAGCCCACAACAATCTTCCTTGGCCCAGCCCACTGCTACCTAGGTTAACTCCTCTCTATGCCTTCAGTTCACATGCCGCAACCTTCCTAGCTTCCTCCAAGTCCCCGTGTAAGGAAAGCAGGAGCAAGCAGGGGCGGACCCACAGTGAGGGCAGTGTGGGCCATGGCCCCACCTCAATTTTCGGAACCTTACCCCTAGGTATGAGTATACTGCTAAAGTCTGAGATTTGGCCCAGTAGGTGGGGCAAAGCCCAATAGCATTGCCGGCCTCGTGCCTCCAAGCCACGGCCCAACAGGCCAACAACCCCAAATCCCCAATCTCCAGTGCGTGGCTGCTCCCCCCCCCGAGCCCGTGCTTGCCCAGTTGCCCCGTCTCCCCCCTGCGCGGCTGCTCCCGCCCGCCGCCGGCCGCCCGGCGCCCGTCCCCGCCGGCGCCGCCCCTCTCCCCGCCCCGCCGCCTGGGCGCCGAGCCGCCGACCCCGACACCCCGTCGCCGACCCGGATAAGTGATTAATACACACTAGAATATAAACATGTATAACCTAACCCATTAACCCTGAATCTGCATGTAGATGTGTACCTGAAGGACTCCATATCAAATGTATTGCAAGTTCAGTTTCTTGTTTACAACTCTTCTTCAGTAGGTTTGGTATATCTGACTTAACTTTTTGGTAGATATATGGTGACAGGTTCAATAGCTTCATGAAAATTTTGAGAAATCATTTGGCAGCACATTGAGGACACTTCATCTTATAAATGGGGCACCTATCTATGAGCAAGATATCTCTCAATGTTCTCACAAAGATGGTGATCCTGCGTCTGAAATCAAGTCGTGTGGTGATAATTCATATAGTCCAATTCCAATTTCCAACCCTCGGGGTCCAGAATGACATATTCTTGAATTCCATGGATAAGCAGATGATTCTTCAGGCCGGTGTCAAGCAGCAGCAGCTGGTTAATCTTCCTCATAGCAGATTTACTCCAGAATTTGATCAGCACATTTTTAATGTATTTTGGAAATCTCTAAACGAGCAAGCACGATCAAATGAGCTCAAGGAACTCGAAATAGGATTTACTATGAGAAAGTTGCAACTAATTACTCTAATAGCTTCATCTTAGTTGTATGCTCACTTGTTATTTACTAATTGTTCATTTTCATATTCGATGTTTCTCTAATATACAATTTTTCTAACTCTAGATTG
>SPJY01011014.1:38092-94351 GCA_005191435.1 Raddia distichophylla | reverse complement strand
AACTACTCGCCGGTGCACGCGCAACAGCTGAACTTCTCGTCGGAGGAGAAGCCAAAGGCGACACCACAACCCGAGCACGGCCGTGCTACATCACGTGGCCGGCCAACTTCTCCGCTCCACATCAGTGCGGCGCGCCCTCTCTCCCCCCTACGTGTTATCACCAAGGGGAAGGCGCCGCGCGCTCCTTCACCGGAGCCACCGACGACGGGCCAACTTGGGCTCAAGGCAGGAGTGACAAAGAAGCTCGTCCTCTCTCCACCGCGCGGTTGTACCAATGTAGTGCATCGGGCCGCGCTGCACATGGAAAAAGGCCAGTCGCTCATGAAGTATGAGCAACTCGAGCCTCGTTCGCCGGAGACACCACCGGACTCCCCGCCACGTTTTCTCGTGCGCGGAAAGACGGCGGCCGGCTACATGAAGGTCCTTACCCCACCTTTGGTGAGGATGAGGCCACCCATGGTTGAGTCCATCAATTCCACTTCGCCGGGTAGGAGGGTGAGGCGCACCCGTTCACCCCCTCCGATCCGCGGGCATGGTGGTAACATGGAGTTTAGTGAGGAGGAGGAGCCTCCGCTCGGTGAAGTGGTGGCCGCTCTCAAGCAACGGCAAAACAATCTCGAAGAACAAATGGCGGAGGTCCAAATCCAAATGATAGACCACGATGATAACTTCACGGTCCTACGGAAGTCGACATCGGCAAAGCTCAAACGCTACGCGAAGGCGATGGGATCGCCTAAGCTTTTTGATCCACCGACTAGTCCGTAGGCGGGAGTGGGGTAGAATAAAGAGAGGCGTAAAAATTTTATTTTCAAATATTTTGATTTCCCAATGTATGCGCCCATGTTTGCTTAGCTTCCCAAGGAAATAAAGAATCGATTGTTTAATTGTGCATGCCTCGACCGGTGCAATTTCCTGCACCGGTCGACTTTGTTACTAACATACATATGAGAAATGCAAAATATAGAGAGAGATGTACATACTAAAAAAGAAATTGGACCCAGCCGGGCACGGAGCCAGGCCGGCCGACCCAGCCAAACCGGCCGGCCTCCCTTAGGTCGGCCGACCCACCATCTTCGCCCACTCGGCGCCGAAAAATTCTGGTATGTTCCCTATGCCTTATTGTTGATATTTATCTCTGTCACTTGCACATATAATGTTGGTAAATAATTAAACCCAAATTTTGATACCGAGAATGCAATGATTTCGTAACTATAACAATGTCCGGTAAATTTTGACTTGCATAATTTCTATTCTTTGGTTAGGCTCAATAATTGTGGGAAAGCTTTATTAGGAATAACCACATCTAAATTGTTGGCTCATGAGATATAGAATGCTTAATAATTTTCTTACCTAAGGATAGTTGTTACTCAGAGGTTTTTCATTAAAAACCTGGCTCTTGATTCTTAGAGTGACTTTTCATTACCTACCACAGCCATATATTTATCATGATCCATACAAGCCTCATAATAGTCATTGATCATGCTAAGTTGGGTTAGAATTTGAATCCTCTTAAGAGATGTTACTTGATCCAATCATTTCCTTTCTCGTACCCTTTTAGATTGCTAGCCTTGCATATCCGGCAACGCTAATTTCCTCCTTGGAATTAAGCGTCAACCTTCGTCAGATATTCCAACCCCATAAAAAGTTAGCCAATTATCTCGTCTGGTGCTACCATACCTACCTATGTGATGGTCCTCCAAAATAAAATATCCATTTGTCAAAACTTTCCAAAAAGTTCTTATTATGTCAAAGGCAAGAGAGAGAGAGAGAGAGAGAGAGAGAGAGAGAAGGAGATCAATCACAGTCTCTATAAAAAAAAAGAGAGAAAAAGAAAAGGGAGATCAAGCTCTCCATGAAAAAAAAATATAATCTCTTCATGCCTTTTAAGCCTTCTCTGCAAAAAGGAAAAAAGAGGTTTTGGAAAATGGATTTTTTAGGAGGAAAACCATCACTCCATAAATACAAGATCGATGTGTTGGACTCATCAGTACCGCACATCCTTGCACTTGTATTTCTTCTTATTCCTTTGGCGTGAGTTCATTCTCTCCCTCACCCTGGACATGAATTCTTGTATGATTGAAAATAGGAATAACACTATCTTCATTAGGATCTAATTTTAACCTAACAAAAGTGTGACATGACCACATTATCTATCCTACCCGAGCTCCACATAAGCATTAGATGTAGGATGAGAGGCTATCCTGGCCTTGGTGAGGTTAAACACTTTTTGAGTGACCAAGAGTGTTTCATTTTAAAAAAAAGAGCCATGAATTCTTTCAAAGAACAAAAAAAAAAACACTGGGAGCATTGATCCTCGATAAGATTATTTATTCATTCATGTCTATTCTATTTGCCAACATTTATAAGATGAGGTTAGTTGACACTTCAAATCCCAACAATTTGAGAAAACCTTAGAATAATTTTTATGCTTGTCTACTTTTATCCTGACTGAGTTATTAGTTTTGAAATTAACCTTTACTCGACGACGAGCAAAGACCTAAGTGTGGGGGTGTGTTGACGGTCAAATTCGATAACAATTAATATGATTACGACCGTCAACATTGGTGAAATGAATGGAACATGAACTAAAATTGTGTAAATTTACAAAGTTCCACGAGTTTTTGTAAGATTTTGCATGCAGCGACCCACTGAGCGAACATAGGCCCGAGCCGGGCAAAAGAGTGGATCAGCCGACCCACCCTAGGCCGGCCGACCCAGCTCTCTCACCCAGCCTGGCCAGGGTCGCACCAGGGCTTCTGCAAGGGATCCTAGAGCACATCCAAGCCATTGATTTTCAGTCGGTTTGATCCAGAAACAGGGAGTGCTTCATAAGTCATGCATAGGATTCTAAAGGAACCCAATGGTACCGGTTTTCAACTGCCAAACCGACCTAGGGAGATGATCTACACCGCACAAGGAGCATCCCAGCCAAATTGGAGGGCTGGGATCGACCAAAGGCAGGCCGGCCGACCCACCTTTGATCCCCTTTGGATTCCCCCTTTGGTGTGGAGCTTGTGACACTTGTCCCAAGTCGTGGCATCCTCTCATTGGTCACGGTGGCCTATAAAAGGAGGTCCTCTCCTTCATTTGAAGATGAACAACAAAGATCAACACAAGTGAGAGCAAGCAAGTAAAGTTGTGATACTCTCAAGTAGAGTAGGAGAGAGAGGAGAGTTAGTGTAGGGGAGGAGCCGTAGTGTCGGTATCCCTCACTAGAGCTCCGGAGTTGAACTCGGATGCGGGTTCTGCTTTCGTCTTCTTTCGGTAACACTCAGACATTTTATCTAATTATCAAGTTCATTCTATTTATTTTGTCTTGTTATTAGGCCCATATTATTTTTGAGTGCCAAGATCTTTGGGCTTAATTGTCCACCTAGAGATTAGTATAAAAGGTAGTAGGGGTACGTATCGAAGTGACGTCCTTGGTACGTATTACTACTAGGTACAAACGTGGTGTTTGGACTAGTTAGTAGCCGGTAGGCACCTGCTTCAACGGATGTGTGGTAGGTAATAGGTGGTGACAACCCTATTATCCGGCTTAAACTTTGTGAAATCCGCCCCGTTAGTTGCAGACCAGTTGAGCCCTATCGGAATGATCATAACCATTCGGGATTCCAATTCAGGATAGTGGGTGGTAGTGAATGTCCGTGCTCCGATTCAGAGTTGCAAATTAAACAAGAATAAAACTTGAACCTTTCTAACTGATGTCCGAAGCGCCTCTTGATCCGAAATATATTTATCCCATTGTTGTTCCATATTACCATTTTCATATCCATCCAGGTGAATAAGTGTAGAAAATAGAAACTCGTTGTTCCTCGTGGGAAATCGATACCTTAGGAATACTCCAGGGTGAAAGCTACTACGGTATCCATGTGCTTGCGGATTAAAACTCTAATAGGCATAAGAATCGCCAACAATCTCCAACGTCTTCTCCAAGCTGCTCATCTGCCACCTCCTCTAGTCGCTGTCTACCACCGCCATCAGCGAGAAGGACGGCGGCAATGCAGTCATGTTCAGGGTCTTGTCTCGCTAGGACAAGGCCGCCGTGCCAGCCAACCCGACCTTCTCCGTCGTGCATGGGGTCGCCTCCATGGACCTCCACATCGACCCCAACTTCTCACTCTCTCCGCATCTTAGTGTGTGTTTGGTTTTGAAGTCTTGGATGGTCCCGTCCGACACCACATCATTTTTTGTTTGGTTGCCATTAGATGGATCCATCTATCTTGATTGTTTCCATCCATCCATAGTGTATCAGAGTGGTCGACACCATCCAATATCAAAACATAAGGCGAACTCGTTCGGTCCCGGCCCCGCTGCTTTGCTTCTCCCCTCCGCCCCGAGCACGAGCAGAGTTAGATCCCCTGGCGGGGCAGCGACATGCCTCCTCCTCCCCTGGCGACTAGGGGGGGCGGCTGTGCGGGGCGAAGCTTGGGGCGGCAGCGCCGAGAACGCGGCGACGCCGGGAACATAACGACGCGGGGCTTCTCCTCCTTCTCCGCCGCCGCCTGCACCCGTTCCTCTTACACTGCGCCACCTCCTCCCCCTTCTTCTCCGACGTAGCCTTCCTTGGGGACGCCGGTGAGCATCTGGACGACCTTCTTGAAGGAGGCGGCATGGCGGCGGCGGCTCGGCATCGGCAGCGGAGTGGCGCGGTGGCGGCTGAGCTATGGGGAGGGGACGACCGGCGGCGGCGACTGAGCTAGGGAGAGGGGGCAACCGGTGGCAGGGACTGAGCTAGGGAGAGGGGGCGACCGGCTGCGGGGAAGCCGAGGTGGAGGGCGGGGGCACCGAGGTGGAGAAGTAGAGGAGAGGGAGAGAACAGGGCAGTAAGACCAATTGGTCATGGACAAAAAAAACGCAACCAAATACCACTACATGGATGAATTCATGCATTATCAACCCATCCCATCCATAACCTTGTGCTGAATGGTCCAGCATGACCCAACCAAACACACCCTTACTCCCCCACACTGTCGTTGCCGCACCCGCACCTCTTCCACCTGGGCTGCACCAGCAACCCGCCCGGCACCGCCATCAAGGCGCACTATCGGGTGTACCTCCTACACGCTGTCTCATCCCTCATGCCTCTAGATCCATGGAGCAACGGGCAGGGTGGATTGAGCAACATGGTGGCGCGGGTTCGTCGATGAGACCACCATGAGAGAGTGGTGGAGAGAGTTCATCGGAGATGATGAAATGGAAAGGGAGCTAGAAATAGAAAAAGGATTATGAGCATTTTGATGTTGAAAGGGTAATAATGATATATATTTGAGATTTGCAACTCCAAACTAGTTTTATACTCACTCCATTATGAAATAGTAGTCGTTTTAAACTTGTCTTAAGTCAAAAATTTTGAAACTTTATCCATAGGAAAAACCTTTAAACTATTTAGATTGAGAACATAAAAATCGCATATATAGATTCGTCTTAAAATTATTTTCTTTAAAAATTATTTTCATAATATTATAATTTTTAATGCATTATAAATAAATTTTTTAAAGTTTTTTAAGTCAAAGTTTTATTTTAAAGATCGTGTCAATGTTCAAAATGACTATTATTTCATAATGAACGGACTAATAACAAAATTAGAAACGGTTGCCTTCCGAGAGAAATTATATGAACTTATATCATCAGCGAAACAACATGGCTATTCTCAAATAAATTAACTGGTCGATTTGATTAATTAAACTCTAAAGACGGAGGAATGCCACCACAACCAAGTTATCATTAGATGTGAATAAGACATGGAGGTCAAGCCATTGCATGGTATACTTCTTGCTATCACAGATGCACCACGAAGATCTCCATACTCTTTATTGTTGTTGTGTTCATAAATTTGTCCTTCCTATTCGCAATTTTTAGGGGAAAGTGATGACAGATTTATGTGTGTCCCAATGCAGCGATTCATAACTATGTATTTTTTCGAAGTCACATGTTTTTTAAAAAATTGACAGTTATCAACACGAGAACTTATGCTACATGGGTCTGTTGTAGTATTTTTTTTTCCTTACTTTATCTTCTTTGGCATTGGCTCCTTCCAAGGAGGAAGCAACTTCTTTCATACATAGGGATGAAAAGGTCTTGCCAAACAAATAAAGGTGCAAGATTATGGAACAATCTAAGCGAGTAACAAATCATTGGAGATAATGCAGTACTTGTATCATATCATTTTATTTTCTTTGAAAGGTAGCTCAACATCAGTTTGATGCCGGTAGCGTAAGTGTCTAGTAAAAATCAATGAAAGTGTGGTTAGGCTATCATTTACCTATGATCATAGAACCAAACTTGTAGATAATCTATTGCAGTTCTTGCATCTCGATATGAAATTCACTTAAAAATGTTACTCCGTTCGTTTTTATTTGGCGCAGTTGACTTTAGGTCTTATTTGTTTCAACTTAAATTAACTGAAAATTTGTATCTCTACATAAGCCAAATGATATAATACTTTGTAGTTATTTTTTGGGTTTTAAATATTTTTTTCTTAAAATTTATAAAATAATTTTTCCATAATTTTTGTAACTTTTTAAGACATCTTTCGAGAAGTTACAACTTTTTCAGATTTAAATTTTTAGCAACTTTCAGCTAAAACAAACAAGGCCTTAAGACATGTCGTTTGACCATTCGTGTTATTAATATACTATTTAAGTACTATTTATTTTGTTATATTTTTTATCATTAAATATATTTTAGTCATGACTTATATTTTTGTATATTTGTACTAAATTTTTAAATAAAAGATATGTGTAAAAGTTAACAACAACAAATAAAAAAATTGGAGGCCTTGTTTGTGTGTAAGAGCATGTCCAAGATTTATAGTAAAAATGGAGCCCTATATATTGTATTATAGGTACTCCGTAAAATGTTTTAAGACCTCAAAAAAATATCAACTCCAGCAATCACCCCTAAAACATATATGTATCCATTTAATTAGATCAACATGTCCATTTATTGATTCTAAAACATAGTAAAACCAAATATAGGGCTTGGCATTTGAGTTGCCATGTTTAGCAACTTCTCTTAGAGGCCCAAGATTTTTTAAGGTTTTTTGTTAAGATAGGATTTATTGTTGGAGTTTACTACATATGACCCAAAAATAACAGGGGTCAAGGTCGGCCAGTGAGACGATGGGGGATAAGCTTCATCGTCAAGAGGGAAACAGCTCGGATCACCAATTAAGGCCCCTAAATGACCGCTCAGTGATAAAGGAGGTGGGGGTGCAAAGACAGCTAGGAGGTTTGCCTAGGAGCAGCCACCTTTTAAAGAGTGCGTAATAGCTCACTGATCGAGCACCCTTGCGCCGAAGATGAACGGCGCTAAGCGATCTGCCGAAGCCGTGGGATGTCAAAATGCATCGATAGGGGAGCGTTCCGCCCTAGAGGGAAGCAAACACGAAAGCGAGGGTTGATGAAGCAGAAGCGAGAATGTCGTCTTGAGTAACGAAAACATTGGTGAGAATTCAATGCCTCGAAAACCCAATTTTTTTTAAAGTCCCAAAATACTGAGATAGCAACCCACATATAGGGATGGCAATCGGGTGGGTAACTTTGGGTACACCTCAATCGAACCCGAACCCGAAATCAGAAGATATCGCCCATACCCTAACCCAAAAAACCTACGGGCACAAAACCGCGCCTATACCCGAACCCGACGGGTACCCGATACTCGATGATTTAATTAGATCAACATGTCCATTTATTGATTCTAAAACATAGTAAAACCAAATATAGGGCTTGACATTTGAGTTACCATGTTTAGCAACTTCTCTTAGAGGCCCAAGATTTTTTAAGGTTTTTTGTTAAGATAGGATTTATTGTTGGAGTTTACTACATATGACCCAAAAATAACAGGGGTCAAGGTCGGCCAGTGAGACGATGGGGGATAAGCTTCATCGTCAAGAGGGAAACAGCTCGGATCACCAGATAAGGCCCCTAAATGACCGCTCAGTGATAAAGGAAGTGGGGGGGGGGTGCAAAGACAGCCAGGAGGTTTGCCTAGAAGCAGCCACCCTTTAAAGAGTGCGTAATAGCTCACTGATCGAGCGCCCTTGCGCCGAAGATGAACGGGGCTAAGCGATCTGCCGAAGCTGTGGGATGTCAAAATGCATCGATAGGGGAGCGTTCCGCCCTAGAGGGAAGCAAACACGAAAGCGAGGGTCGATGAAGCAAAAGCGAGAATGTCGGCTTGAGTAACGAAAACAATGGTGAGAATTCAATGCCCCGAAAACCCAATTTTTTTAAAGTGACAAAATACTGAGATAGCAACCCACATATAGGGATGGCAATCGGGTGGGTAACTCTGGGTACACCTCAATCGAACCCGAACCCAAAATCAGAAGATATCGCCCATACCCGAACCCAAAAAACCTACGGGCACAAAACCGCGCCCATACCCGAACCCGATGGATACCCGATACTCGATGGGTACCCAAACCCGAAGAGAGAGGAAGGAGAGAGAGGGGAGGCGTAGAGACGGCCCGGTGGCTGCCGACGCAGAGAGAAGGGAGGGGCGGCTCGGCGTCGGCAGGGTGGAGGAGGGGTAGCACGGCGCCTGCGTGGAGAGGCGAGAGGCGGGGCGTCGGGGCGGGATCAAGGTGGAGGGGCGGCGGTGTCTGAGCGGAGGGTTGGCGGTGAGGTGGGTGACGTGGTGGGCGGCAGCATCGGGGTCGACGGGTGGAGCCAGGGGCGGCGTGGTGGAAGCGGAGGGACCATCGGGTGGCGGCTGTGGCCTATGGGGGGGGTGGGGAATTGAGGATTAGGTTTTCATTTCACCTTTTATATATATATATGTATAAAGGTGGACCCACATGTTAGTGAATGAGTTCGGGTAACCCATGGGTACCTATAGATACAAAATTGAACCCGTACTCAAATTTATTCGGGTACCTGAATCTGAAAAACCCATGGGTATAGGTTGTAACTCATACTCATATCTATCGGATCGAATATCTATGGTTACCTATACCCATCAGTTTTTGTGCCATCCCTACCGACGTAGGGCTTTCTCTAGGAGATGCTCCGACTGCTTGCGAGTATTTACATGCTTGTCGTCAAAATACCCCGTGGAAGTGAAGGGAGGAGAGGAGCGGCGTCATGGCGGGGATCCTAGCTTGGGCGGCCGATGTAGTCGGGGGAACCGACGCCAGCGACGACGAAGCCGACGACGCACGCGCTGCGGCCTCCGCGGCGATGACCCCCGAGCAGCGGCTCCGCGCCGCTGAGCTAGATGCACGGGCGTCGTCGCTGCGGCGTGCCATCCAGGACCTGCGCCTGCGGGTGCCCCCGGCACACGTCGCGCAGCGGCTGCCCCACCTGCACGCTCACTCCCTCGCTTCGTCGGCTGCCCTCGCGCTCCAGCTCAACGCCCACTCCTCCACCAAGGAGCAGGTAAATCATGCCTCCTCATTCGTTGATCCTTTATTGTTCCCATAGATGTTACGTGCTTAATCCTTTAATGGAAGATTAATACAGTTTAACACGACCCTTATGAGTTGATTAAGATTTTGCAGTTGGCGGATCTGCATTGCATTGCATGAAATTTCTTGTTACAATCTTTCATCCGTGCGTGAAGCTATCAAGGGACATTATCTCCCTATGTTGAAATATGATGGACTTCTGTAATGCAACTTGTAAACTTTTTGTAGGCGCAGCAGAGAGAGATAACACTTCAAGAAGAAAATGCAGCATACGAGAAAGCTATATCAAATTGTCGCCAGAAAATTCAGGAAAAGCAGATGGAGGCCAGTCTGCTTCAGAGTAATTTGAAGGTGTATTATCGTACCATTTAAGTACTTATTCCATCTCTACGTTATTTTCCCTCTTTTTTGTTCTTTGTTTCGTAGTTTCCTTCATCTGATACTGATGACAATATAAGAATACTGAGCAGCTTTCATTTTTTTTCATGTCTCATACATTACAGCTTACATGTTCATAGTATTTTTTTTCCACTATGGGGTAGCTACTTCCTAAGAATATGTGTGCAATCAAATCATGCTATTGAACAAACGATCTATGCTGAAGGGGTGTGAAATGATTTTTTAATTTTTCACAAGTAGACCATGGTGAATTATTTTCTTTTGTTCCCAGATATGCACTAAAGATCCAGTGATTCATCTGGGTTTGTTTGTTGTTTATGTTTGCCGCACTACACATTTTTGTCCTCCTTTCTGTTGTAGGATGCTTAAAGGAATAATGATGATGATTTAAGCATACTAAATAGTACAGCAAGCATCATCTGCCTCAGAATTTCATTTGCGTCTGGGTAGTAAAGTAGGATCTAAAACCTGTTTCTTATTTAAGGCATTCAATCCATGCTGTCCAATTCTACAATGTTTTAGGCATCAAGCTTTGAGCACATCATGAGAGAACCATGTCTAAGGGTCTCAGCAAAGTGCCCAATAAATTTGGGAGAAGGGGTGCCGTCCTAGTTTTTTAATAGATATGCTGCACCTGCTCATAGCAGGTGCTAGTGATTTTCCATTTAACCAAAAGCCAATGAAATATAGGAAGGATGTTTTGCAAGAATGACAGCATTCCAAGCTAAATCGTATTTGGCCTGTTCTGAGCATTCAGTGCCTGATCTAAGATGTGGCATGCATCATTTGATAATTGGTGCAACTTGAGCATTTTATACCATCTATATTTGTATTTCGAACACAACTTTCCTGTTTTAGAAAAAAATGTATTGGTACTCATGTGACACCTTAATAGAATACAATTTTTATAGGAAATAGAATTATCAGAGCAGGATTTAAAAGCACAGCTTGACAATACTATGAAGGAGCAAGAAGCTACTCATCATAAAGCATCAACAGTTGCTTCTGAAACTGCCGGAAATGTTCTGCTGGAATCTGAATCGTTGATTAATCTTAAATCTAAAGACTTGGAAGAGAAAAAGAAAGTGTTGGTATGATATTTCCTAAAACTTTTTTTTGATTTCTGAAAGCACATTTTTGCTGACTTTTCCTTGTCACAGAAATTATTGGAAGATAAGGTGCAGAAATTGGAGAAAGATTGGTCCTTGGTTGAAGAGGAATCTATAAAGAACCCAACACCTGGTACTTTTCATTATTTTTCATGAGAATTAACCTTTTTATCATTGTTATCAAGTCGTCGACTAGTCGCCGACTAGTCGTCCAGTCGGTCCGAAGCAGACGACTCACGCAGGCAACTCGACTTAGTGAGCAAGTCGGGCGACTTGCCATCGACTTGTCGACTTGAGTCGACTAAGCGGGCGACTTGACTTATGACTTATGACTTATGAGTGTCTTTGCTTCTTTATGTTTAATTATTATTCATGTGACAAGTTTGGAACTAGCTAGTAGCTGTTGTTGCTTGTTTGTGATGTTTATGAAGGTTGTTTGTGAACATTAGCTAAGCTTATATATATGAAGATGTACACATACAGCCCTGGTAATGTCATATTTATTTATTGGCAAGTCGACTAGTCGGTAAGTCGGTCCCTTCTCGACTCGACTTACCGACTTAATAACCTTGCTTTTTATTCACAATTTATTTGTTTATTCATCTTTAGTTGAAGACAAATATCTGTAACATAGATTGATGACGCTGATGCCTGCAATATTTTATAACCTATATATGACAATATATGATTATTCAAAATGAAAAAATGCCTAAAGTAAATAATTATACTTGGGGTTGGTTCATATATTTAAGAATGAAACCCTAAACTACTCTTATTACTATTAAAAGAGAAGTTGGTGCAATGGTCTGTTTGCCATCACTGCCAACCCACACTGACAGGTGGACCTGCCCGTTAATGTGAAATTAAGCATGGGGAAGAGGCTATGAGGGGGTGGGAATGAGCCAAGGGGGTTGGCGACCAGGGGCAGGAGTTCTCCGAAGAGTAGAAGGGCAGGTTTGGTAAGGAGGCCTTGTGGCGGTGACAATGAGGCAGTGGATGGCAATGATATGCGCCGACTCCTGGACAGGGTATACTTCTGGCGCAAGCCCAGGCGCAATAGTGGATAAGTCAAGATGTATGAGTTTGTTGGTTGTGCGTGGATGTGTGAGTTTGTTAGTTGGTTGTGTGCGGGAGAGTGTGTTGGGAGTTTGTTAGGGAGTCTGTTAGTAGGATATAAGAAGGAATAAAGGAGAGCGAAGGCATGTTTTGATGCCACATATCTAGTATAAGGCGGTGGCTCCGAAAACAACCAAACCACAGGCGCGTGCTGCCTCGGCGAGTTCTTCGTCCAACAGCGTGCGATCCGGCCACTGGCTAGGCACCCGTGCGTACGAGAAGGATCATTCCGAGCTCGCCCATATCAATTTGGTATCAGAGCCGTTCGCTCCTATTACCATGGCGTCGCCTTTGGAGGGCCGAGTTGTGGGACTCGAAGCGGAGATGAAGGAGATGATGACAAAAGTGATGAAGATGGTGAAGGATAAGAAGACCGCTGAGGATCAGGAGTAGGTGGGCGATGGTGTAGCAACCCACTCACCTCCTGAGGGCAGTGCGGCGGCTGGAATCAGGAGGCGCGGCTTCCAGAAACTGGTGTTCCGGCACACGACAGTAGTGACGGGCACGAGAGGGCATCTGGAAGGTGTGACACAGGGCGGGAGGAAGAAGACGATCGAAGGTGGGCACCTGTTCTCGGTTCGACCTTTCGGACTATGATGGCCAAGATGACCCTCTTGGCTGGCTGAGGCGGTGCGAGAGTTTCTTCCGAGTTCATCGGATCCTGGAGGACTACGTTCAAATCGCCGGCCTCCATCTGTTAGGGGTAGCACAAGAGGTGTTGGACAATTGGCAGCGAGAAGAGACTTGGATCGCGTGGGAGGATTTCACGAAAGCCTTCACACAACGATTCACTCGTCATTCCAGTGTTGGGTTGGGCGATCCGGTGAACCTCAAGCAGGGAGCGGGAGTGGATGAGTATGCGCGGGAGTACCAGCTTTTGTTGGCGCGCACAACAAGGATGAAGAGGGTGGACCAAGTGGAGACCATGACGGGATTATCTGTCGCGCTCTGCGCCGACGTACGCTGGGAGCGCCCGCGCGATCTCTCTAGCGATTGGCTTTGCCCACGAGGCGGAGGCCAGGAAGGCGGCGTGGATCATAGAGGCAATTCAGGGAATGGTGTGCGCAGGGCAGGGCTGAGTTCCACCCCCACGCGGATCGGTACCCAACTCATCACCAGGATCATTCTCCACGGTGACGGCCGGATTGGGTAGACCTCTTGGAGTGGCGGCAACGACGGGGCGCGCATATGGGGGACCATCCGCCACGACAAGCAACCAAGCAAGTTTGGCTAAGGGGGGACAGACGGCTGGCTTCCAGTTAGGTCTAGCCACCAGCTCGCAGAGTAGCACTGCATCAATTCCCGGTTGGCGGCGTCTCACAGCCGATCAGTTGGCTGAACGACACGCCCAGGGACTCTGCTATAATTGTGCTATAATTGTGATGAAGTATATACCAGGGGCACCGATGTAAGCGTCTATTCCACCTAAAAGTGGTTGAGGAAGAAGAGGGTGTTGAGGAAGAACCAGAAGAGGAAGCCTCCCTATCAATGATTGCCATGCTGGGACCGAAGCATGGAGACATGATGCATGTTACTTTGGGGGTGCAGGGTCAGCACTGGCTTGGATTGATTGACAGCGGAAGCACACACAACTTCATGAGTGCTTACGCAGCTCGCCAATTGACAAGGTTTCAACAGGAAGACACAGCGGAGGACCGACCCCAATAGGTGTGGGTAGCCGGGGGCGCACATCTACCTTGCCTCCGCAGTGTTGATACATAATTCACCATTCAAGGGGAAAGGTTTTCATCCTCATTTATCATTCTTTCCATTGATGGATTCGATGTTATATTGGGCGTGCAATGGCTGAGGACCTTGGGAAGAATCCAGTGGAGCTTTGAGGAGCTATCCATGGAATTCAGGAGAGAAGGTGCATGGGTGAAGCTGAAAGGCATGAAGCGATCACCGCGGTTGACCTTAATGCAGGCAAGGTTTGGTGATACCACATCGATTCAAACCCTCCTGGACGCATACGAAGATGTGTTTGTAGAACCTCAAGGGTTGCCACCGTCGAGGTTTTGTGATCACCGCATCACACTGGCCTAAGGGACCAACCTGGTGGTGGTGCGACCATATAGGTATCCTTTCCATCAAAACAATGAGATTGAGCAGCAATGCCAAGCTATGTTACAACAGGGATTATTCGGGCCAGCCGCTCACCATTTTCCTCACCTGTATTGCTCATTAAGAAGGCAGATGGGACATGGCGGTTTTGTGTGGATTATCGCGAACTCAACACGAGAACGATCAAGGACAAATTTCCCATACCTGTGGTGGAAGAGCTTCTCGACCAACTGGGGGGAGCCCGTTTCTTCACCAAGCTGGATCTTTGATCGGGTTACCATCAATTACGGATGAGGACATTCCCAAGACGACTTTCAGAACTCACCACGGGCACTATTAGTTCCTGGTGATGCCCTTTGGATTGTCTAATGCACCCTCCACCTTCCAAGCCTTGATGAATGAGATACTACACGACTTCCTGCGCAATTTTGTGTTGGTCTTCTTTGACAACATCTTGATATACAGCCAGTCTGAAGAACATCAGGAACATCTACGACAGGTTCTCTATCGCCTACGACTCCACCAGCTCTACCTCAAGCGTTCTAAGTGTGCCTTTGCCTAGGAGCGTGTGGGGTTCTTGGGGCACGTCAACTCTCATAATGGGGTGTCGGCTAACCATTCTGAAAAACTTAGGGTCGTGAGTGCTTGGCCACAGCGTACAACCGTGGCAGGGCTTCTAGGATTTCTGGGGCTAGCAGGAGACTATCGGCTCTTTGTCCAGAACTACGCCCGGATTGCTGAACCATTAATTGAGTTGCTTCGCCACAATAACTTCAAATGAGCGGCAGCAACAGAAGAAGCTTTCCAATGGCTCAAGCAGGCTCTGATGACAACACCGGTATTACAAATGCCAGATTTCTCCATTCCCTTTATGGTTGAGTGTGATGCATCGGGTATTGGTATTGGTATTGGGGCAGTTCTTCAGAAAATGGTCACCCTATTGCATACTTCAGTCGCAATGTTAGCAGATCGCCACAAGAAACTGGCAGCATATGAGTGCGAGCTCATTGGCGACCTTACTTGTGGGTGCATCCTTTTGTTGTCCGCACTGATAATGGAAGTCTTAAGTATCTCTCGAATAGGCCTTATTACCCCTCCTCAACAACATTGGTTAAGTAAATTGATGGGGTTCGATTTCCAAGAGGAGTACAAACCAGGGGAAAACAATAAGGTAGCTGATGCACTATCCCGTGTATAGGACGAAAACCCCTAGTGCACAATGATGTCGGGTCCAGAGGAGGTGACACCTCTGCACCAGCAAGTCGTGCAAAATACCCACAGAATCACAACCAGCTCAGGGAACTCCAGGGCCTGATTAGTGGGAAGTCAGGGAAGGTCTTGTCTTTTGCAACGGGCGTACGGTGGTACCGGCTACATCGCCCTTGGTAAATCAGATCATAGCATCCATTCATGAGCTGACCCACAAAGGTGTGTAGAAAACTTTGCGTCGTTTGCAAACCAAATACTTCTAGGAGAAGCAAAGAGAGTCAGGTGAAAAGTATGTGGGCAACTGTGTTGTTTGTCAGCAAAACAAGTCCAGCAACCTGTCTCCGGCAGGGGTCCTTCAGCCATTGGCTGTACCACACCAAGTTTGGACTGATATTTCAATGGAGTTCATCACTGATTTGCCGAAGTCCCAAGGAAAGACAGCCTTGTTGGTAGTGGTGGATCGCTTATCCAAGTACGCCAATTTTCTTCCATTAGCTTGGCCTGCAACTGTCCCAGTGGTGGCTAAGCTCTTCTTTGATCAGGTGGTCCGACTACATGGCATTCCAGAGTCCATTGTTTCAGATCGAGACCAGTGTTTCTCAGCGCCTTTTGGCAGGACCTGTTTAAGCGGAGTGGGACAACACTATTAATGTCCACCGCTTACCATCCACAGACGGACGGCCAGACGGAGGTCGTCAATCGGACCATTGAGATGTACCTTCGGTGCCTCGCAGGTGCTAACCCGGCGACATGGGTGCAATGGGTGCCGTGGGCGGAGTTTTGTTATAATACTTCCTTTCACACATCTCACCGTTTAACACCCTTTGAGTTGGTCTACGGAAGGACACCTCCATTCACTTCGTATCAACAAGGCACTACTGTTATTGATGTTGTGGACTGCACATTGGTGGATAGAGATGCTCTACTTCTGCAGGCTCGGGACCAACTTCTCCAGGCTCAGAACCGAATGAAGTTGAGGTATGATTCGCACCATCGAGAAGTGAAGTTTGCTGTTGGCACATGGGTCTGGCTTAAGCTTCAACAATATCGCCAGACTACGGTTCGTTTGGTTCGTCACTCCAAATTGTCTCCCAAGTTCTATGGACCCTACCGAGTGTTGGCACGCATTGGTCCAGTAGCTTATTGCTTGCAGCTGTCGGAATCTGCACGTATCCACAACGTGTTCCATGTTTCCCTCCTCAAAGAATTTCGGGGAACACCTCCAACACAGGCCATGGAACTTCCTATTGAGGTAACTACTCCCTCCGCTGCTGACAACCAGAGAGCCGCTATCCATATTGGCCTAGCGGTTTGACAAGGGGCGATGGGAGCTTTTGGTGCATTGGACTGGGGAGCCGGCTGAGGAGGCTACTTGTATGGACGCTCTCCTTTTCAAACATTCCTTCCCAGACTGCAAGCTTGAGGACAAGCTTGTTTTTGAGGATGGGAGTGGTGATATGCGCCGAGTCCTGGACAGGTTATTCTTCCGGCGCAAGCCCAGGCGCAATAGTGGATAAGTCAGGATGTGTGAGTTTATTGGTTGTGCGTGGTGTTGGGAGAGTTTGTTAGAGAGTCTGTTAGTAGGATATAATAGGGAATAAAGGAGAGAGAAGGCATGTTTTGATGCCACAAATTTAGTATAAGACGGTGGCTCTGAAAACAGCCAAACCATAGGCGTGTGCTCCTGCGGTGAGTTCTTCGTCCAGCAGCGTGCGATTTGGCCACCGGCCGGGCACCCGTGCATACGAGAAGGTTCATTCCGAGCTCGCCCATATCAGGCAAGGCGAATTCAGATGGTTGCATGAGAAGGGTTGTTGGGGTCTTAGGTGTTTTGTAGGGATCAGGGTTTCTATGATGAGGCTGGGAAGGGTTTGTGGAGGAGCTTGGCGCAGCACATGGTCAGTACGGCAGCTTCCATGGTTGAAGAAAGATGTCAAGATATGGAATGAGGAGATATTTGTTGGGCTCAGGAATGCTACTGGGTTTTGGGTGTTATTGCCTTGTTGCAGCCCAAGCTTATCCTACGCTTGTTCTAATCTCACCTCACCTCACCTACACCATTCTGTAAAAAAGGCAAAATTACGTTGATGCACAGCACATACCCTGACCTGCACAGCCACACGCTGGCATTGGAATTCTCAATTTTTGTTCTCAAATTTAACTTTTCTTTTCTGCTGCTGATATACATGCCTTTGACGTATATATGAGTAGGGAAAGACTATAAGACAGAAGTGGGTATATTGTTGTGGCTTTGGTTGTGCGTAATGTTTTTCCTAGTTTACAACTTATATTTATTCCTATTTGAAATCTATTTCAAGTTTACAACACACTATTACTTTGCTAGTAATATCACACGCCTTATATTTATGCCAATTTGAAATCTATTTCAAGTTTACAACACACTAGTACTTTGCTAGTAATATCACACGCTTGGGATCAAAAGGGCTAATTTTGATAATTATACGGGTGTTTCCGGTCGAACGCCCGCATGACCAGCCTAAGGCCAAAGCGTGAGGTGAAGGGTGCCGCCAGAAGGCGAGGTCACCCTATGGTAACGGTTGTACGGAGGGACGAGGGGCTGTCCAACTCCTGTTGGACAGCTGCACGTCCAACACCCATCGCTGGCCGTTGGATCTCCATCCAACGGCCAGCGTAGATCTAAATGCAAAGTTTGTTATTTTTGTTTCACCATGTAAAAAAATTCAATAAAGCCAACAAAAATCAGAAATATTCTCCAATACAAGTCTATTTCCTCATATATTTTTTTCAGATTGATATTAAATATTTACATAACTAGTTTATCTTTTAAAACGTTTATGAAAATGAATATTGGTCATATCGATTCAAATAAATTACATGTGGGATCTGACTTGTATTAGAGAATATTTTTGATTTTTGTTGGCTTTATTGAATTTTTTTACATGGTGAAACAAAAATAACAAACTTTGCATTTAGATCTAACGCTGGCCGTTGGATGGAGATCCAACGGCCAGCGATGGGCGTTGGACGTGCTGCTGTCCAACGGGCGTTGGACAGCCCCCTCGTCCTGTATGGAGTCACTGGCCAATTATCGATAACAGAGCTTGAGGCTGGATTTGGTGGCAATAAGACGTGCCATTTTTTGTCCTGCCTTCTCTTTTTTATTCAATGCCCCATGAGCTGAAACAAACTCTTAGCTACCTTAGCTACAAAAAGGGAAATGATAGAACTTTTTTTTTTTTTTTGAAAGAGGGGCAGGAGAAATGATAGAACTCAGTCAACACCTAAGGATAAACACCGCCCACAACTAACAACCTAATCCTAATCCCCTCCAGCCAGCCAGCCACGCCCAACTGCGTCGACCTGATTGGCATGGTCAGTCTGATCAGCGTGACCAGCTTAGCGGTGTCCACGTCCCTTCCAGTAATACACCCGGTTCAGCGCAGACATATCAGATACAATGGAGGCAGAGGAGCTGGACCCTTATATTTGGATGGTGTCATAATAGCAACAGTGTCCAAGTCTAGGAGATCTTCAGTACCCCACCATAGAGATGAACACAATAGGAACTAAGGAGGAATTATACATGCTAGTTCTCGCATAATTGCTTGCCACCCAAAGCATGCACCCATTCTCTTTATGTAGAGAGATCTTAGATAACAAATCTCTACTGAACAAACTAAATCTTTTGATCCAACATAAATAAAAGTAAATCAAACAAAGATAATTTAGTTTATCTCTAAGCCAATGCTAGTGGTGCAACGTAACATCAAAGGTTTCCCGTTTTGCATGTAGCTTTTGAATTTGTACCCCACAACAAGACACATGTTGATCACCTTTACTGGCTTGTGGTAGTTCAGCCAGGGTAGGTTGTCATGAAACTAATTATCGAAGTTCATTTTTTTTCTCGAACACGCAGGAGAGCTGCGTATCATTAAAATAAGAAGAGGGTAGAACCTGAGTACACCCCCATAGGGAGGTTTAAAAGATTACAAACACGCCTGCTACTAAAAAGAACGACCACAAGCACACAACCTACTTACTAGAAGCAAGGGCAGTCAAGAGGGTAACCCCTCGAGCCCCCGCCATTCCCCAAAGCTGTGCTTCCTCTTTCGCAAGCAGCAAGGCCCCTGCCAAGTTAGGAGGAGCCCCGTCGAAAACACAACGATTTCGATGAATCCAAAGGTCCACGCACCAAGGATGACCAGGGAATTAGGCCTTGCTGCACCTGCTTGCCCTGCACCACCAATCAACAAAGCTTTCATCCTCAACCAAAGGAGACAGGTCTTGCAGGCCAGAGCGACCCAAGAGGCTGAACCAAAATTGTGTCGCAAACACGCAGCTGGTGAGCAGGTGGTCAGTTGTCTCCTCTTGATCACAAAGAGGACACTGGGCAGGGTGCGGCAAATTTCTACGAGCAAGCCTGTCCGCTGTCCAGCACCTTTTGTGAGCAACCAGCCAAAGAAAGAAGCGACATTTGCCTGGAGCCCACGACTTCCAAATGCGCTCCCAAGACCAAGACTGCACAGACCCATGGAAAAAATTTTCATACGCTGATTTGGCCGAGTACTGACCGGAAATAGACAGCCACCAACGATGAGTATCTTGAACACCTGGCTGCAACTCAACTTGAGAAAGGATATCCCAAAGAATAAGAAACTCAACAAGCACAGCGACCGAAGTAGCCCCGTGAATGTCACGGACCCAGCCTTGATCTGTTAAAGGGTGCGGTTGTTCACCCTTCTTATAGGCACCGTGGAAAACAGATTTGGAGCGAGCTCAACGATACATCGACCCTGCAGCCACTTGTCTTTCCAAAACAAAGTGTGTGCACCATCCCAAATGTCGGTTTCAAATGCCATAGTAAAGAAAGCATGAACACAGTCTTGCAGCTTGATTGGGAAGCATGCCCAAGGTCTTTCAGGTTCAATCTTCTGCTGCCATAACCATCTCATCTTCAGAGCCCAACCAAAGGTTTGTAGATTAGAAATACCTAAACCACCAACCTCCCAAGGGCGCTGCACCTTGGCCCAAGCAATCAGACAATGGCCGCCTTTAACATCCTTCCTCCCTCTCCAAAGAAAGCTCTGCCGGATTTTATCAATCGCCTTAATGGCCCAAGGAGGGCGATCAATGGCCATGGTTAGGTAGACAAGCATGGCCGTGAGGACAAATTGGACTTGAACCACCCTGCCAGCCTGCGACATAAGATCAGCCTTCCAACCAGGCAGTTGATCCGCAATTCGGTCTATGATGGGTTGCACTTGAGCTTTTGTCAATTTCTTCAAAGAGAGAGGAATCCCAAGGTATTTACAAGGAAATTCTTGCAGCTCACCCGGCAGAAATTCCTAAATTGTTGCGATATCAATCTCGCTGCACTGGATAGGATAAACACTGCTCTTATGCACATTAGTTTGCAGACCTGAAGCTTCTCCGAAGAGGTTTAGAATGTCCAGCACTAGACCAATATCCTCAGCAGTCGGCATAGGAAAGATCACCGATCTGCATAAAGGGACAAGCGGTGCTGGATTGCTCTAGGAGAAAGAGACTAAAACAAACCTTCCTTTGAAGCACGTGAAACATTATGGCTGAGAATATCCATCACCAAAATAAAGAGCATTGGGGACAAGGGGTCACCTTGCCGAAGTCCACGACAGTGTAAAACAACCTCACCCAGGATACCATTCAACATAACTTGCGTAGAAGAGGAAGATAGGAGGCCACTGATCACATTACACCAAGTTGGACCGAATCCCATCTTAACCAAAACCTCAAGCAAGAAAGGCCATGAGACCAAGTCAAAGGCCTTTGAGATGTCCAACTTGAGAAGAATTCGAGGCTGCTTTTGGTGGTTGAGAAATCTCGCAGTTTGTTGCACAAGCATGAAATTATCCTGTATAAAACGACCTTTGATAAAAGCACTCTGATTAGGGGTGACTAGCTGCTGAAGCCGAGCCTATTGGCCATAATCTTGGCAACCAGTTTAGCAAAGCTGTGCACCAAACTTATAGGCCGAAAATCTTTAACATGCATCGCCTCTTCTTTTTTTGGCAACAGAGTAATATAAGCAGTATTAAGCATCCAAAATTTCTGAAATTCCTGCTCCAAACAGCTGATATGGCAGCCATAACATCACTCTTGATGATTGTCCAGCAAGATTTATAGAAACGCCCCGTAAAACCATCCGGTCCTGATGCCTTGATGTTTGATCGAATTCCAAACCTCCTCATAGATGAGTGCATCCAGATCAGCAAGCTCATGAGACTCAATTCCCAGCCAATCCAAACTAATTGTATGGCTCCGGTCGAAACTAGACCCGAGCAGACCATTATAAAAATCATGAATCACCTTTGCCTTGTCATCATGGCTAGTGACGATCTAATCATAAGAGACAAGCTTGGAAATAAAATTCTTCTTTTTTGCGAAAACGAGCATGGAGATGGAATAAGGCTGTGTTGGCATCCCCATCCTTAAGCCAACCAATCCGAGAGCGGATCCTAGCCGTTGTCCGCAAGAGGGAGGCCAGAGCAAGGCAATGCTTTTTAAGACAATTAAGAAACCACCGCTCAATGACAGAAAGGATGCGGATGCCCTGAGCAATTTCCAGTTGGTGCAAAATCTCCTTGGCCATACCAAGCTGTGAACGGATGTGGCCAACCTTCGTTTGACTCCAACTTTGCAGTCCTCTAGCAGCAGATGGAGATAAGTTCGTAACAAGGATAAACTCCATAGAGGGAGATCGGATGGTGCCAACTTGGGTTAGCGGCGCTAGACAAAGGAGGGCACTGATAGGGGAAGGAATATATCTAGAATATCCAGTCTATGGGGAGACCAGGGCTAAGAATTGTGGACTCAGGAATTACTTCATTACTTATTATTGCTTCATCGATAATGTATACAGTTTCCTTATATAGAAGGTACTGTTCATGTGTGCCATAGACGGGGCATAGAATGGCACCATGGCAGGAGTACTTCTCCATTGAACATCGTGACCCCGACTAGATGATACGATGCAAGCCACATGTCCTCACATGATCACATTACCCTTGTCACCAAAGAACTGCTTAAAAGTTTAACCAGAGCAGGGGGTTTTCTTTGCCATCATTGGGAAAGTACAGCTTTTGGAAGCATGGTACTCACAGAAACTCCTTGTTTCTTTTATCAGATCTGGCAGCCGTGGCTTCAGCATCATCCAGCAACTTGGTAACTTGCCTTTGCACCGCTGCCTTCCTGTGCTGTAACTTGCTGATGGCAATGTTGTGCACTGGATACTGGTTTTTGAATTCAAAAAGGTTGCTCATCATCTGCTGCCACTGCATGAGCTGCGCTAATTCCTTGGTAAGGTCATGTTTGGCAGGAGTAAGCAGCAATGGAAGTAGTTATGGGATCAAGTGGGAGGCTGCTCCAGGTCATATTTGGCTAGACCCTACTAGGTCTGCCATAGGTCAAGGCTGTCATGAAAATTGCAGCAGCTTTGGCAATCGCAGGATTTGCTGAGGAAGAACAGTAGCAGTTTTGTGGGGTTTGAGTTTGGGCCAGCTTGGAAACCAAAGGCCCACATATGGGAGCCAATCTGTACATAAACCAAGGGCTATGTTGGTCTCTAAAAGCTACATTCCTCTATATGCTGTCGATGAAGCTGGTTCAACGATCTGCTCAGTGAAGTAGTTGACCGCCCAATGCTGTGCCCACAACTTGTAGTACATCAGCTCCTCCCCGGAGATTGTCCCGATCAGCACTGCAAAGTATCAGCCTCTATGTAGTCCACACATACGAGGAGAAAAATCCCATATGCCGGTGCACTAGCACCATTAGGCACGGTTCTGTTGAAACAACGGTTAGGATAATACCTAATCGATGAACCCCTCAAGCCTCCTGCATCCCTTCAAATAAAATAAGGATAAATCGCCACATGCCACTGCCCAAATCCTGTATAAGCCATCGTATGTTTCTACTCACATGTCATAGACACAATGATGGCATGTATGAGATTGGAATATTTATGCAGTGGCATGTAAGGTATTGCCCCAGATAACCTCTTCGTGGACCCCTATGCTAGGAGGCCCAACTGTTGCGAAGCCACCATCCCATAGACCACCACAAATCCTACGTCATACATGATCATGGCTCCTGGGCATAAACCCAACACTCTAATCTATCAATACTTCGATAGTTCTTGTACTCATTTGTTGTACCCCTCTTATGTTTGGGCATGGCTGGTTAGATCAAGTCCTTAATTACTTATTTACTTTTCCTTTATTGTATAAGTTGTCCCAGGTCTCATGTTTCTGGCTATGATACCAGAGTAAGATTACTACAATAGTTGAATTTGTGCTTTGTGAAATTGCATTCCTATAGCAGGGCTGATGCAGCGATGGTACCTGCTGTGGCATTGTACTTTATGAGGTGGCTCACTGCCTATCCTGTGTGCAAGCTGCAAGGTTCATTAATCCAAATCTGTGAAAACTGAATAGTGATGTTACTCAGAAGTGCAGTGTTTTATAAACTTGCAATGTCTAGATGATCCATTTGATTAAATAAATTGGCTGGGAGTTCGTTTCTTTTTTGTAAAAAACTATTTAATAGCAAATCCTTATCTTTCAATCTAGACATAAAAAAAACTCACGTTCTATTTCTTCATAATTCGGTAATACCTTTAGCCTGAATGAAAACTTGTAGGCTACCAAAGGACTGCTAGGAAAGTGATTGTTCCTTACCTTAGTCGATGCTACTGTCTGGCTTTACATTGTTCTGAATATTTTTTTCCTGACAAATTGTTCTCAACATCTTGGTTGTCCTTTCTCTCACATGTGCAGCACAGAGAGAGAAGGTCCTGGAAAAACAACTACATAGCCTCATTGAACAGCTTACAGCTAAACAGGTCCGTCCTAAATCCTTGATTTTAGGAACTGCAATATATTTATTTATCAATAGTAGCTGACTCCTTACTCTTGGTTTGCTATTTCTAGGCTCAAGCTGAAAGTATTATCACTGATATTCATGCCAAAGAAAAGGATTTGGAAAGGCTGAACAATTTACATTGCAGACTGTACAGTACTACCAACGAAGTGTACGCAGCACGGAACAGGTTCACCAGAGGACTTTCCAGTGGTCTTGAAGATTATGACGCGAAAGCTGTTCGGAGACCCTACCAATCTGGTGCTAGAACAGAAGGCCAGAATAGGCTGATGATTCTTAGATCTGCTTTTGTTCTCTATATTTTGGTACTCCATGTTGTTGTTTTTATAAAGATATCAGTTTCAAAATAGGAAGGAAAACACCTTGTTTATTGTACCCAACGTGCAGGCATTTCTTGTGTAAATAATACATAAATGCATACACTCGTTGCATTATGTGCGCCTCAAATTGGATGCAAGGATATTTTCTTGGCTGGCGCCTCAAATTGGATGCCTTATGGGAGCCATTCCATTGGACTTATGATGTGGAGGAATGTTAAAAAATAACTGCAAAAACTTAGAAAATATATCGATGAATCTCGTTCGTTAGTTTTCGTTCGTCGTGCGTCCCAGAGCCGTTCGATCGATCGAACGGCTCCGCCTACGTACGCCTGGCCCCCTCTCGGCCGCTCCGCACGCGTGAAACCCTAACGGGCCGCGCCCCCTCTCCGGCCCGCCCTCCTACCAACGCCGCCTCTCTCCTCCCCTCCACCATCTTCTCGCCATGCCTGCCACTGTCGACTCCCCTCGGTCCAGACACGCCGCCGCCGTCCTCTCCCTTGCCACCAATTTACTTATTAGTTCTTTGTAACTTTTTTTTTTTTGTCTAAGGCCCTCTTTGAAAGGCTAAACTGCTGGTGCCAATGCTCGGACCATTCGGTTGAAGCCATTGAGCTGAGCATTATTTTACTTTCAAGGCAACAAATGAAATTGACTTGAAAACTAAGAGATAAGTTCCAGAAAGCAATAGATAAAAGAAAAAGGAATTTGGAATATAAACTGAATGTTTTTGAGATTTAAAGTTCCCTGTTATTGGAACGGGCTAGGTTGAACAGCTAGGGTTAAGGGTCCTTTGAATTGACTGCCACTCAGGTACTCAGCAGCTGATTAAGAGGCCAAACCTCACCCAGGCCACCACCGGAGTTCATCGAACCACCATCGAACCTTGCCGGACCTGCTGGAGTACCATTTTGAGAAGCTACTTTGAGAAGTCAGAGCATTTGGTTCAGTTTTGTGGTTTTTTTACCGCGCTGAAGCCTAATCAAACAGGACTTGATTTCCCTATTGCTTAGATATCTTACAAATGGCACAAAATATCAATCTTTGCTGGGACAGTTCATGTGATAAACATATTTTACTAAACATTCTAGAACTTGCACCCTCTTCTACTGTTCAAGCAATATATAAGCCATGTCTAAAGTCCAAGTGAGATGCTTACAGAAGTAGCATGCTTTCATAAATCAGTCGTACCTAAAAATTTGAGCTATCAAAGTTTCCTTCGAGCAACCATTCTAGGGCTAATCTGAAACCAACATGCACACATGTATGTTTACTAAATTAGATGCTTTCGAGTGTGGCTCCTTATGTGTTTGCGTGCACAGTTTATTTCTTAATGCAAATAATGGATTCATTTTTTAAAAGTATGTCTGAGCCATTAATCTTCATCCAGTAATTCATGAATTATCTCTATATGTGCCCTGCTTAATTGTTTTATTTATACCATGCATCATGATAAATGTACATGTCTGTTGTCCGTTTAGGCACCAATATGAAACATCAACCTTTTTTGTTGCAAGATACTAAATACTTTTGGTTGTTTGTTTCTTTTTTCTATTTCTTATGAGAATTGTTTATCCTTGCATGAAACTCTATTTCAGTTTATTCTACTTTTTTTTCTCTTTGTTAAACTCCTGTTTTTCGTTCTTCTTGTTTAAGCTTACACTTTTCTGATTAAAATTATCCAATCATGCAGTTTCCATTTCTATCCAAATGTGCTCGCTTTCAGAAGTTGATCCCAACGACTGGTGATGATCGAATATTGACATTCACATCCATGATATTCCTGGTGGTGCAAAGGCTTTTGAGATCTGTGCCAAGTTCTGCTATGGCATTATTGTCACACTGAATGCCTACAATGTCATTGCTGCTCGCAGTGCTACTGAATACTTGGAGATGCAAGAAACCGTAGACAAGGGCATCTCATCTACAAGATTGATATCTTCCTCAGCTCAAGCATATTTCGGAGCTGGAAGGACTCTATCATTGTTCTTGGGACAGCAAAGGCTCATTTACCTTGGTCAGAGGATCTTAAGCTGGTTAGCTAGCTTGTTCATTCTGTCATGTTAGGCTGTATCAAAATTGATGTGGATGTTACCTTGATCACTTTAATTTTTTCTATCTTGATATTCTAATTACACTATTTTCTGAAAAGATTTGAGGCTGGAACTCGTGCAATTGGAGAGGTTGTGCAGCGATAGATTATTTGTCACATATTAGCACGCAAAGGATCAATGAGTACGAGGTCAATATAGATTCTATATATTTTGTTTTACGATCATTTGTTTTTCTAGCATTATTGCGTGTTATTTATTCTCACCTGTATTCATTTTTTCCATCCAGAAAGAGCTGGGTTATATCTCTATGAAAGACTTCTTTTTGTTCCAAATATTTGAATATATGGACCGGCTCCTTGGCAAACTGATCACCGTGTTCTACCAATCCTTTTGGAACCGTACAACCAAGCCATCATTGATATATACTATGCATCATTCATCAATTATTTGTTCATATTTGGATAGAGGAAGAATGTCAGTATTGGATATCTTAGTTTTGTTGAGAACATTTACTAAATTTGCAATAGCCAAATACTAATGATTGGAGAATTGATACTTTCAAGATCTTGCAAAGGAAATTCTTAGCATGTTCACTACAAGAGAAATGGGAAAAATGTTCTTCACAAATAGTGGTTTAGAAGCAAATGATTCTCAGGTATGATTGCTAAAGGTACTGAACATTTTCTGCTCTTCTCATATTATCAATGATGTTGATCTTACTGTTTTTCACATCTACAGTGTCTAAATCATTGACACTGATTTACATTATGTCACACAATTGTCTGCTCTCTGAAATTTTGACCAAACACACCAAAAAACTCTTTTCAGAAAAAAAAAGCAATGAAACATGACTAATACGTGCCCTTGTGAAATTTACATAATCTTTGCTCATTTTGATTTTGGATTTTGCGGATTCTTGAGCACTTAGTTGAGCACTTGATTTTGGGATATTGTTGCATGATTGTTTCAACAAATCATGGTAAGATTTTCTGCTGGATTGTTGTTCAGAAATCAGAATATATATGTGTTTTTTTTTTCAGAATTGTTTCCTTCATGGTTTCAATAATAACCACCGTCTATGATTTACTAAGCATATTAGGTCTTTCCACCTGTTTCTCCCTTTGACGCTGTGACCTTGTCTCAGGAGATATTGTGCTACTTTAACTCTTCAAGCAATGTCATTATGTCAAAATATTTTTTTACTTTAATTCATAATGTTTATATAATGCTTTTGTTGCAGATCTACACTGTGGCGTCAACTGTCCATCTTGTGAGTACAAGTTATGATCATGCCTTCTATAGTCTTTACAAAATATTGCATTGTACAATGCTAACTTTGCACCTTGGAGGCTTGGGATTCTTCAATTGCATCTTCTTGAACTTGAACAGATTCAGCTGCTGGGTTTGCTTCCACCACCACCACATCTGCTTCCTCCTCTTGCTGCTCATTACCATCAGCTAGGAACAATGGCCTTTTTCTCCTGTTGGATTCCAAGTAATCTCTCATCTCCTTTCTAATTGCAGTAGTGGTCTTTGGACACATTTTTGTATCTCCATAGCCACCTGCTAGATGCCGCTTTAGCCTTTTTATCCCTCCACAAACCATGGTGTCACAAAGGGTGCATGTCACCTGATCTCTATTTTCAAGATTTGCCCAATATCCATACTTCCAGCCTGGATCATTTGAGGTAGCCTTCCTTGCTCTATCTGTTTTTGGATCATATTTGGCATTGTTGACAGAAGATGGGCTAGCCATTCTTTGCTGTTGGCTGGTGCTGCATAGTGCATAGAAAGAGGGTAATTAAACTAAAGGTGACGAGGAATGAGGGGAGAGGAAGATAAGCCGCAGATCACAAAGGAATGAGGGGAGAGGAAGATAAGGTACCTGTGTTGTAACTCTGTGAGCCAAAGCCGACGTGAAAGAAGGGTCCAGGCAGAGGAGGGAGCAGACCGGCGGGCAGAGCAGAGGAGGGAGCAGGCCGGCGGGTGGAGCAGAGGAAGGAGTAGGCCGGCCGGCGGGCCTCGGAGGTGCAGAGGGAGAGGTGGAGGTTGGAGGCGCAAGGGGAGCGGCTAGGATGGAGGCGGGGCGCCGCCGGAATCCTCTGGCCTCTCTCCTCTCTTTCCCCTCAATTGGAGGGATGCTGGGAAAGGTCGCGGGCTCGCGCGGGGTATAGCCGCGCGATTTCCCGCGCGGCCTTTGGAGCCCCTATTTTTCCCGCTGCGCGGCGTCCGCCTCACGTTTTCGGACGCCAAGGCGACGCCTTCTGACACGCGGCGACGCCATACGCCGGTAGGGCGCGGCAACCACTACGCCCTAATTGGACTAGCGCCGCGACGCCTAGGCAACGCCTAGGCGACGCCTTAATAACCATGGGTGTTGTTTTTGGTAGCTACATAGTTCTAAGTACAACCATTTTTTTCAGGGCTGCAACAATGACAAACTTCTTTTTAGTGAGCCCTTTTTCTTGTGATTAAAGATATCTTATTTTGGTTTTTAGGTTTTAATAAGCTGATTATTTACTATTTGAACAGTACAAATTCAGAGGTAGATCATTGATGGGCTCCAATGACGAAATTAGAGCTGCTTTGTTCCTTCAGATGAGCATAGCGAACCAGGTTGTTGCCCTGTTTGCTCATTCTGATGATTGTTGCCTTATTAGATGCCCTGGTCCTTTTGTTTCATTTACATTTATTTTTACCCAGACGGTGAGCTTGTTTCCTTTCTTATTTCAATTTTTGGTTGAAGCTCTTTGTTTTTTGCATGATAATTTCATTGAACTTGTACATTCTGAGTACTGTTAAATTTGAAAAATAACCATGTTCTCACACAAAAAAAATTGTTAAGGGCTTGAAGCGGTATCTTTTTTGTAAGTACTGTTCTAAACTTTCGGTTTAAGCAGTAGATCAATATTTATTAAATGCAATACATTGCAGTTGTGTTGAATGCAATTAACTATCTTAATTTTTTATTTTTCTTTCATGTTACCTCACTGCTAGAGCACATCTACTTGTGATTTTAAAT
Source organism: Raddia distichophylla (assembly GCA_005191435.1). Classification (NCBI taxonomy): domain Eukaryota; kingdom Viridiplantae; phylum Streptophyta; class Magnoliopsida; order Poales; family Poaceae; genus Raddia; species Raddia distichophylla. Next base: position 64,751 of record SPJY01011014.1, on the reverse strand, counting down.
GTAATGGCATGAACCACTAATGAGTGATTGATGAAATATTACCTCCAACATGTTTTGCATGTGCGAGGTTTTAAATTTCTCTCGTTGCAACGCACGGGCATTTTTCCTAGTATATGTCTAAAATACGATGAATCTATTGAATCTTGGAAAATAAAGATGAAACTTGAGAAATATACAGGTGAATTTTATAGAAAGACCAATGAAACTTTGGTAAATGCTAAATACCAATGAAACTTTGGTAAATGCTAATGAACCTCTAGAGTAAAATGTACCTATTAGCTAACTACAAATGAAACATAAGAAAAGTACCGGCAGACTAAAATGTACCTATTAGCTAACTACAAATGAAACATAAGAAAAGTACCGGCGAAACTTGCACAATGTACCTTTTAATGGGGGAAGATTAATTTTGACATTACTTTGGTAATCCTCAAATAGCAAGAAATGATAGAATACACGATTTTATGTGTGGATCAACAAATTTTTGGAGATTGGGTTGGTAGAGTTCCAAGATAGGAATTGCTGAAGGTTTAGGATGAAAATATCAAATATAAACTTTAGAAAAGTATTTCATGCGAAGATGTTTTTTATTGATTTTTTGGGAAATATTTTGGAATTTTGAAAGCATTTCCAATAAAAAAGAGGAATACAAGTATTTATTTTTATGTTTGTATTCAGAAAAGGGTATTTTATATTTTGTATAATACTAGATTTTGAGAATTTTTGGAAGTGTTTTGCTATTTGAAACAAAATGATTTGCCATTTCTAAAAATGGCAAACAGGAAAAGAAATAAAATGCATGTGGGCCAGAAGTGATGGCCTTTGGCCCATGGGTGCACGGCCTAGCGTGAGACTGGCCTATGGAGCCTGGAGGGAAGTGAGAGTGGAGGAGTTTGCATAGGTTGACTAGTGGGGCCTAGTGCATGGTGGGAGGGCTGGGGAGTATGAGACTTAGAACGGGGCCGTTGGTCACTGGTGCAATGGGGTTGGGAGGGGAATTCCGGCGGAGGAAGAGGGTAGTGAGAGTGGAGGAGTTTGCACAGGCTGACTAGTGGGGCCTAGTGCATGGTGGGAGGTGTGAGGGCTAGGGAGTATGAGACATAGAAATGGGGCCGTTGGTCACTAGTGCAATGTAGAAGGGAGGGGGATTCCAGCGGAGGAGGAGGTTATCGCCTGTGAGGAGCGGCCAGAGCCAGGGAGTTCATGCTTTGGAAATGAAATTGGATGGTCGGTCTTACGGAAACTTGGCTGGTGCTCGGGGAGATTGGAGGAGGTTATTGCCAGTGAGGAGCGGTCAGAGCTGGGGAGTTCATGCTTTGGAAATGAAATTGGATGGTCGGTGATGCTTACGGAAACTTGGCTAGTGCTCGGGGAGATTGGAGGTGGACAGATGGCGTGGCTAGGGCGGCGACGTTCATGGGTGATGACGGCGAGGATGCTCTAGGGGTGGTTGGTGTTGGGTGATGGCAACAATGTCTTCACAATATTGAGTGGATGACCTTTCCTTTTTGGAGTTGAGCTCAGAAGTTGTCGGAACCAGCAGGGCGGTGTTTTGTCGGAGATGGGGAAGACGACAGTGTTGGGGAGAGCTCAGAGCGAGGTAGAGGAAGAGAGAAGGCCGTAAAGGAGGTATATGGCATCGCCGGGGATGGCATGCATAATTTATAGTTGGGCATGGGGTGATGTTGGTCGGAGTCGGAACAATCTTGGCAACCTAAACAGCAGCAAGGAATTCACGTCGAAAGGCAACAATATAGGGGAAACTGGTGGAAGATAGGGTCGGTGTGGAGCACCATCCTGGTGGTGGAAACATCGGTACAAGTGGACGGACGTGGCGGCAGTGAGGTTTTCTGGCAGGCGGTGAGGCCTAACGGTGGCACCAACGGGTTAGGGGGAGGCGTCGGCGGTTGAAAGAAGACGAAGTCGTGCTATCCATTGGATCCCACGACAATCAATGGGCGTCATTAGTTTGTTCCTTATCGAAGCGGTATGCAAAATGGTGACATGGCCACTATGGCGAAGCGTTGGTTGAAAAAGAAATGTTTCGTGCCTTCCATAGCTACTTAATGTACTGGTGGGCTAAGTTGGGCTGATTGGGTCAAAGGTCTTGGGTCGAGGCTAGATGTTGAGATCCATGTGGAGGATACCCCGTGTAGTGATGAATATATGTGATAATATTTTACTATGGTGAGATTTTGAAGTACTTTGGTAGAGCATTTGTTGAAACAGGCACATAATTTGAAATAGTGTCTGATGGTGACGGATAGTGTCTGACAAATTTGTATACGGACTAATTGTGTGGCTAATTGCATCTAATTATCCTTTTGTACATGGATTTTGAGGTTGATGATGTTTGTCAAGCTAAGCTTGTAAGAGAAGGTAAATATTTAGTTTGGACTCATCTCTGTGATGCTGGTGCCGATGGGTACGTGGTTGACGCCGTTTCGCGGGGGCAAACAGGAGGTCCGGGCGTCCGGGGGCGTGCAGGTGTCGACGGGTGTCTAACGGGGTTATCGTCGGCAATGAATATAAATGGGGTTATGCGTTGGATCCAAACTTGACGGTAGCACAAGACAGGGGATCTTTTTTATATAGGTTCAGGCCCTTATCGGTAGAAGTAATACCCTAATCCTGTGATCTGGGATTATATGGGGTATATGCGTACAAGATGATCGGGAGATCTCTCGTATGTTGTGTTCTCGGCCTCAAGTTGTATTATGAGGCGAGGGTATTAGATTAGTTGCCGAACTATGGCCCCCCTACCCCCTTTATATAGTGGAGGGGGTGGGGTTAGGAGTCCTGGTCGGTTACGAGGGAGGATTCCTACCTCTATCATCTAATCAAATATGTAGTTATCTGGGATTACAATTGTATCTTCCTCATTAGGGATAGACTTCTATCTTTATGTCTTTCCTTGTCGGGCAAGCCTTCTAGAGTCCGAGTGGTATTCGTCCTCATCCACCAGACTTGGTACATCCCCTGTCGGGTAGTATTTTAGGCCCTCCATGTGGGTACCCGGGGTCTATGTTATCCACAGTAGCCCCCAAGTGCTTCATAGTCGAGTTGCTGCTCCTCTTTACCGCACCTTGGATGAATCATGCTTCATGCCGAGTGCTTGTATATTGTTGATGCTTCTTCCCTACTGGCTTTTGTCCGTTATCTGCGAGGAGACTGTGAAGGACTCATAGAGATCCATAGAGTTGCTAGTGATACCTAGCCCGAGATTGCCAGAGTTCTGGCGGTAGGCTCTTTGTAAGGCGCATCACTTTTATTGTACAACTATTGACCCAACATAGGGTATACCATGTAGAATACAGCAGTCGTCCCATCATGGGACGTACCTTAAACTTAGTGGTACCTGTACCCGACTGTAATGGGATAAAGCTAGCGGCCCAACCTGGGGCATACCATGAAGTATAGGCATCTGGCATCTGGTTCCATTGGAATGCAGCGGTCTGCCCAACATGGGGCATGTCATCAGCTGAGTGGTACCTGTACCCGACCACCGAGCGGTACCTGTACCTGACCGGAGTGGGATACAACTGGTGGCCCTAGAGGGCGTACCGTATTTTTAACCATCTGGTACCTGTACTCGTAGAGTAAAGCGATTGGCTCAACATGGAGCATACCATCTGGATAGGGTTTGGCCCAATGACACCTGTATCCGACTGGTGCGGCACACAACTAGTATCCGGGCATATCATTGTTGTCAGCCAGACAGTACCTGTACCCGACCGAAGTGGGATACAGCTGGCGGCCCCGTCATAGGGCGTACCTTAAGGATAGAGTTTGGCCGTATGGTATCCATACCCGGGTTGCGGTGCACAGCGTCGGGACCAACTGGAGCGTATCACCGAAACTCAATCCAGACATCACTGCTATTTGATCCTAACATGCAGTGACCAACTAGTGACCCAACATGGGGTATACCAACAGATGGGTATTTTTTGTAGCTCTGCCAGTAATCGACTCGACATGGGGTGTACTGAGGCTGAATTTGGCTTAGCCCGGCTACGCTTGTAGCCACTGGTTGTAACGTGCAGCTGGAAGGCCGTAGTTAGCGCTTATGTCGCAGGGTGGCCTATGCCCAGAGGCGTAAGTGTATAGCCGTACCGAAGATGGGGTGGGCGTGTAGCTGAGCCATAGACATGAACGCTTGTGGCGCGGGCGTAGGCATGTAGCCATGCCAGGCGCTCGCTGAGCTATAGATTTGGACGGTCGAGACGCGGGCGTAAGCGTGTAGTCGTGCCAGGCGCTCGCTGAGCCATGGTTATCACTCATTGCGCAGGTCCTTACGCGTATACGGAGTCGTAGAAGGTACTTGATGAGGTAAAAACCCATGAACCCCTGTAGCTTGTACATGTAGAATTTATGCAGTATCATAAAAATTGTTATATGGATGTAAAAATCCAACCGCTTTGTTTATGTAATTTTAATGTCCTTTCGTTCCTTTTCCATTTTCATCTTTAATTCCTTCAACTCATCTTCCTTTTGTTATGCACTCTGCCCGACTAGTCTAGCCCCCAGACGTCGGGAATTGGTTCATGGCTCTTTTCTTAGGCACGCGTATCGAGTGAATAGAGTTCGCCGTTCGTGGGTCAGAGCTTCACTACTCGGATTCCTTTGCAATCATTAGGAGAAAGAAACAAAAGTGCACGCAAGTGCACCTATTAGGTGTAGCCCCCGACTTACTGCTTAGTTCGAGGCCGACTAAGTAGCAAGTCAAGAAATAATTTAGATTTATATGAAAAGATTATGGTAATGAGAACTTAGCTCTGATGTAGGGGTAGACGTGTAGCCGAGCTGTAGACTTGGGCGCTTGTGGTGCAAGCGTAGGCGTGTAGCCAAGCCAGGCGCTCGTGGCGCGCGATGGCGTACAGCCGAGCTAAAGACTTTGGCACTTATGGCGGGGCGTAGGCGTGTAGCCGAGTAGCGTGTCGCTGAGCCGTAGACTCGTAGGCGTGTAGCCGTACCGGGCGCTCGTGGCGTGCGATGGCATATAGCTGAGCCGTAGACTTGGAGGCGTAGCCGTGTAACCGTACCGGGTGCTCGTGGCGTGCGATGGCGTACAGCCGAGCTGGAGATTTGGGGGCGTAGGCGTGTAGCTTTTGGCGGCAGGGAGAGTAGGCGGCGGTGGGCGACGGAGGCGACAGCGGGGCAGCGGCACCGGGAAGGTGGCTAAGGCGAGCGGCGACGGGGAGGCACGGGGTGACGGCGCGGCGCGGAGCGGCGGCGCGGCGGTGAGGGCAAAGGGTTCGAGGACTTGGGCAAAAATACCAAGTCCCCGAGCCCTTACCCCAGATCTAAACCGTCGCAGTCTCGACGGCCACAGGAAAGCCTTTCGAGATAGCCCCCGTAGTGGGCGAATCCAATGTTGCTGTTCTAGGTTTGCATGCCCCGGCCTTATATGAACTCCGTTTTGGACGTTCTAGGTTTGCACGGACACGCTCTTAACGATATCTTTTCAACGGATCTAGTCACACCTCCAAATTCCTTACAGATCAATGGAAATCATGAAAACTAGATGGCGAACAGAATCTGCCGGGTGCTGTGACGCTCCACTTTGGGCCCATGTGTAACATCCCCATTTTCAAAACCTAAAAATCATACATCATTATTTCATGTAAAATAAAAATTTTCTTGAAATAATTTTATTTAGAAAATGTGAATGTTACCTTCTAAAGCCTAAATTCAATATTTTGAATTTTGAATTAATTATTGTAAAGATTAATGTAAAATTTTGGTAAAAATTAAAAATTTGGTTTTGACATTTTAAAAATAAGTAATTGCAAGAGCCAAAAGAATATTTTTGTAATTAATATCTTAGCTTTGATATAAGGAATGTTTAATATTAAATTTAAAAATAATATTTTGTGTTTGAAAATAATCATTCAAAATTTATATTTGATAATGAATGCTTTTATTTGGGTTTGACCAAAATATAATTAATTTAAAGCTAATTTTGAAAATGCTTGTATTATTTTAAGCAAAAATTAGATTTAATTAATTTGTATTTGAATTTGGTATCAAGAATTTGAAAATTAATTTTAAATCCATCACTATGGCAGTGGGCCCCATCTTTCCTTTTCTTTTTCTATTTTTCTATTTCCTCTTTTCCTGTCCTTCTTTCCTTATTTTCTTTTTCTTCCTTTTCTTCTTACTGTTTGTCTTCTTCCACCGGCCGAAGCCGTTGCGCCACGCTGTGCCGGCACCGCCCCTCTCCAGAAGCTCACCAATGCCGCCGGCCCCACCTTCCCTCGCCCACTTGTGACGCAGACCCCGCCGCCGGCGTTCAATCCACGCCATGGGACCCACCACCTTGTCCTCTTGCGACGCAACTTGCTCGCCGCCAGTCCCACTGCTGTCGGATCATGATTTGCTTGCCGTCTCCTATAAATATCGTCGACCTCATCGCGTCCCTCCTCCATTTTCCCTCTCTGCCTTTCGCTTTGCCGCCGCGCCGTTTTTCCCCTCCGACGTCAATCCTCGCCGCTGAGCCTCATCGAGCCACCTCAGCTCCAATCTGCGCCACCCCAAGTCCCCCCTCACCTGCCCATTGCTCGCCATATCACCTACACCGCCCCTCCCGTCGCCGATGACACTCCCTGCGTGCGCCGTCGACTCCCACCGCCCCGAGCCATCGCGAGCTAGCCGCCGGCGACCTCCGGTGTCGTGGATCCCTTCCCCGAAACCCCCACAGCCTCCTCTTCATTATCCCTCGCTTTCCCTCGCCGGAGCGCCGCCATCGCCGTCGGAATCGCCGCCACCCGAGCCTCCCGCCACCGCTCCCCTGCTCTGTCTCACCGACAGGCGAGCCCCATCCCGTCAGCCTCCTCCCCGTCCTGTGCCGCTACCACCTGGGGCCCAGCCGTCAGCGCCCCTCCTCCCCTTCGATGCTGGGTTGAGCCAGGCAGCTCGCCGGAGGCCACGGCCCAAGCAAGCGGACCCCTCCCCCGCGCGGCCGCGGTCGGCCCAGCCAGTGCCAGCCAGGCCGCGGCTCCCCTCCTCGCTCGTGCCGTGGGCCGCCAGGCCGAGCCGGCCCATGGCCATTTTTCTTTATTTAGTTTCTGCAAAAATTGTTATTTTGATATCTTTTGCAAATTAGCTCCAAATTCAATGAAATCGGTTTCTCAAAATTCAGAAAAAAGCATACTTTTATTTAAGAATATCATTTTCACCATTGCGTGCATATTTTTGAATGTTGCATTTATTATGTGTTTTATCTGTTTGCGCTAGATTCGGTCTCCTACGCCGTTGGGGTCGAAGATCCATCCAGGCGCCCGGAAGACCGCATTTACGGCAAGTCATTGTTGATTTTTTCCCTGCAATATTTGTTGATCATATTGCTGCCTAGATTTCTAAATGATTTACTAGATTTGCTAAGTGCATATTATATTAAAATGTAAAAATTCTAGTTGATTAGGCTAATTAGTTAAATGCCCAGAAAATTTATTATTATCATATAAACCTGATCCTTGTCAACCCTAGGAATATGTAACTTGTTTATTGCCATTTCATTGATTAGTTAATCGTTAAATGCTTAGCCCTACTGTTTGTTGCTTATAGTTGTCACTGTTATTTCATGTGAACTGCAATGTTTGAAATGCATGATTTGAAGGCAGTTGACGCTACCATGTTTGATAAAATGGGACTATTGGGGTACAATAGTTGGTATTGTAAAAGGAAAATTATTTTCGCAAAACCCTGGTTTGTGTGGATGGTTGTATGGACTGGTGCAGTACGCACGAGACTTGGGCCCAGTGTGGGAACCACCCAAATCCCTTAGGACCGAGTCCTTGAGGTGGTCAAACTAAGTTGAACAGTGCGAACACGAGTGCTTGTATGGGCAGGCCCTGGTCGAGTACCCTTCAAGTTCTTAGTTTGGGCATCTCACTTGGTGAAATAGGGAGCGTAGAATCTGTAGCACACGGTGTCACGCAGACTATGAACCTATTGGCGCAAGAGGGGGCCACTGGCAACTGAGTACTAGCCTAGAGGTGGAATCCTTAGCGGAGATTTCCAAGCTAGGAATGAATTGGTTAAAGACCTTGTGGTGGTTTACTTTGTAAATTACCTCTCGTGGGTAAAGTGTGCAACCTGTGCAGAGTTGTAGAACTGTCTAGACAGCCGTGCCCACGGTCAAGGGCGGGCGACGGAGCACTGCCTCATGGTAGTCTTTCACCCTTTTGTTTTCGAAATGGCGCTTTAAAGTGAAAACACGGCAGGACGTTGTGAGATTTGTTTTGGGCCTTCGCAGCAGGACGCTGTGGAGTGACTGTTATTGCATGGCAGGGGCCATGAGTTGACATGGCAGTTAGCCCTGAGATATTCAGATTGACATGGCAGGTGCCATGAGCTTATGAGCTTGACATGGCAGGACACCATGAGACTTTTCTTTGACTCAGCACGTAGCCTTGAGTCCTGTACGACATGGCAGGTAGCCATGAGTTGAATTTGGTGGGTTAAAACCTGCAGGTGGCCGGAGTTTCAAAAGAAAAGAAATTTGTTTCACTATTCTTAACTCTTTTTGGAAATTTCAAGGATATAGGGTAAATTTGTAAAGTTGGCTTTCCGCAAAAGAAACCCTAATCTCTCCTTTGCTGAGCCCTCATATGCATTTGTCAATTTGGCTTGCGAGTATTTGCACATATACTCACCCTCGCATTCACTCGCGGGGCTGCTCATTCCAACGAGCAGGGCCGGATGCTCAGTACTATGACCTGGACAATGGTGAGCCCGAAGACGGCGACTTCGCCGATGGTATTCCAGACGTGGATTTCTCCGACGCCTAGGATCACTACTACAACCTTGCCTGTGGGATCGTGTTGGATTTTCCTTTTTGGTTCTTCTATGTACCCATGCTTCCGCAGTTGTATGGCCTGCGTGCCAAACTTTTGTATTATTGTTGACGTCAAATAAACACCAATTTTATACGTCAACATATTTTTGGAATTCCAGCATTTCGGAGGGAAAATCAAGGTTTATACTAGCATTTTATTTATTCTAATAAAGTTCCACAAGTTTTGGTGAGTTTTTGGTCTACAGGTACAAAATGGGAAGAACCGGAGCCAAACCGGGCAAAAAGCCAGGCCGGCCGACCCACCCTAGGCCAGCCAACCTGGCCACGTCACCAATCCGGCTCCAGCTTTGCACAAGTGGCATAAAAACACAAATTGAAGACATCTACACCATCCATTGCAGTCGGTTTGATCAAATAGACACGGTTGCTTCACAAATGAGCTTAGGATTCCCTTGGATTCCTTTCTTGCGCATGTCAACTTGATTCACCGGCTTAAGGGGTTAATCTACACCATCAAACAAGCATCCTAGAAAAAATCCACGACCGGGAGGTGAAGAAGGTGGGTCGGCCGACCCACCTAGGCCGGCTGACCCCCTCTTGAGGCCCCTCGGATTCCCCTTTGAAGGGTGGCAAGATGACACGTGTCCCAAGCCGTGGCACCCTCTCATTGGCTCCGGAACACTATAAAAGGACCCCTACACCTCACTTTTGGAGAAGACACAACACATTCCTCACTTTCATTCCACTTATTAGAGTAGCTCCTATTTAGTAGTAGTTGGGAGTTAGAGTCAAGTCGGGCTGAAGCTCGGAGTTCCGGAAGTGTCTTCGGGAATTCGGGTAATAGCTCTTGTACCTTTTCCTAATTGTTTCAATTAGTGAGATTACTTCATTCATTGCTTATGTGTTGAACTTTATTTGAGCTGAGTATATCTACATAAATGAGTTGTGTAGATTTGCCTTACCGGTAGCTTGTATTCATCTGGAATCAGTTTAGGTTCTCACTCATATACTGTTAGAGCCAGACATTGAACCTAAATCAACTTTTTTTGGTATTGAGGAAGATTGATTAGAAATAGTAGCAGACGTGGTGTCTGAGACTAAGACTAACTCGGTTTACACCCGAGCCCACGTATATGTGGTAGGTGGTGACAGCCCTATCCATCCGTAGATACTAAGTATCTCGTGCGTAACCCACAACGTCCGGCTTTGGACCAGTAAAGCCCTATCGGAATGATCATAACCATTCGGGATTTCAATTTAGGATAGCGGGTGGTAGTGAATGTCCGAGCTCCGACGACGAATATCAAGTGAACCACTGTTTGATTACCCAAGCTCACTCAATAAACTGAATCACACAATTTTGAGAACTTATTAAACTTGACTCGTTGTCCTCCCAACTGTCTATCTAGCTAGAGTAGCTTTCTCTTAATTTGTGTGAATATTTACCTTGTGTGTGTGTCACCGGTCTTTTCTATTTATCCTAACCCCCGTTACCTAGATTGGCTGGTATTTTAAATAATTAAGATATAGAGGATTATCTCTTTAAACCCTCGTTCCCTGTGGATTCGATAACTCTAGGAATACTCCTGGTGAAAACTAAAAGCGATATCCGTGCGCTTGCGGATTAATTTCTTTGAGCGTAAGTATCGCCAACAATTATGAGCCTTAATGGCCGCACTCTGATGTAATATTTAATATTTTAATAAGAATGGTTATGATCCAAGTTCTGGAAACCTGTGTGTACTAGCTACTGATCCAGGGACTAGTACAGTAATACACAGCAGGGACTCGACTCCGTTCAGGCGGGTCCCGACACCATGGCCCATGTACCTCCTAGGGCTGCGCCCCAAACCCTAGCCGTCGCTATAAATTTAGTAGATGTCGCTAGTTTAGACTTGGGGTTTTCTTAGATTGTTCTGCTGTTGCAGCTTCGTCGTTTACCGGTTTGCGGAACCCCAACTCGTGTGCTTAATCGGTAATCTATAATATTGAGATTGCATCCACTATGTTCTTGCTTGTGTTCTAGGAATTAACTTTGGTGGTGAGGTCGACCGCGTCTTGCCATGGTTGATAACGAATGGAGAGAGTGGTGTAGCGATTGCTGGCTTTGATTAGTCTAGATTGGAAGCCGGATCGTTGACATCGAGTTCTCTACCAATCAAGTTTGTCCTACCTGTCGGAAGATCGGGACCCCGTCCCCCCAACAAGTGGTATCAGAGCGCCGGTTGCCCGTCAGGTATCTTTGTATCCCGTCTCATTTGTTGTTCATCCATTAATATAGTCCTGAAAATTGTCCCACAAAAATATTTGAGTTCGTCGTCATATCCATCGTCCAAGCCACATTGTGACCTTCGTGATTTCGTTTTCAGATTTGCGTTGTTGAATTTGTATCCATCTTCATAGTATTGTTTCTGGTTTAGAGTAAGTTCTTGGTCTAGTTTAAGTTTTGCATCTTGATGTCGAGTCTAACGCCATCACGTCATCATCGCCGCCGCGTCCAAATCTATTACAAATTTGTTCAGTTCGGTATTTTGTCAATATCTCCATTGTCCAAAATCCAAATAGGACAAACTCATAGCCTAAATTGTAGTTCGGAAAACGATCTACAACTTTGTCCATTGTAATAAGTTTTAGATACTCCATATTTAGATCCAAAATCGCGTTGGAAGTGATTTTATATGTGTCTCAGATTTTTTTGAGCAGTCTGTATTGCGGGGCCCAAAGCTCCTAGATTCTTTATTAAAATTAAGATTTCCATATATGAAAATTTCACGGAAGAAAAAGATATACAACTTTGTAGTTTTGCATTTTTACGTTTGAGATCGAGAAAAATCTAAAAACTGTGTTGGAAGATCTGCTATCTTTCGAGACCGAAAATACAGTGTTGTAATTTTATCTGCCGGTGAAAAAAGAAAAGAAAGAAAAGAAAAGAAAAGAAAGAAAAGAAAAAGGCAAGTGCATACAAAGGAGCCGCACCAAAAAATCAAGAAAAAAATTCAAAAGTGTTTGCATATTGTATTCTTTATACTTGGTCGCTTGCTTGAACTAGTTCTAAGAACGAGTTTATGCCAACATCTTTTATAAGTACTTTGGATATTTATTCAGCTCTGCTATTCTGATTTTGATGATTGCATATTCTTTGCTACTAAATATTGTCTATCCAAGCTCCACATACTTCTTATCGGTACTAGTTCAAACTTGCAATCGTTTCGATCACACTCGTTCGGTATCACGAACTAGCCACCGGTTGTATCTCCTACAACGTTGGTAAGAACACTTGTAAGAGCGTGGTAAGATGATTGAGTGTGTGATTCCACCTTCTACTACCTAGTTGTTGATAGGGATAATACTTTTGTGTTATCTTTTGTTTTTTTATGACAATGGCAGATTCATGGATCATTGGGAAAAATTTACAACAATATCGATGCTGTAATGACGATCGAAAAGATAATGAAGGTGAAATGTCAATGGTAAAATAGCCTTACCTTCTTTTTATGGCGCATATGATGGTGAGATTTATTTTGATTGGAAAATGATAGTGGAACAAAAATTTGATTATCACCATATTCATGAAATTCATAAGGTTAGGTATGCTACTAGTAAGTCCAAAGATCGTGCTATCTTATGGTGGAACGAACTAGTCACTATGGACATACAACCTGATAAATGGGATATGTTGAAGAGAGTTATGCGTCATAAATTTGTTCCTCTTTCTTATAAACGTGGCATGCTAAAAAAATTGCAAAGCTTAGAACAAGATAGTAAATCTGTGGAGGAGTACTATCAAGAGCTACAAATATGCATGTCTTAATGTGGTTTAGAGGAAACTGATGGAGAAAAGGAGGATAGATTCTTATGTGGATTTAATGAGAAAAAATACAATATCTTTGTTGATAAAGAATATGTTTCTCTGTTATAAACCTTTGCTTTTGCTTGTGCAGCTGAAAATAAAATAAAATATAAGAAAGTTGTACGAAATTCAACACATCTGTTTGTAAGAATGGTGTGTATTTTTGCACGACTAACATTTTGCAGGCAAGTGCAAATAATGATATTGAGAATGAGAATAATGAAGAGACGCTTGTTGCTACACCTCTGCTTTCAACACCTACTACTAAGAATGTATCTACACAGATGCAAAGAAAAACAAAGGTAATGAAAAAGGTACCACGCTCATTCATGTTGAGAACAATATTGATGTGATGAAAATTTTCACGAATCATGCTTCGTTAGAGCAACAAATTGTGGAAACAGTTACTGATTTACTTTTGTCATAAGAAGATTTGCTCGTTGTTTCTTGCGATAAAGAAGAGTTGTGCGATAATTGTTCACTTATATCTATTCCACAACTAGTGAATGAACATGCTACTTTTGCTTTATAACCAAACACATGTGTCGAAAATAAACATATTATTCAACTTACCAATGAAAATGATGAGGTGAAATTGTTGTCTTCTTTAAATATTGAGTGTTATATTGAATTTGATGTTCTATGTGATGTAGACAATTTAGAAAAGAGGCTTGTTAATTTTTCATGATTATCTAGAAACACTTTTCATATTGTGGGTAAATATAATGACAAAATAAAATACATAGTGAATCTAGTGTACATTTGCTCAAATATAAATTTTTCTTATGATGTACAACCATTTGATCAACTAGAGAGTAAAATTATCAATAATCAGAAGACATCAAGTGACTCTTGCTCTGTTTCAAAATTATATGAAAAATTTTAAGAAGGGGAGGATGTGGATCCTAATCGATGGAACGATATATTTCCAACGGATCCGGTCCCACCTCCAAATTCCTTACGGATCAATGGGAATAATCGAAACAAGATGGCGAACAGAATATGCCGGGTGCTGTGACGCTCCACTTTGGGCCCATGGCCCATGTACCTCCTAGGCTGCGCTCCAAACCCTAGCCGTCGCTATAAATTCAGTAGCCGTCGCTAGTTTAGACTTGGGGTTTGCTTAGATTGTTCTGTCGTTGCAGCTTCGCCGTTTACCGGTTTGCGGAACCCCAACTTGTGTGCTGAATCGATAATCTGTAATATTGAGATTGCATCTACCGTGTTCTTGCTTGTGTTCTCAATTCGCTTGCAGGAATTAACCTTTGTGGTGAGGTCAACCGCGTTTCGGCGTGCTTGATAACGAATGGAGAGAGTGGTGTAGCGATTGCAGGCTTAAATCTTTTCTGATTGGAAGCCGGATCGTTAACATCGAGTTCTCCACCGATCGAGTTTATCCTACCTGTCGGAAGATCAGGACTCCGTCCCCCATCAACAACAAAATTTGAAAACAACAGGAGTTAAAAGGTTTTCATACTATGTTGTATCGACAGCCCAGGTGTGGCCGTCGACACAGGCTTTCCAGTGCAACCTCTGTCGACGGCCTAACGGTGAGCCGTCGAGAGACGTAGACGCCGTCATGCCTGAGACGCTGCCGTGGGGACTCCTCCAAGCTCTCTCGACGGCTACCATATAGGCCGTCGAGAGTGACCCCGCTCAGTGTTCAGTCTTGACGGTTCTTTAGTGTCCGTCGATACTAATGGATATGTATCGGCGGTTACATATTAGTTGTTGAGACTGCAACTGGCAGTCGACTCTATTATCGATTCCTGTAGTGATGGGCTAAAACAAGCACCCAGGATCTGTTTTGAGAGACTAAAACTTAACTGTGAGCAATGCGTTTGTGATGGGTAAGATAGATCAGACCTTGTTTACCCATAGGTTTCGTGCTGATTTCATCCTAGTGCAAGTCTATGTGGATAACATAATCTTTGGTGGTTCCTCCTCTACTCTTGTTTCTGAGTTCTCAGAGGTGATGAGCTCGGAATTTGATACGAGCATGATGGGAGAACTCAATTTCTTCTTGGGCTTCCAGTTTAGATTGACACCGGATGTCATTTTCCTTCACCAGAGCAAATACACCAAAGACCTGCTGAGTCGATTTGCGATCTCTGATTGCAATCCGGTCCCTACTTCGATGGCGACCATCACAACCTTAGGGTCTGATGAAAATGATGAACCGGTCGACCAATAGGAGTTTCATAGCTTGTACGGCTCCTTGCTCTACCTCAACTCCTCCTGACCAGACATACAGTTTGATGTGTGTCTTTGTGCCCGTTTGCAGACTTCACCTAGGTTATCTCACCTTCAGGCGGTGAAGCGGATCTTCTGCAATCTTCGTGCGACTGCTGACTTTGGCATTTGGTTTTCTGCTGCCTCTTACCTATCTTTAAGAGCCTTCTAAGATGCGAACTTTGCTGGCTGTTGGATAGATAGAAAGAGCACTTTCGGAACTTGCCAATTTCTTGTCACTTATCTTGTTTCTTGGTCCTCTAGGAAGCAGTGAAATGTATCACAGTATATGCTGAAGCTGAGCACGTCGCCCCTGCTAGTTGTTGCATTCAAGTGATCTGGTTGTGCTCTGTAGCATCTAGGCCCCTCAATTTTTAATTGTTCAATTATTGAATTGTTTTGGTGATGAACTCAAGAATCTTAATTGGACTCACTTCAGAGCAATAAGGCTCAAATTTGTGAGCGTTCTTCTTGGTGGTGCGGCATCAAGCTCAATGACAAGATTAAGGACATTTTTGCTAGTCTAAGCTTGGGAGAAGTATCAAGCTTGTAACTAGTTTTTTTTGCCATACTATTTGGGGGGTTTCACATTAATAATTCTTTGGGTAATAGTTCTCTCAATCACATATAAAAAAACTTGGAGCAACCTTATCCTATAAGGCTTAGCCATAATATTTAGTATTAGGATTCAAGTTAACGCCAGACAAGACATCAACCACCCTCCTTTGTTTGGTGATTCTCAAGTAAGTTCCAAGTTCATGCCGAACAAAACTTTTTCTCATATCTTTTCGTCCGGTGTTCCACCAGAAACATTTAAGTTAACGCTAGACAATCTTTTCCTAAGCCATGTGTTGTGTCTGGCAGTGCTTCCAGAAAAATTCCAGATCACACCGGACAGTCTGACATGAACATGGTTGCAAATCATTCTCATATCGTTCCATCCCGTAAGATTGCTACTGCGCTAGACTTGTCTATTACCAACTAAAATTCCGTAGCTTTTCACACAGACAAAACGACGTTTGCGCTGAACAGTCCGTCATGTGAAGTGTTACTCTGAACTTCTGTCCGCCGCAAACTGAATTTTCTCTGTTCAAATATTCCTACCATTGAAATGTGTCCGTTGCTAAAGCAACTTTGACAATGCTTTTGTAAAAGTATTTTTGTCATCTTAGTAACGGTTAGGATTACTTTCAAACAGCTATTATCTGCCTCTTAGCCTATAAAAGGACACAAAACCTTCATTGCAAACTGAGCTTTGGCCTTAAAATATCATTCTCATACATACCAGCCAGTTCTTGAGCCTAGATCTTCAGCTACACCATATTGTCACTAAATGGCCCAACATTTTCATTGCACCAAGTGTATCATAATCTAATTGAGAGTATATTGTCCAATTGAGTGATGATTTGAAACTTGTTACTCTTGTACTATCAATCCTAGACGGCTTGGTGGTGGTGTACTTGAACAGCTTGCCTTGGTGATTGTGGGAGCCTTCAAAATGGTTTGTGAAGGCTAGGTGCTTGCCTACCGGAGTGGTGAAAAGCAAACAAGAGTGGAATAAGGTCGCAGGCTTGAGAAGGAGCCAGTCCTTGGTGAAAGGCTTGCCTCAATGGGAAGTAGTAGGACTCTGAACCTTGGCAAAAAATTCGTTGTGCCCCTCTCTTATTTCCTGTATTTACTTTCTGCTTTTCTCTCTAAGTTTGTGTTCCTCGTTTGTTCTTTCGTTGTGTTTATTATTTTCTGGTTAGCCCAGGACTTGCTAGCTAGGTTGGGTAACAAATTGCTAAAGGCCTGAACTTTAGCTAAAAAGTTAAAAGCTGCCTATATACCCCCTCTAGGCCAACTAGATTCTTTCAAGTGGTATCAGAGCGTAGGTTTACCGTTTTAAGCTTAACCGCTTTGGATGGCCGAGGGAAAAACTGTCAATGTTGGTAGAGTTTCTTTATTTGATGGGACAAACTATCCCTATTGGAAAATTAGAATAAAGTTCTATCTTCAAGCCACTGGGTATGATGCGTGGAGAGTCATTGAAAATCCTATCCTCGATCAAGTTGACCCAAAAGGTCCACCCACAACCGGTTAGATCAAGATTATAGAATATGATGCTCAGGCCATTAATTCCATTTTCTCATGCTTGAGTCCTGAAGTCTTTGATCGTGTGAGTAACCTCACGTCGGCTCACTTGATTTGTGAAACCATATAAGAAATTCATGAGGGTACTTCGGATGTGAAGGAGGAAACTCACCATAACTTGGAAAAAGTTTGATACTTTCACTATGATGTCTAATGATAATGCTAATGATATGTTTAATATGTTGAATCACATCATTAATGAGCTCAAAGGATTAGGAGTTAGGCTGAAAAATGTTGAGATTTGCCGCAACATGATTTGTGTGCTTCCTCGGTGCTACCGGGATTTAGTTACCTACGTCACAAATAGTGGTGATCTCAAGGTTCTCACTCCTACTGAGCTATTGGGAAGATTGAGCACACATGAGCTGCACTTTGATGAGGGTGAGGGTCCTAGCAAGAGGAAGGATCTTGAGGCAAAAGATAAGGCTTGCTTTGATGATGAAGAAGAGAAGAGTGATGCCGGAGATGATGCCAAGGAGCTCGCTTTAGTCATGAAAGGAGCGAGTAATCTTATGAAGAAAGTCAATCTTAGCGATTCAAAGAAGAAGCACTTCTCCCAATCCTTAAAGAAGATATCGTTGCACAACATTATATGCTATGAGTGCAATTAAAGAGGCCACATTGCTGCTCAGTTTGAGAAGAAGAAGAAACGCAAGAGTAATAACAAGGAAAGCGATGATGAAGGAAATGGTCACAAAAAGGAGAAGAGAAATCTGTACAAGAAGAAAAGCTTCAGAAGATTCTCTAAGAATGGGAAGAAGGAAGCATTTATTGGAGAATGGATAACCGATTATGAGAGCTCAAGTGATCAATCATATTCGTCTTTCGATGATGATACAAAATCCGCCTCCATTCTCCGCCTGACTTTGCCTCATGGCAAGTCTTGATAATGAGAAGGTAAATGATGACACTTCCCCTTGTTATGATGATTTGATTGAGATGATTAATGATATGAGTATTTCTTTAAAGAAAGAAACTTATAAAAATTAGAGTTTTAAGAGAACTTTATCTTACATGGATAATGATCATGAATCTCTTGCTGCGAAACGTGAAGTACTATAAAGTGAGCATAGTTTTTTAAAGAAATCTCATGTTGAAATGGTTTCTTAACTAGACAAGTTACTTACTAGTCAATTTCCGAAAATTGCTATGATTGATTGCTCAATTAGTTGTAATTTCACTAGTGAAGTTGTTGATTTAACTTGTGATAGGTCTGTTAAAGAAGATGCTTACACTTTTTGTGATCATTTACATGATTTTAGTTGGACTGCTTTTGGCTCTTAAATTTGAGAAGGGACTTGAAAAATGTTATCTTGGGAGTATTGCTCTTGATAAAATGCATGGGGTGCAAAGGGCTATCTTGGGTATGGCAGGATTGGGTTTTACCCAAAGGGAAGTGACCAAGGAAGGTGGATGGATAAGCCCCAAGCCTCTTTTTAACAAGAGTAATACAGGGATTCACACAAACTTGAATGTGAAAGCAAAAAAGGTGTTTGTTAAGAAAGTCTCAACTATTGATTCTCACTATTTGTTCCTTAGAGATAATCTTGGAAAAGTGTTTGTTAAGTATGTTGGTCACAAGAGTTTGAATGGTAATACTAGATCAATTTGGGTTCCAAAGTACTTTGTCTCAAAATTCTTTGTTCTTGAAAGTGTGTACACTAACCTCAAAGGACCCAACTTAGTTTGGATACCTAAATACCAAAAATGATCTTATTTGTATAGGTGAACTACAAGAGTGGCGGCCCACATTAAGTTTTTGATAGTGGATAACGGGAAATTCACATATATTCACCACATTTTAGGATAGTGATGCCTCTACAAAAATCACATTTGGTAACAATCGCAAAGGCGAGATAAAAGGAAAGGGTAGAATTGCTATGTCACCCGACTTGTCCATTGAAAATGTCCTCCTTGTTGAATCTCTCCATTTCAATTTGCTCTCCGTGTCCCAAATTTGTGACTTGGGTTTTCATTATCCATTTTCAAAAGAGAGTTTCAATTTTCGACAAAACCGAAAACTAATTTTGAAAGACTTTAGATTTCAAAATCTCTATCTTTTAAGTTCAAAATCCAACGACTCGTGTGTCTCGACGTGTTTATTTGCTAAGGTCTCTCTTGGTTGGCTTTGGCACCGCTGTTTTGCACATGTGGGCATGGGAAATTTAAAAAAGCTCTTCAAAAATGAGTCGGCGGTTGGCTTTAAGCATGTGAAGTTTGAAAAGGATAAACATTGTATTGCTTGTCAAGCTGACAAGCAAGTTGCAAACCCACATCCATCAAAAAGTGTAATGTCCACCTCTCGTCCACTCGAGCTTTTGCATATTGATGTGTTTGGTCCAACAACATATGCAAGCATCGGTGGAAACTCGTTTTGCTAATTGGTGGATGATGATTTCTCTTGATTTAGTTGGGTATTCTTTTTGACAAACAAAAGTGTTGTTGGAAATGTTTTCAAAAACTTTTAAAAAAGGGCCCAAAATGAATTTGATTCTCCCATTAAGAAGGTTATAAGTGAAATGGGACGGAGTTTATTAACGCAAATATTGAGGATTTTTGTGGTGAGCTGGGCATAAAGCATTAACTTTCCGTCATATGCACATCTCAACAAAATGGTGTGGTTGAAAGAAAGAATAGGACGCTCATTGAGATGGCAAGAACCATGTTGTATGAGTATGGCACGCCCGACAATTTTTGCGCTGAATCTATCAACACGGCTTGCCATGGCATCAATCGGCTGAATCTATCAACACGGCTTGTCGAGTGTTAAATAACGCCACTCATCTTGTTGAGCAGAGTTATGATATCAAGTTTGATAAATCTAATGGCTCGTAAGGAGAGCATGAAAATTTGAGTGATGTAGGTGATAAGCCATTTGCTAGAGCAACGAATAATATGACCATTGAAGATGAAAAACCAAAGAAAGTTTTTGATGCCCCAAATGTTGAATAATCGCCCTCTACGACGCCCCAAGTGAGCAATTAAGAACACATGGAGGAAGCTGATGGAAGTGAACCTATTGAAGAACCACAACCCATTAAGACTCATCATACAATTGGCAAAGACCATCCGGCAAATAAAGTCATTGGTGGCATTAGTAAGGGCGTTCAAACTCGTTACTATCATGCAAATTTCTGTGAGCACTTCTCTTTTGTGTCTTGTGTAGAGCTCAAAAACATTGAAGAAGCGATTCAAAATTCAAATTGGGTGGATTCAACGCACGAATAGCTCAACAACTTCAAAAGGAATGACGTATGGGAACTTGTCAAGCGACCTCAAGATCATAATATTATTGGCACTAAGTGGTTTTTTCGGAACAAGCAAGACGAGCGTGCAAAGGTGACTCGCAACAAAGCACGCTTGGTGGCACAAGGCTTTACTCAAATTCCCGGACTTGATCATGGAGAGACCTATGCCCCCATAGCGCGTCTTGAAGACATACGGTTCCTTCTCGCTTTTGCTTATTATTATAACATAGTGCTGTTTCAAATGGATGTCAAAGCGATTTCCAAAAAGGTTTTATTGATGAACTTGTTTTTGTTGAACAACCTCCCGGGTTTGAGGATCCATTCCTACCAAACCACGTCTATAAGCTTTCTAAGACGTTGTACGGGCTTAAGCAAGCACCAAGAGCTTGGTATGAACGTTTTAGAAACTTTCTTTTATAAAAGGAGTTCGAAACCAGGTGTGTTGACCCCACACTATTCACTAAGACCATTGAGGGAAATTTATTCATTTGTCAAATTTATGTTGATGACATTATCTTTGTATACACTAACAAGATACATTGAAAGGATTTTGGAGAAATGATGTCCAATGAGTTTGAAATGTCAATGATTGGAGAGTTGAAGTACTTTCTTAATTTTCAAATTAAACAATTGGCAAAAGTGACATTAATCTTTGAAGAAAAGTATGTGGTTGATTTGCTAAAAAGATTAAAGATGGCCGATAGTAAACCAATTTCGACGCCAATGGTATCAAATGGAAATCTTGATGTTGATGAGGGAGGTAAATCTGTTGATCAAAAGTTGTATCGCTACTTAATTTTCTCTTTGCTCTACCTCACAGCATTTAGGCCCGATATCATGTTTATTGTTTGCATGTGTGTCTGTTTCCAAGCTTCACCTAAAGAATCACATTTAACCGCTGTTAAAAGAATTCTAAATACCTAAAATTTTCACCTATTGTTGGTTTGTGGTATCGTAGAGGTGTGTCTTTTAAGTTAATTGGGTACTCCGATTCAGATTATGCGGGGTGCAAAATTGACCGAAAAAGTAATTCAGGAGGGTGCCAACTGCTAGGGAGGTCTCTAGTATCTTGGTCTTCTAAGAAACAAAACTTCGTGGCGCTATCAACAACTGAAGTGAAATACACAGCAGCGGGGAGTGTTTCTGCTCAATTTCGATATAATGTTGTTATTGTGTGATAATGAAAGTACTGTTAAAATAGCCGTCAATCCTGTCCAACACTCTCATATCAAGCACATTGATGTCCATCATCATTTCATAAGAGACCACGTTTGCAAGGGCGACATTGTGTTTGAGTATGTCAACACAAATGATTAATTAGTGGATATATTCACCAAACCTTTAGATTCAGCAAACTCTAACAAGTTGAGAAATGAGCTTAACATCCTAACTTCTTGTAACATCTCCTAGAATTGTTTAAAATGTTTGTGAGAGACATTTGTGGTGTTTATTTGCAAATCTTTTGTATTTTCAGGCTTTAGGCCTAGTGTCACACTTAGGGGGAGTTTATTTGTTTTCACTACATTTTTATTTTTTTCACCTCAAGTTGTGACTAAACAGATTTGGTTTGATCTTAAATGCGTAGGAGGCATAATCACTAAAATCAAGCAATTTGTTTAAAAGTATTCTAAAAGGTATCATTCTATCTTGAGCCTTTCCTATGCTATACATATGTTAATTAGTTAAAAACTTGACGAAAAATTCAAGTACAATGTTCCAGCTGGAACTTTGGCTCTTTAGGTCTTTAGAGTCTCATCTTTGAGAGCCAATCTAAAATTTAATCAAAACTTAGTTGAGAATAGAGCATTCAAGGTTAACATGGGTTCTAGTCATCAAAGTTTAAATGTTCAATATTCTTATTGATGATGACTTAATGAACCCATACATTTACATGGAATCTAAATTCCATTGAGTTTCTGTTTAAACTTGATGTTATCAATTTTTTGCTTAAAAATTTTGCTCTACCTTGACAATCTCTTAAAGCATAATTATTTTGTCCTGAATTATTCATGTGATATCATGATGTTGAAAATTTGGTGTTATTTTGGGTTAAATGAAAATTCAAATTAATCTGAGTCTAGAATAAGTATGTTTAGAGAGTTATAAATAGATTTCAGTTTACAACGGACAAAAGAGTTTCAAATAAATTTCAGTGCAAAATCAGTTAACTATGGACAGTCCGTCGCAAGCTGAATTTTTTCTATGAATGACGGACTATCCGGCGCCAACACGGTTTTCTCTGACTATTACTGTCCGGTGTAAACCTAAAACTTACTGGTCAATTTTGAATAAATCTTCCAATCTCATCTAGATCCAAATTTAAAATTCCAAGTATTGAAAATCTTATCTCTTTTTCTTCCAAATGTCCTGATCGAAAGATAAGATTTCTCCCTATTTTGACGTGTTCTCCCTGTTTCCCTTGGATTCCTTTTCTGTTGCGCTGGGTCCCACAATAGTAAATAGGAAGTTGCAACTTCTTCCTATCTTATTTACTGCCCTCTCACCCAGTGATAAATTTCTCTGATCTTATCCTTTGCTCCGGCTGTTTCTTTTCTTCCTCTCCCCAGTCCGGTGGCACCTTTGTCACAAAGATCCCCAAAATCTCTCAAATCCAAGTCACCAAAATCAATCCCTGGACCTCGATCTTCCGGCCAAGTCTTTCATCCAGCCACACCATCCCTAGTGCGGTTCTCTTGGGCCGGAATCTCCAAGTAATCTTCTTTTCTACGGTTTGTGCCTGCATCTCTTTGATCTATCCATCCCTTGAAAGTTTTTGGGCTTTTCCAGCAGCATGGCACGGACAAAGACCATCGACAAGCAGGGTTTGTTGAGCCGTATGGTAGATAAAGTTAGAAAGAAGAAAAGGGTTGCATCTCCTCCTTCCCCTAACAGGAGAATGGTCAGAACTCGAAGCACGAAAATTTCTGTTGAAAGAACTCCCCAAGATCCTGTTGTGCCCACAGAAAGTCATAGGGCAAGTTTAGTTGTGGGAAGAGGCAAACAGATTGTTAGTGAATCTGAAAGTGAAGATTCAGATTATGACCCTAGTGACATGCCTGCTTCTGAGCCCGAGGAGTTAGAATCCAATGAAGAGTAGCTGTCTCTGAATGAGGTAGACAGTTTGGCGGGAAAAAGCTGAGAAATGTCAGATTAGTGAGGGAAAAATCTTGGGTTTCCCTAGATAGAGCACCCCATGGAGAGAGATTTGTCACAAATCTTCAAAGTAATATCTATGAGCTCTACAAGCAAAGGAAGAATCCTCTTTCACCAGTCCAATACATAGATTGGAGGCAAATTTGTGAAGTGACTGGATCGTCTTTTTTGGTGGACTGCATCAACTCCATTTCAGGACTGTTAGATATCATTTCAAATCAGACCATACCATGGAGTGTGGAAAGAGTGATGGAATATTATGCATCTCTTTGGATCAAGAGTCATAGGCCATACTTGCTATTCTCTATCAATGGGCAAGTTCACAAGCTAAGATCACCCCACTTTGAAGAGTGTCTCGGCATATCCAAGAAACTATCACAAATTCAGAATATATAACCATATGTTCCTTGATAAAAGATGGAAGCATGTTGAAGAGATGCCACCTCTGGAAGAATCAAGTCATATCTATCAAAATTCACATCAAGATGGCTTCAATCCCTTGAGGTTAAGTTTCCCACACCTGAAGGCAAGGCTCTATTTAGCATAAAATGTTTTTGTGAAATCATGAAAACATCTCCCTAAACCATATCCTAAAGAATTATTATTTTTCCTAGACCATTCCCTAATTTTGCTATTAAAAAATGCTATTTTATAATTTTTAGAGGAAATAAACTCCATAAAATATAAGATATTTTCACATATTCAAATTCTCCTCATTTGTCTGGAATTTTAGAAATTTATTTCATATTTTTCTGACTTCATATCAAATTTCTCCAAGTTTCTAAAGCTTAAAGGGAATTTCTGAAAAATCTTTCAAATCTTTCCTTATTTGGAATTCCTCGGTTTACGCTTTCCTTTTTCTGGAATACGCCTTCGGCGTGTCACTCTCCCTCGCTGTCCGGTGCGTTAAGGGACGACGAACGACTGAGATCTTTCCGTCCCAATCCAATGCTTTAGGAACGGCCACGTCGCACCCACCGTACCGTTTCGTCCCGGAAGATCCAACAGCGCCCACAGTTTTCAACTTAATCCGACGGCACATGTTATTTTCTCTTTCCCTGCCGCGCCGCCTCCCTCGAAACCGCCGGCGCTGGCGCCTCCACCTTGCCGCCCGCCGGAATTCCTCGCCGCCGTTGACTCCGAGCCATCCAGATCATGGCATAGCCATCTACAGAATCGCCACGTCACCGCCGACACTATTCCCTGCGTCTTCACCCATAGTTCACCCCGGACCGCCGCCAATTTCTCGCCTGAGCTTACACCACCCACGGGATTTTCTCACCGGCCTTTGCCGTGCCCCTCCGCCTATAAATAGGTCGCCCCGACGCTCATCATCCATAAGCCGACCTCTTCCACCCCCACCATTCTCTCGGCGATCACCGGAGCCCTCTCCTCCACCGCCACCTCCAAACGCCGCCGCATAACCTCGCCGTCCGGCCCCCTCCGTCGCTGCCTTACTCCACCAACACCCCTATCCGGATCAGCATCCCCATAGGCACCTACTCCGGCCACCACCTCGTCGTCTCCGACCACCGCTCGCCGGCGCCGCCATCACCCCCGTAAGCCTCTCCCCAAATCCCTCTTTCTCTTTCACTGCCATAGGGCCACACCTGTCAATCTCTCCCTCTCTCAAATTCTTCCCAGGCCAAGGCCCAATCAAGCCCATCCGAAGCCCAGCTAAAGCCTTTTCCTTTTTATTTCATTTTCCATTTCTTGAAAACTATCTAATAATGCTGCCAAAATTTTTATTAAATACCAAATTTAATTAAAAAATTATGCAAAAATTTCATTAAATTTTATAAATGATAACAAATTTAATAAAATTATTAATCCCCATTTTCATCAATAAAATAAATTTAATTAAAATCATTTTTCCTTCTTTGACCTTTAAAAATTCAGAAAAATGATTCCTAAAATATTTTAAAATCTTAAAAAATTATTATTAGCACAAATAATTTATTAAAAATCCTTTTTCCAACATTTTCACCCTATACTCTCAACAATTTCCATCTCGAAACTCCGGCAACGTGGTTGTCTTCGACCCCGACCTCTGGAAATTTGTTGATCTACACTAAAATATCTCGCGTACACATGCATAATCTTGCTACCCGGAGGACTCCCAAAATGTTGTCCGAATGAAAACAAATTTTTCTATCTTCCGAAATCATACAAACCATCTGAAGGGACCTAAGGCCGAGAGGGGGGGTGAATCGGACTATTATAAATTTTACTTTTGTTGCACTTAGTCACTTAGGCAAGTTAAGTCACACAACTAACGCGTGAATTCCTACACAAGTCTAGTTAGCGGAAGCAATCGATACACAAGTGTAGGAGGCACGATGGCACTCGCAGGCAGTGGATATCACGGTGCGGTAAGTAAATAAGACAAAGGGGAGCAAACCGATCTTTTTATCCGAGCTCTCTAGCTACTGGCTACCGCCTCTGCGCTTCATCGGTGATCGGTGTACTCGTCGGTGCATCAATCCATCGCGTGCCGCGCGCCATGCCTAGCCTGCAAATCTGCTGGGTTCGTTCCTCTGGTTCCGCGGTTCCGCCCCCATCGAACGCCTCTGGTAGCCATGAATGCCATGGTTCTCCTATGCCTTTTTATAGAGTAAAATGCACCTGCGGTCCTCGAACTTGGCAGGGGGTGTCATTCCGGTCCTCGAACTCAGAAAACCAGCTATTCGGATCCCTGAACTTCGCACGGGGTGTCATTCCGGTCCCCGAACTCAGAAAACCAGCTATTCGGATCCCTGAACTTCGCACGGGGTGTCATTCCGGTCCCCGAACTCAGAAAACCAGCTATTCGGATCCCTGAACTTCGCACGGGGTGTCATTCCGGTCCCCGAACTCAGAAAACCAGCTATTCGGGTCCCTGAACTTGCACGGGGTGTCATCCAGGTCCCTAAACTTGGCAGGGGGTGTCATCCAGGTCCCTAAAATGATCTTTTGAACGAATAATATTTTTATGAAAATTGTTTTAAAGAAAATGATTTTCAAAATCATAAAAGACGCTTATGATTTTCAAAATCAGAAAACCCTGCCACGATTTTCAAAATCATAAAAGATCATTTTAAAGAAAATGATCTTTTGAACTAATAACATTTTTATGAAAATCGTAGCAGGGTTTTATGATTTTGAATGAAAAATCTTGAAAGATCATAAAAGATTTTTCATTCAATTTTTTTTTAATGATTTTATGCTTTTATGATCTTCCCATAGTTTTATAAGATTTTTTTT